>VZRE01002877.1:66185-173847 GCA_013396775.1 Cephalopterus ornatus
TTCCCGCCGGGGCTGCACGGTATCTACGGCGAGTGCCGCCGCCTCTACCCCGACCAGCCCAACCCGCTCCAGGTCACCGCCATCCTCAAGTACTGGTGAGGCGGCCTGGATGGGGCCGGGGTCTCGCGTGGAGCTGTGGGAAGCGGTGGGGCCGGCGCCTTGTGTGGGATAGGAGAGGGTTTGGGAGGAGCAGTGGTACTGGGAGAAGCCGTGGAGCTGGGGACGTTGCGGGGGGTGAGGCCGCGGGGGTGGGTAGGGTCGCAGCTAGGGGAGAGGGACCGCGAGTTGTGCCCTGAGTTTGGGATGAGATGCTCTTGTGTCCAGGATGGGGATGGAGCCGCTGGGAATGCGTTGGGTGCCCAGGAGGTGCGTTTGGGGGCGTCCTAGGGAGGATGCACTGGCAGTAGGGGGAAGGGTGTAGGGAAGGTTGCACTGAAGACAGGAGGGTTTCTGGGGTGATTTGAAGGGTCCATGAGTGAGGAGTGGCTGATGAAGGCCGTGGCTGGGGCAGGTGGTACAAAAAGGGAGTGTGTGTTACTCGGTGGAGGGTTCCCACAGAGAGTGAGTGAGGAGCTGGAGTTTCCCCTCCTGGACAGGAGCCACGACCTCTGTCTTGTGGCCTAGAGCTTGGGGTTCCAGTGTGGCCAGCACTGACCAGAGTGATCCCGCATTCCGGCCCCAGGCCGGACACACACTGTGGTTATTCGTAAAGTCCACGGGGCAGTGCCAGCTCCTCTTGGCCTTGCATAGCCATGTGTTATTGCACACTGTGAATCTGCTGCTCAGTGTCTCTGCTGACACAGTGTCTGACACCAGGAACAGCCGTTGTTTATGTGGGAGAGTGGCACGAAGGAAGTACTTGGATGTTTAGCTATGGAGTAAGTGTCTAGCATCTAACCTCGTGTGAAGAGGAGTTCCTTTTGCTTTTTTACTATTGCTTGGCTGCTCAGCCACCTCTTCTGGGCCTAAGGAATGTGATAAAGTCACCCCGAGTGTTTGCTGTACCTGACATTGACCAGTCCCTACTCCACCACTTGGAAAAAGTTCAGTCAATGCTGAGCTTATTTATTTACAGTTCATTTTAACTCTATCTGGTTAGATTCCTGAGCAACAGCAGAATAACATCCTCCCCGGTGCTGCTCTCACAGACAAGCTGTTGCTGTTGTTTTTCACAGTACTGTTGTTTTTTATGCTGTTCTAACAAGAAGTTTGTCTGTTAGCCCTTATTGCTCGGGGGGGGGGTTGTACTTAATCTGACACAATGGGCTGAGATGTTGCAAAGATGAGACTTCAAAATACAAATAATTTTCTGATTGTCTGTGTGCGTCAGTACTTTGGTGATGGTCTGAGCAATCTGTTTTTATACCCATTTCTAATCTCAGATATTCAATCCTGAGGAGTTTCCAGTCACCTCGAGTTGAGAGTCAGCACTTCTTTCCTTGTCAGCAGCTTAAAACAACACTGACTAGAGTGATGTAGGATTTGTGGGGGTTGAGGGAAATTTAGGTATACATTGAAGAATGGCAGAGACCCTTGTTTGGGAAGAAACATTGCTGCTTGTTTGCTTAAGGGATTGATTAGGATTTCACTGGAGCTCAAACACTGGAAAAACTGCTATTGGCAGTGGTGGCAGGTTGCAAGTAAGAAGTAGTGTGAAGGACTGTTTATCCTGGCACTTTCAACATAGTGGTTCTTCTGACTGTCTACTCAGCAGCAAGAGCCGGGAGCTTTGCTTGTAGAAACCAGAGGTGAGATTCTTACTGCTGTCCTGTGCAGGAAATTCTTTTGCAAGATGAAGCCTGTGTGGACACTGCAGGTACTTTTTCTCCCTTTGTTAGATGAAACTTGGAGCTTGGTTTTGTGAAGTGTGGTAAAATGACTTCTGTCACAGCTCACTCTCCGCTAGTCTGTCCTCCTCTGCCAGGTCTGACAGCTATTGCTGGTTTAGATTAAAAGAGGGAATTGCTGAACTAAGTTCCCTGCCTTAGGAGAAAATTGTAACACTAAATCAGCTTTTAATTATATATATCAGTTTCTCTATGGTTAACAGAGGTGGTTTTTTTTTGTTCGGGTAGCTGAAGTCATATTCCTCAGCTTGCATGTTAGAGCCCATCCTTACTGTGTAATGTTGGAGAATCTGCAGAACTCCATGCCTATTACATTGAGGAGTTTAGCCATGTGAGTTATTTAATGGAACTAGTCTTTTTATAAATGCTATTTGCATATTTTGGAAGAGAGAGTTTGTGATTCAATCTTTTTGAAGAGTTTCTGGATATGTTTATGAAGGCCACATGCTGAAATGGAGTTTATTGATGTCCAGTGTCCACTTTTATTATGAAACATGGTTGAGTATCTTTAAGTGAAATATCTTTTTGCATAGAATTGCTGGTGAAACAAGCAAATATGTACTTTCCTTTGTGACAGGTTTTGAAATAGGCATTCTTTGGGCTGGACTGCTGGTTTTTCATCGCCTGTCTTGAATTTAGGCCATATACTCAAAAACCAGTGCACTGACCTATGGTCTGCAGCCACTTGGGGATCATGGATTACTTCTGAAGGGTTGTCAAAAGGTAGCTGTGAAAAGCAGTCCTGTTGTCACCTGCTGGAAAGTGACTATGACCCATACACTGAGGACTTCTCAGGGTGAATGAACTGGGAATTTTTAAATTTTTTCCCATTGTGGATCTGTTTCCTCTGCCCGGCTTTGCATTTTGACTTCCACAGAAACTTCAGAACTCTCTAAACATCAGTCAAAAGAAGACTCTTGGTGCAGATGCAAATCGGGGGTTTCCCCTGAGGCTGCTCTTCTTGTTCCTGAATGAGCTCCATGAATAGAGAATGTAACAAATTTGTACTGTACCTCTGGCTTTGAAGTTCGACTCTTCCTAATAAAATCCTCCAACGCTTCCAGCTCTTTGTGTGAACGCATGTACTGATATGTAGATTGTGATTCAAGGTCGAACCCTGCCACGGCAGCCGTGGGTGGGAGGATGTACCACAATAGGCATCAGCGGCGCCCAACCTTAGAGCAGTGAAACTTGCCACCGAAACTGGATGAATATCTGTGCTGACTAACC
The DNA here is from genome assembly GCA_013396775.1 of Cephalopterus ornatus. Taxonomy (NCBI): domain Eukaryota; kingdom Metazoa; phylum Chordata; class Aves; order Passeriformes; family Cotingidae; genus Cephalopterus; species Cephalopterus ornatus. The sequence goes on from VZRE01002877.1 coordinate 69,263, forward strand.
TTTGGTGAGCCTTGGGTACGCTACTAGCTGTGTGCCAGGTAGCGGGCTTAAGGCTCGTGCTGGATGCTCCTGCAGTTGCAGTGGTTTTGGGATAGGTATGTGGCTTGGATATTTGTTTTTCAAAACTTAATTAGTCACCGATGCGGGCTTTTTGTTTACCTCTCTTCCAAGCCTACCAAATTTCTCAGGAAGTAAAGACAGTCTGCTTGGGTCATTGAGCAGCATGTAAACCAGTGGGTAGTGAACTCTGTCTAGGTCTGCTCTGGACAGGACAGAATTTGGCTTGCCTGAGCTGGTTGGTGCTGCATCACTGTGGTCACCTTCTGGATAGCCCAGAGAGGTTTGGCCTTTGGAGGGAAACACAGGGCTGCTGACAGGAGCAAGGGAGAAGTGTCTGCCTCACCTGGTGCAGTCTAGGTAGGACTTTCCATCTGCATCAGACCTGACAAATACATTTGAGTAGCCCTGGGGTGAAGCATGTACTCATGGAACAGTCCCTGTCCTGAAAAAGGGCAGTGCAAGGGTTTGTCTTGTGTGCCGTCCATGTCAGAGTGCCTGTGTCAGCAGTGTTCCAGCACGGATCGTTTGACATCTAAAGTGTTACTAAACCCAGTTCAGAAGCAGGTTTTCTGCACCTGAGAGTTGCTGATTGTTTATCAGGTGGTCCCTTCAATGCAAATCCTACACAACTCCTCTGGCCATGCACTAATCTCTCACACTGGTTTGCTGGTCAGTGTTTGGATCTCCCTTGCTCTGGAGTCTCCCCAGTCAGGGTGGTAATTGTGTGTGGCTGCTGCTGTTCACTGCCACTCCTCTGAACTGAGTGATTGTCCTGACTGGAACCACCTGAATAGTTGCTTGTGGTAGAGATCCCAGCCTTTACTGTGACCTTGTGCTGGTGAGAGGGAACAGGTGGGAAAAGTGTGTCAGAGGGGACTTGTTTTTTCTTGAGTGTTTCAAACTATTGCTGAATTTTGAGAATGGGCTTTCCCACGTGGCTACTGAGGATCAGACTTTGTTCCATCCTGGGCTCTAACATACATTCCTCGGGCTTGTTCACCAGTTTGCCTTTTGCTCCATGAAGATGCTGTTTGTCATATGAGAAGGCTGCATAGTTCTGATACAGCCCTCACCAACGGATTTCTGTGCCATTACTGGGGGTGGGCTATTCACTCCCTCTGTCCTGCCCCAATATCCTGGGATGCATCCTTGCCGGGGAAACTGAAACTGGTCTGCAGCCACCATGGTGGCCTTCAGAGGGGGGAAGCTGTCCTAGGGAAAGTCACTTGTTAGATAACGGCTCTGCTTTTTTCCCTGCAGCAGTAGGTGGGAGGCAGCACAGCACACCTGTGGAAAGAGCCCACAGGCCTTTAATATAACAGGCTGATAAACTACTTTGGACAGACTTGATAAGGTTGGGCAACAGAAGGTGGGCAGAGGATTTCAAATAGTGTCTCTGTGCACTAGGGCTGGATCCATCTGTCTAGCCACGGAGACTACGTGATGGTGATACACAAACCCCCAGGGCTAGCAAAGAAAGCACAGGCGTGCCCTGCAACCTGCAGATGATCGTGTCAGGGTCTGAACAGACAGTGCAGATGAGAGGAATTAGTGTGGTTTCAATGAAGGAGGGTCATCTTAGTTTGGATTTTCTTGTTGGGAGCAGTTGAGAGTTTTACTTGGAAAAAAAAGTTAATTGTAGTCAGGAAACAGTTAAACAGCTGCTCACACCGTTCTGTAACTGCTTGTGGTAGGTGTTTTGTGACTGACAGGGTGAACTGCAAGCAAAACAGTCTGGCATGTTCCTTCCTTCACTGGGGAGTTGTCTTGCCTTGCACGGGCAGATGTGACGGGAGTGGCAGGAGGAGCGTGCCATGCTCTCTGCTGGCATACTGGCCTCGCTTCCCTGTGCCTTGTAACAGGAAGGGTGGATGCAGGTTTTGGTGATTACTACTTAACGTGACCTGGCTGTACTGCATTGACTTTTAAGTAATGTTATTTTAAGGAACACGTCCTAGTGTTGAGGCAGGGGATGCAGTGATGCTCTTCACTCATTCTTGATTAATGCAAGTGGTGTATTTTACAAGTTCTGGTGCTAATTATTCTAAATCAATGTTTTTCTCCTCCACTGTTTTAACTACTTTCTCTGTGTTCAGAAGTATGGAGTACTCTCCTCAAAACTTAGCCATTTCAAATTCTGCTTTGAGGAATAGCACCACGTTTTTTGAGGTATGTGCCTCTGGACTGAATTAAGAGCTTTCAATGCAGATACAGCTATTGCTCTTTACTAGTACAATTTTCCAATTTTCTTTGTGTTTTGTAAAAGCTTTAATATGATTTTCCAGAGGTTTTTATGCTTTAACTTTTAAAATATTGTAGTATGTTGCACACATGCGCTTTGCCTTCCTGTGCTTGAATCGTTCTGGACTTAACCCAACCTTTCTCCTCAGTTATTTTTTTTAGAGGTAACTAGAGCATGCTAATTTAATTTTTGTCACTAGCTGTGTTTTAAGCCAGGTCTTTGTACAACCTCTTGTAGCACCTGTGGAGGCTTAGCATTTGTCTTGAATAAATTATAACTTACCTCAGAATCTTTCTGTTTTTAATGCAGGTTGGGAGGACCTGACCCTCTGGACTATGTTAGCATGTACAGAAACCTGGGAAATCCAGCGCTGAATGTTCCTGAGCACTGGCACTACGTCAGCTTTGGGTTAAGTGACTTGTATGGAGACAACAGGGTACATGAGTAAGTGCCATTCAAGTTCTGTAGCTGCGTGTTTTGTTCTGTGTTGCATTTTGGGGCCATGTCGGTAAAACCCTGTCCTGCTGTTCATATTATTTGAACAGCTGTTTTTCTGCTGAGAATACCCCAGCCCTGGTCTCACAAAGGATGAGGTATGCCTGTTCTTGTATGTAGAAGGATTTCTATGTTCCCCTCTGCAGGCTTTGAATGCAATATATTTCTTTTCAGTGTTAAGTTGAGTGATTTTTTGTTAGGGTTTTTTTCTTAACTTCTTTTAACTAGATGGGAAATTTTCTTTTGACGATCTATCTTGTAGTATTTTTCACTGTTGGTAGTCTGTTATGGTCATACACCTAAATCCTGACCCCTCCCTGTGCATGTTAAATGCCTTCCTCTGGAAAACTGCTGTAAAGGCATTTTTGCTATTGCTGGCACAGCAGTGTTACTGTCAGCAGACTGCCACCCCAGTGGCTGCTGTATAAAGTGCCAATTTGTGTAATAGAAGCCTAAAACTCTAATTATTTGACGGTCTTTTCTCCAGTAATTAAATTATTATCTTAGCTTCTCGGTATGGATGGTTTCTAGCAGACATTTTGATTTAGACAACGCAGGCAGCGTGAGCTATTCTTATCCTTGTGTTTCTTTAACTGACCTTGCTCCTTAACTCCAGTTAAACTGAGTAGCAGTAGCTAAGCAGTCATGATCTCAGGGCTGTGAACATGGCCTTTTGTCCAGCCAGAAATGCCACAAGGTTTCTGCTGTTGTTGTTTATTGAAACTCTCTTTGCGTTGTTTCATAGTTGCAGGGCAAATGTCCTTGATGAATGTTGCAGCAAAGGCCCCAGTTTGCTCACTCAAGCTTTCCTCCTTTTGTTTGTCTTGGTTAAGATTCAGCCACCCGTTTTTTTCACCCAAATGCTTCGCTTGCGACAGCAGCCGTCAGGCAGTTTCTTTAATCTTACCCATGTCCTCACGGCAGTTTCTCCTGTTTTGTTTTTCCTCCTTGTGTTTGTGATTACAGAACTGTTTTTCAGAAGACAAGTCTCTTAAGACTGGAGTTTATAAAGGACCCTAGTGTCACAGAGATCTGCCTGGGACATTTAACCAACACCTCTAACAACTAACTCCAGTCATTAGTAGCAGGGGCAGAGGAAAAGTAGGGCAAGTGAAAGAAATTAAGTTAAAGGCTTCCTTCCCTTGCTTCCACAAGAGACCCTAGCATGGACATGCAGGCCTTCACGCGGTGCCTTTGTTCTCTGATCGTGATATGTCACCTGTGCCACTGAAAATCTGAAGTTGCCAAGATTAGATGACCTGTGTTTGCCCACCTTGTTGTGATGGGACTAATTTTGGAGGGAATAGAGCTGTGCTGACTTCTTTGGTGATTTGTCAACATGAGTTTTTCCCATAATGAGACTGTTCTCTTTGCTCAGGCTCTTTTCTGATGGTTTTAGGTGAGAGCAGGGAATGGACATGGGGGTCTCAGCTGAAGACATGAAGGGTGTTGTGTTTTTATGAATGAAGATGCAAATTCTGTAAAGATACAGCTTTCTTGGTCCTGGTACATGCTTTGATTTCTCACTCCCAAAACCTGTTGTGTTTCTGTAGTAGAAAACTTGGGGGTGGAGGATTGAAAGTGTCACACAGGTGGAATGTCACAACTTTAAATAACTTCCTGGCATGAGACTTCTTAACTCTTCATACTGTCATATGGTTTGGTCTGGAAATTTGGATTGAGGTAGTGGGACATGCCTTTTGCTGCTTGCATGGCACAGGAATTAAATTCCCATCTCTAGACACAAGCTGCAGGTGATTTCCAAGGCCTGCTGAGTGAAGCAGGAGGAAAGTCTGGGCCATGCTCTGGGAGTTCTGAAGTCCCCAATGCCCTGCCTGGATATGATCCTGGGAGGAGGCTTAAGGGAGCTGGTGTGCCTTGGGTGCCCTGGCACCAAAGTACCAGAGGCTGCTGCAGCTGGGCACTGCATGCAAGTAGTAAGCCATCATTGTGCTGCTTTTGAGATATTGGCTGTAACCTCTTCAGCACAGGCCTGCTCAGGTCCATCAAAGTGATCTCTATGCCCTGAGTACATGCATGTGTTTCCTTTCTCTCTGTGTGGCTGAACAGTCTTCCTGGCTCCAGAGCACTGTGCTCCTGTGTCACTTGCCCTGAGATGTTAAGCTGTCTGCAGTCTGTCACCTTTAATTTGGCCTCATTCTTGGGGCTACAAAACTTAATACTACTTGTGCTGTCAAGTGGGTGGGTTCTGCTTTTGTGTCCACAAGTCTTAATATACAATTATGCGTGTGGTAGACCTGTCAAGACCTACATGTCTCAACTTCAGCTTCAGTGTTTATCACCAGATAGGTGAGCACTGTAGCCTGCCCGAGAGATGATTTTCAGAGGAGCTGAGCACTCACCAGCAATTCTCACTCCCAAGAGCAATTGCTGTTTGCCAACTACTCTTGAAATGCAATGGCCATGGAAACTGCACTTCACCAGACCAGACCTGGGTGCATGCTGCAGGAATGTGCTGGATTTCCTATGCACTCAGGAGGCTCTTGTTCTCCAACAGGGAATTTAATAAAGCTTTTGTTTAAGAAAATGGGTATCAATCTCTTTGTTGCTTGAAGGGCTTTGGGGTTCTACTGTCCCAGGTAAAACATGCTGCAGAATGGTTGGCAGGAGCATGGGGTGACAGGGGAGTTGTTTAAATCTTTGCCATATTTCCTTTAAAGCTGGTGTGGCACTGAACTCCGCTCAACTGCCCTGGCCCCTGGAGATAGGAGTGAGTTTGTGCGGTTTTTGGTTTCCTAGCTCTCTGTAAAGGCTGGAGAGCTGGATCTGCTTGTGTCAGTCAGCAAGGTTCCTACAATAGGGATATGCTTCCCTAACCTTGCTGTCCTTTATCCCTTAGAAAGGGAAGAATAGTATACTGACAAAGGTCTTTTTAATTGTCCAGCTTGACTTTGGGTATTGCATAGCTTATTTCTTGTGTACCTCCTCTGGTAATACAGTGCAATATAGAACAATTATAATGCAGTTTTAATTTAAAAGGACTTTTTGATTTTGTTGAGTGAACTAACACTGAATTGGAGGCCCCTGTATTTTTATTTATAATGGAATAGCAAACAGATGTAGCAAATAATGTGAAAATGTTTACTTTAATTTATATTTTTTAATAAGAACCTGAAAAGTCTGAAGTGGAACTCTCCCTGTGCCTCCTTGTTGACAGATTTATTTTCAGTTAAAGCAGCACTGTTTCCTGCTCTGCTTAAATATCAGCTATGCTCTGCTTACAGAACTGATCTGGTTTTAAGAATCCACAGAACAACATGGAAGAAATCTAAGAATTTCAAACAGGGAAGCCTTTTTCATTTAAAACCCCTCAGTGTTTCATGGTATAATTGCAACCATGACACCAGCTGTGCTGGGCTGATAGCTCTAAAAATCCTAAATCATGACGTCATGACAGCATTAGGGAACCACAGGCCTTGGTGGAATTTCATGTCAAGCTGCTTGCATGGAAATAAGTCTCTCCAGTTGAGCATGTTGCACAACTTGAGTGGCAGCAGAAATCCTTCCAGGATGTTTTTGCAAGTTATACTCCATTTTTAGCTTTTTTTTAATCTCCTTTCAAATCAAAACTAATGTGTAACTTCTTGAATCTGTTCAGCAGGGTTAAAGTAGAGCCTTTTATCAGACTGTTCCTGCTTTCTGAGGAGATTCTGCACTGCAGTGGCAAGTGTGTGTGCAGCGTGTCAGCGAGCAGGGACCATCTGGCCAGTTCCGTTGTGGGAGAGGAAACGACTGGTCCTGTGCCCTTCTCCACCCCTTGCCAGCGGCAACACCCCCAGCAATGCCAGCAGTAGGGAACGTGTCCATGTGCATCTGCACAAAGCACAGTGCCTCAGCTGGCAATTGCAGATTCGTGCTCTGATGCCAGGCCGTCGGCAAAAAGCACACACATTTATTTCAGCACCAGGTGCATCAGAAAAAATCCCAAAGTATGCAGCCTGAATCACACAGGTTTCATAACTTTCAGCAACTCTAGTTACAGATTCAAGGATTGCCTCACCTGTTCCACTCCATTTTCCACCCACTGTACACCCCCCTCAAATTGCTTCAAAGGTCGTAAAGCAACCCCTGATGCCAAGTGCTAGTGTCTTTCTTGCTATGTTCTTCTTCTGGCTCCTTGGTTCTGGCACGATTTCCTGCCTTCTGGAACTGGTTCAAGGCCTAAACCCAGTCTCGTGGGTCTGTTTTATTGTCTTTCTCGCTTTCTATCAGTCTCTTCACAGCTGCAAGCAAACCTCTCTGTTTTTATCAAAATTCTTGCCTATAAAGAATCTTCACAAGAACTTATAAACTATGCACTTTCCTTTGAGAACTTCCAACCTTACTAAAATACATGAGTTTTATGGCTAGCACTCTCCTTCTAAAATGCTTAGGTAAAATACATAAATTCTATGGCTAACAATTTCTAAAAAAGTACTTAATTTTACGGCTCCACATGGAGAACAGGTGCTTGAGGAAGGCAGCGTCAACAGGCATGGCTGGAATCTGACTCCATCAGTGGCAACATCAGCTTCAGCTACTCCTGAGTGCCACCTTTGCATCAGTCTTCACTGACAAGACCAGCCTCCAGGAATCTCTGACCCAGGAGGCCAGGATAAAGGAACGATGGAAGGAAGACTTTATCTCGCTCAAGGAGGATTGGGTTAGAGAATACCAAGGAAAACTTGACATCCTCAATCCATGGGCCCTGATGGGATGCATCCATGAGTGCTGAGAGAGCTGGTGGACGGCATAACTAGGGTGTTCATGATTGTCCTTGAAAGGTTGTGGAGATCAGGAGAGGTGCCTGAAGACTGGAATAAAGGAAATGTCACCCCAGTCTTCAAAAAGGGCCAGAAGGAGGACCCAGGGAACGGTGAGTCAGTCAGCCTTGCATCAATCCCTGGAAAGGTGATGGAGCCACTCATTCTGAAGGCTGTCTCTGTTCACAGGGATGACAAAAAGGTGATCAGGAACAATCAGTGTGGATTTACTAAAGGTAAATCAGGCTTGACCAACCTGGCTTTCTACAATGAAACAACTACCTGGATGGGTGAAGGGAGAGCAGTGGATATTGTCTACCTTGACTTCAGCAGGGCTTTCAACACTGGGTCTCACAACATCCTCATAGGCAAACTTGGGATGTGTGGACTGGATGAGTGGACAGTGAGGTGGATTGAGAACTGGCTGAACAGCAGATCCCAGAGGGCCATAATCAGTGGCACAGGGTTTATTTGAAGGCCTGTCACTAGTGTGTGAAGGGAAGATGTCAAGAGGATGGAGCCAGGCCCTTCTCAAGCAATAGGACGAGAGGCAATGGGCAGAAATGATGCGCCGGAAGTTCCACCTGAATATGAAGAAGAACTCGTATTCAACTTCCTGTGCAGGTGACCAAGCACTGGAACAGATTGCCCAGAGAAGATGTGGAGTTTGCTTCACTGGAGATATTCAGGAACCGTCTGGCTGCAGTTCTGTACCATGTGCTCTAGGATGACCCTGCTTGAGCAGGAGGTTGGACCAGATGACCCGCTGTGGTCTCTTCCAACCTTATCCATTCTGTGATACTGCAGTGCCAGGTTGTGTTCCAGCCCTGGATTGTGCTGACTCAGGTTTGTAGGGCTGTCCCGGGAGCTAAGAAGGGATGTGCATTTTCATCAGACTGACTTCTGTCTCCAGTTTGCTCTAAGGCCAAGGCTGAATCTTCACTTAACTGTTCTGTAGTTCCAGTGCTCACCCTTTTTGTTAACAATTTAAAGTACATGGAAAATGAAAACCATGATGTGGTAGAATTCCTGAACACCTTGAATAGTCTTACTTGTATTGAAATTGCAGGGTTGTAATTCTGAGCTACAATAGAAAGCAAAGCTTAAATTATGGCTAGGTTAAGAGATAAGATTTTTATCTGTGGCCTTCCCACATCCCAAGAAGAAACAGACCAGCTGTGTTTTGATGTTTACTGCACCATCCTCAGATTGACAAGGGTGGTGGGTTTTGGTTTTTTTGGGTTTTTTTGGTTTTTTCCATGGCAGCCATCCAGGAGCTGAAGTGCAGCATCCCATTTGCATAAACCCGAAGAGATTACAGCTGCCTTCATCTCTATTACAGATGCAGGGTACCACCCGCTGAGACAACAGGTTCCAGCTTGCTGTGGTCCTTTTGATTTGTGCTGCTTACCATTTGGATCAGGAGGGAGCGGTGCATGCCGGGATAACGTGTTGTCTCTGTGTGTGGTGCCTCCCTATTAAAGGTGAGGGTAAGCATGAGCCTTTCAAGATCTCCAGTCCAGCTTGTGTTCTGCTTGCTTGTATAGATCCTCTGAATGACCTTAACTTGTAAAAGGGCAAGGATGCTTGTTAGGGCCTGGGTGGAAGAAAAAGGAGTGCAAAACTGGATCAGGTAACAAATGCAAGGCTTGCAGAGGGGGTGGATGTTTTCTGGAAGGCTTTTTCTGAGTATAAAAGGAGTTTGAAAAGAGTATTTAGAAAATAGCCTGAAAGTTGGAACGAGTGCTCTCTTTCTTTTGAGTGTGTGCTGCCTTCTCCTTTGAACCTGCATGAATATAGGACAGAGTGCTGCTGACAGCTGTCACTTTAGTGGCCTCTTAGTTCTGTAGCCTTTCATAAATTTAAAAGCTCACTGCCCTCAGCTTGCCAGGCTTTAGCCCTAAATTTTGCTATTTAATGGGTCCCTAAGTGCTTTATAAACCACATGCCTAAAGGACTGCTGAAATATTACAGCAAACTCCAAGGTGACAGTGAACGCTTTTAAAATGGTGAAGACTGACTCTGCCCCTCTTTGTTTTCATGAAAATGGGATAAAATAAGGGGCCTTTTGGAAGACAGTAAGTTAGAGGTGGTGGTTGTTGTGGATCTGTATTTTAGATAAGATTTTTAGAGTTCAGCATGTCTACCTTTAGAGTTTAAAGATCAAATCACTTTAGTTTGGGAGTTGAGCCTGGAATTCAAAGAAAATAGTTTAAAACTCAAGGTTTTCTTCCATCTTTCAAGTGTAGTGTTGAAGCATATTTCACACAGAGGAACCTGAGGACTTTCTTAAATAATCGCATAGATGTGTAAACCCTTTCTTATTCATCCTAGTTTTATTTTCTAGGCTGTTGGGCTCTGAAGTTAAAGGACACCTGCTGTGTCAGGGATGGCTGTGTGGTAGTTACTTCAGCACATGGAGCAGGGAAATAAGGTTGAGTGCTGGGGGCATATCCTCAAACTGAAGATCAGGAAACAGTGGTTCTGTTTCTGGGTCAGACTTTGTGAGGCTGATGATGTGATGGGTTGTTTGTAGAGGTTTACAGTCACCCTGAAAGGCTTCTTCCAGGTCTCCATAACTTCCTGCTTTGTGTTGCCTTGGCTTCATCTGTGGGAATTGAACTTAAGCCAGTGTACTGAAGAAATGTTTCTTCTTTGTACAGTTGCTGGAGGTGGAGCATCTGCCCCAGCTAAAGGGAATAATATGGATGAGGATATTAGTGAGCATCAGTTTAGGAAAGAGATATGAGAGTTATGACTTGGAGGAGAGGGAGTCCCGGGGGGGACCATACTCTGGACTTCCTTTCTCTTCCTAGGTCTTGTTTGTCTGTCAAAGACTGACCACAAATATAATGCTTATTTTTCCATTTGGTCTTTTGTCTGAGGCAGAGGGAAGGAGAAGGTTCATGGCAGAGTGGGAAGGAAGAGGCAATGGAATTGGGGAGTTCTGTGACCAAAAAAAGGTATTTTCTTTTAATGATAGCTTATTTGAGAATCTGTCAGAGTTGAAATGAGTACTTTAGCTGCATGGGGGAATAAGATCTGGTTTTCAATGGATTTGTCTCGTTGATGCTGAAAAGTGAGAGAAGAGACTCTCTAGACTTGTTTTGAGTATAGAAATCCAAGAAGCACACACGTTTCTTGCAGTGCCAGGTCCATCGGAAAAAAAATCCCGGAGGGTGCATCTGGAATCACACAGGTTTCGTAACTTCATACCATCCTCTAATCACAGATTCAAGGATTACCTCACCTGTCCCACCCCATTTTCCTCCACAGTATGCCCCCTTCAAATCATTTGTTTTTCTCTTGACTCCTTGGTTCTGGTGCAGTTTTCTGCCTTCTGGACCTGATTCAAGACCTAAACCCAGTCTTGTCTCATGTGTTTTGCCTTCTTTCTTGCTTTTGTCATCTCTTCATGGGTGCAAGCAACCATCTCTGCTTTATCGAAATTCTTGCCTGTAACAGATCTTCTCAAGAAGTTCTAAACTACGCACTTTCCCTTGGGAACTTCCACCCTTACTAAAATATATGAGTTCTTTATGAAAGCTAAAATATATGAGAGCTAACACTCTCCTTCTAAAATTCTTAGTCTAAAATACATAGAATTTATCTGATGCTAACAATTTCTAATAAAGTACTTAGTTTTACGGCTACATGGTAGTTAGATTTTTTCATGTCTATAAAGATATGTGTTAGACTGAGCTTTTCACAAAATTAAGGTACTTTATATTAGTCTCTCCTGTGTGGATTGTCTGGTGTCTAGCAATACAGTTGTGCTTCTACTGAAACTTGATTACTGGGTGCACCTGTACATCCTTCTCTTCCATCTCTCTGTTTGGTTTTGCGTACTTTGTAGAAATGTGACAATTTGGGGACAAATCTTCCTTTGAAGGACTTGACTGAATTTGACCAATGAGTTCAAAAATTGTGGAGGCATTTTAAAGCAGCATATGCACAAGTGTGATCTTGTAAAGTTTAATTCCCTATTTCCCAGGCAAAAAACCCCCTAGTTAAACCAAGCATTATGCCTATTTAGGTGCCCCACTGAGGGTGTCCCTTCAGTGACTTTGCAGTACACCAGAACCCTCTAAACCTTGTGTTTGACTGCTGGAGGCAGACCTCCCTTGAAGCTATGGTCACCAAAGGGAAATATTTTTTCCTCCTCCCAGGCACTGCACACTTGGCTTCCAAATGTCATTTGTTGGAGGTAGTTAGTACTCTTAATGAAATGAAAGATATGGGCCACCTACAGAGAGCAGTCCACTTTGTGCTGAGGTCTATCTGTGTTTGCCTGCAGAGGTTGTGGGACGAGACTATGCTTCAACTGTGCTAGATTTGGAATGTTTTTTTTGAAGCATTGAAGGAAATTCATTTTGCGTTTACAGCACGGTAGTTGAATTTACAAGAAGGACTGCTTTCATTCAAAGAAAAAGGGGAAAAAGATTGGAAGTAGCTTTATAGCTGAGCATTACTGAAGGCAAGCCCCACTTCCTGTTTAGTAGTGCATCTGCATGTGCATCCCAGTAAAATGAGCCTCTCGCTGCCATGCAGGGGAAGGGACACAGTACTCAAAACTGGATGATTTTTTATTTATTTATTTATTTATTTTATTTTTTTTTTATTCCCCCCCCCCCAGCAGAACTTCCACATTTATGATCTTGGCACATGGAAGGACAGTTGATCTGAGGCAGGGCTTCCTTACTCTCACATCCCAGCTGGGTTAGTGCTGGATGATGTGGGAGAGCTTTCAGACTCTGCTCTCCCATCAAGTTCAGCCTACCAGGAGGAGTAGTGACTGGGGAGGATCAAAACTGGGTCTTCTAGTCAAAGATTGCTTTATGGGATAAAGGTCTATTTAGGATGTTCTAAAAATTAAGAATTAAAAGATTTTTTTCTTTTAGTGGGACATGAAGGTAAAAGTGTTTTTGAGCTATGTGGCCATTCCAGCTGTGAGATCAAAGGATAGTTGACTTTTTTAATCCATTTGCTCCCTGGAACAGGGATACAAACAAAATGGATATTTGAAGAGATAGAGCTGAATGTTATTAGTCCCCTTTTTTTTTCCTCAATGCGGATTTAGTGTTGGGAACATGCCTTCCTGACTAGTACTCGAATAGTACATCTTTCTTGATGAGACAGTGGTTACAATTGGTAGCACCAAGTTTCCACTGGTGATAAAGTTGCCAATAGTATTTGATATTTGAGCTATTGGTGTTTCTGTCTTCTAAACTGGAAACTCCATAGCCATTATGTAACTCAGCTGTCTCTCTACTGGCATCTCAATTTTGAATCAAGGCCCAATCGGCAGTGACACCAGTCTAACAAAAGAGGACTGCAAATCTTGGTGGTCTCCCATTCAGATGGTATTCCCTTCCTTGGACAAAGGGGTGACTGGGGCTCCTGAGTGCCACTCTGCCTCCAAGGATGGTAAACAAGGAATGGATCACTGGTGGGAGGCATTTTTTGCTCACTTGACAAAGCTGGGTAGATGGGATACCACCTGACAAAGGGCTGAGGTTTAAAGGAAGATTTTGCAAGGGCTCTTAAGAACAAAAAGGAGAAAGAAAAAAAAAAAGGCCAAAAAAATGGCCTTTTTTGCAGGCTGTAAACAGGGTGGGCGGAGGTGAAGGGGACCCAGCCTTTCTTGGGGAGCTCTGATTTAAGCCTGGAGGATAGAGACAAGGGAAGGAGGGAAGGGTGCACAGATGGCTCATTGTTTTGTCTAGCTCAGCATTCTTGCACTGCCTAAGTGAAGGGCAATTGTTTTAAAATCCTTTTTGCAAAGAGTGCTCTTTGCTTTCCAGCTATCCCTGGTCCCTGTAAACTGTAAACTAGAGGAGCTGTCTTTAGCACCCATTTATTTTGGACGGTCAGTGCTCTGTCCAAGGGGCCCTGGGCAGTTGCTAGGCTGCGAGGCATCGCTCCTGGAAGGGAGTGGGGGAAAGAGTGTGTTTCTGGGAAACGCACTGCAGTATCTGGGGAGAAGGCAAGAACAAAAGGATGTACAGGAGGGGCTGAGGCAGAGCAAGGTCTGCCTCAGGGGCCTTTACCAAAACTGTAAAATGCATCATGAAACTGGCACATACCTTGCCTGCAATGATATCTGATGTACAGTATAGTTTTCTGATAGGGTTTGGGGGGGGGAGTGTAGCAAATAATTCATTAGTATATAGAAATACTGCCATTTCTATACTGTTATTCTTTCTACCTCTCCAGTTGCACTGGCACGGCTCCTTCCCTTCCTCCCCTGTGAATTGTTGTGGCCTTTCTGGAGCAGGGGCCCTTTTTGGCATAGTCGACAAAAATAAACCATAAAGGCAGCTGTTGTTATGAATAAGGCTCAACAGGGGAATTTTACCAGTAGAACTACAGCAGTATAATTATACTGGTAGACTAGTTACAGTAAATTTCCTCATGAAGACAAGCCTTAAGTTGACATTTCCTAGCTAAGTTGAATCCATATGTATAACCTTATTACGCAAAAATAATGTCTCCAGGCCTTGAATTCTTTTGTACCCAGAAGAGTAACATTAAGCAGAAAAGCAAAGAATTTAGTGTTCAGAGATAGATGGGGGATTTTCTGTAACAGAGTGGCTGTGATGAGCTGTATGATGAACTCTGTGTTTTACTGGGCTGGTTATTGCTCCTGAAGCGTTCAGGAACATGAGGAGCATGTTTCTGCTTACTGCACTAAAAAGCAGTACTGAAATATGCTGTAAGCTGACATCTCTCTCCCAACTTTATTCCTGTTTGAAAGACGAGCTGAGCCATTTTGCAGTTTCCATAACTGAAGTGGTTTGGCGGAGAGGCAAAACTATTCTGCCACTATTAGAATCTTTAGGGGTAAGCCTGGAGCCACTGAAAGGAAGGTGGGGAATGATGATTTCTTTCCTCTTTGGTTTCATTTTTAAGATGCAAAGATCTATTTTATCCTTTTGGATTTTGTCTTACAACAAATGGAGTTTCTGTAATGTTCACAAGCTAAGTGTTTATTTCTATAGAACAAAAATATCAGCCTACCTCTGGAAGTTTCAAATGCTTCAAAGGAAAGATAGTCTTGCAGGAGAAGCTTAACATTTAAAGGCTGTTTAAAAAAAAAAAGTATCTAGAGTAGACTTTTCATTGCAGCTGTCTCATGTTTCCCTTTTGGGAGTCTTTAACCAGCAGCCTGGTGCTTTCTTTTCCCTGCAATTATAGCACAAGCTCCAAGGGCCTTTTGTTGCCTGTTTAATTGATTAAGATCTCTCATGGTGCTCATCAGTATATTTTTGAGTGTACCCTTTGCATTGAAATGGGACTATGTAACAGCTCCTCAGGTAAGGCAGTATTGTCTTGATTTCTATACCTAATGAAGTGAAAGATCAGGGATTACATTCCAGATCTGTCATGATCAAAGAATCATGGAATGGTTTGAGTTGGAAGGGACCTTAAAAGATCACCTAGTTCCAACTCCTCTGCCATCAGCAGGTACACCTTCCACTAGACCAGGTTGCTCAAAATCCTATTCAACCTGGCCTTGAACAATTCCAAGGACAGGGCAACCACAACTTCCCTGGGCAACATGTGCCAGTGCCTCACCAGCCTCACAGTAAAGAATTTCTTTTTAATATCTAATCTAAACCTACCCTCTGTCAGTTTAAGGCCATTCCCTCTTGTCATGTCACCATATTCCCCTGTCAAAACTCCCTCCCCAGTTCTCTTATAGCCCCTTTAGGAAGGTGCTCTAAGGTCTCCCTGGAGCTTCTATTCTTCATGCTGAACAGGTCCAACTCTCTCAGCATCTTTCCAGCCCTCTGAGCATCTTCATGGCCCTCCTCAGGACTCACTCCAACAAGTTCATTTTCTTCTTATGATGGGAGACCCAGAGCTGGATGCAGCATTTCAGCTGGGATCTTGTAGGAGCAGAGGGGCAAAATCACCTCCCTTGGCTTGCTGACCGCACTTCTTGTGGTGCAGCCCAGGGCATAGTTGACTTTCTGGGCTGCAGACACACATTGCCAGCTTTTTGTTAACAATACTTATGCCCTACAACCTGCTTAAAATCTGTTGGAGTTCAGGCTCCTAAAAGCTCCTAAATAAATACCTTTTATGCCTCAAGCTCATTTATTACACAGTGGAGAACTGAATTATATGCGAGTTCTAAAAATGTACTCAAGGGTATGCTAAAGTTGTTTCTTGCTTGATTTTTCTTAACATGTTCTTTAGCCAGTAGGAAAGTAATGGGTGACACCAGTGTTTATATTCTATGTAACATATTGGAGCCCTGATCCTCGCTTGAGACCTTTAGGCAGTGCTGAAAAAACTAACTGTATCTGTCAGTGTAGTTTCTGGCTTTGGGTTTGTCTCTTATTCTTCCCACCCTCCCATACTGCTTTTGAAAGCCACTTTTGTTATGCGAATGGGTTCCTCCCAGCAGCTGCAGAACTTTCCACAGCAGGAGCTAGGAAGGAGCCAGCAGACACTGCAAGGAAAGTTGATGCCCTTCTCCCAGCTGCTCACCAAGCACAGCAGTGCCGTCCTTCCCAGCCACACTGGCTCAAACTGGCCCTTTGCTTATGTTCTCTTGCCTGATGAGGTTGCAGCTGAGCCCTTAGGTGAAGTTGTGGAGATGCATTACCATTCCCTGTGTATCAGAGCTGAGGATTCAGTTCCTATATGAAACGGGATCCATGTGCAGACGAAAGGTTGTCTTCCCTAGTGCACTGTCGTGCAGTGACTGTGTGCTTTGTTTGCAGAATGACCTTCAGCTCAGGCCAAAGGTGAGCACTGTTCTACTGGATCATGTAGAAATGAAGGATGAGTAGTTCTGAGGTGCAGCATAGAGAGCTTAAGTAAAATGTTAAAGTACAGATCTTGATAAGTTTTGTATTTCACTGGTACTCTGACCCTTGTTCTGTGAATGCAATAGTAAATCCTTATTGTACTCCTAGCCTTTTCTTTCCAGATCCTTTCAGTGGGCATTAAGATGATGCAACTCTGCTGGAACTTCCCCAGACCATTGCAGTGAGCCTGTTTGCACTTTCTTTGCCAAGAAGCACAGCCTCACTTGTGGCGCTGGTTTTGGTGGTTTAGAAACTGCTCTCAGGGACACCTGGGCTGGGCTGGGACTGGTTCTGCTGGCTATGAGGTGGGAAGCCATGGTGGTGGCTCCATGGAGAAAAGTGTGAGGCCTTGAGCTAAAACACATGATCAGTACTCTAGTTGCTTGATTTCACATAGATTTATTTATTTTTAATAAGTTGTTTTGGGAGTCATGATGAAATGGTTTGGTCTTCTCAGTTTAATTATTACTGTAATGGAAGAGTAAACCATCACCTACAGGTATAGCTCATCCATGCACCATAAAATTGAGAAAATAAAATGCAAACTGCCCTCATGTGAACATCTTTTGCTGGAGTGGGGAGTGACACATCCCATGCAACCTCCTGTTCCATATTTTGTTGTTTTAGTCATTTCCCTTGTTCAGTATTTGTCCATGCTGTGCAGAATGTGGAGTTAATTTCCCAGTTTTTGTGACCTTGATAGATGGAGTATATAAGCATTTCCTATATGGTGAGTGTGTCACATTGCTCTTTGAAGCAGGGAAGTATCATTATTTACATCTGAAAATCAAATTCCTAAGTAACTTGTTGAGGAGGATGAGAAGTTTGTAGCAGCCAACTTAGGTTGCATGGGTGCTGTTTTAGCACTTTAAGAGTCATCTGAATTTTGCTGACTTAGTAATGAAGCAGATTGATCCTTTTGGCACCAATAGGGCCTTTGCAGCCTTTTCTCCTTGGTCTACCTGCACTATCCGTATGTGTGTGACTGTGTGTTGGTGCTCTCCAGAGTGAAACAATAATGCTTCCAAGCCTCTGGAGCTCAAAGCGATGAACCTCCAGCAGCTAAACATGGTCCTGTCCTCCTTCCAGATGCTCCTACTTTTGTGACAGGGACAGCAGCAACCTCAAAGAAGCAACCCCTAAACTGCCTTAAATTGCAGCCCAGCACATTAAAGTGACCAGAAAACCTGATGGTGGTTTACTTTAACAGACTAAGCTGAAGATAGTGTAGTTCAGGAGCTGTTTCCCATGTGGCTGGGCAGGAGCTGAATACAGTAACCACTGCTCTCAAAACGAGTTTAACTTAAGTGTTTGAGAATTACCAGCTGTGGGTCCTGCCAGCTCAGTTCTGGATACAGGGTACCAGTAGTAAAAGTTCATTCCTGTGTTCTTGCCTGTGATGCTTCTTAGGATCACTTGGATTGGAAGGGACCTTGGAAAGTTTCCAGTTGATGCTTTCTTAGAGGGCTGCCAGAGGGCTGACTTCCCTGGGTTGCATCCCTGGATCCTATTCCAGAGTTTGATCACTATCTAGTGACATTACATCAGACAGTTGTATCTGCAGAGTTGGGAATAAGGTTGACTTGACTCTGTAGTATGAAGGTTTAGAGGAAAAATCAATTTATCTGTAGTGTCAACATTTGTTATTTACAGGAACAATTTTGTAAAAACAAAATCTAAACTGTGAGTCTGCAGGCTTCAGGGGCAAGATTGTCACCAGATGAGTTTTGAAGATGCTGAATAGTAAAATCTTTGAAATCTGTGTTGTGTATGTGTGAGTGAAACTGTAACTTGTCTCCTCTTCCCCTCTGCCTTCTAATAGCCCTTCACTCTCTGAACGGTAGCTCAGTGAATCACAGCCCTATTTTCATACTGGCCAGCACAAATCAATTCACAAATTTTACTCAGATTGATCTCAATGTAAGCTTTCTAAGTGGATCCTAGATGAGCATTTCAGAAAGCTGAGAAACCCGCCACCAAATAACTGCAGAGCGAGTGCCTCTGCATATGTTTGGATTTAGATGTTGGAATAAATCTCTAAAAACAATTTAACTTGCTGTTTCTAGAAGAGTTTTCTGTTTGGTTGATGGCTTACACATTTGATGTGATGTACTGCAAGAGCAAGCTCTGAGCAGCAGCTGCCATGGACTGACATCTCTGAGCACTGTGTCACTTGCTTTCCAACCTTGATTTTATATGAAGAGAAATCTTTGAACATGGGTTCATATTATGGTCGTATTTGCCCTGCTTATGCATAAAGATTTTTCTTAAATCAAGCTAGAAAGGAGCCCAGTAAGATCATGTGTGCAAGTTTGGGGTGGCAAGAGCTCATGGAATTTCCTGTTGAGCACTGTGAAGAGATAACCATCTGACATCCAGATACCTGACAACTAGACAACCACTCCCTGCTTCTCTCAAATGTTTTTATGTGAATTGATGCTTTTTTAGATGCCAGGAAACAATCCAGGAGAATAAGTGAGTAAGCAGGTAGGTTTTGGTTTAAATAACTTTTCTGGATGCTTTTAAAATCTTTTATGTAAGGGGGCTGCTGTGACTGTTTTCTTATGAAATTGCTTCACAGGAGCCTCCCAGCTTGCTGTCGGGGTTCTCGGATGAGAGTTTTATACTGTTTGACAGCTGCACTAAAAACAACTGTTTCCTGTTAGGCAAGATGCTGGAAGCACTAGGTAGAGTCCCCTTTTTTTTTTTTTCCCCTCTGAAGCTCTGGAATCTGAGAGTCATTAGCTTATAGTGAGTAGATATTGTGTAATGTACCTGGAGTTTGAATTATGAAGACTGACTGTGCATAATCTTGTTTGGGGCACAGCAGCTCTTGCCTGATGTCCTTCCCAGGAGATGGAAAAACTAAAGTGTTCGGCTCAGTGGCTGTAACAGCCTGCTGGTGGCTTCTCCTTGGGTTTTAGAGAGGAGATCACCCTTTGTTTTGTGTTGCTTGTTCCTTGTTCATGAGCAGATGAGGGCAGTCAAAGGGAAGTGATTTATGTCTTGATTTCTCTCAGGGAGGACCTGTGAAGTCAGTCAGTGGGTACCCTGATGCTTTTTGTTATGCCAGTCCTCTGTGTTGCTAATAGTAGTCTTTTTGCTAGCTGATAGAAAAACCTGGGATGGGTACTGGCTCTGCAATCTTAAAACACTATTGAGGGTTGGGCTCTGAAGTGCTTTGGTGTCTCAAGCAGAGTGGTGGATACTGCCCATCAGCTTGGTTTGACCAGCTTCTCAAACTTCTGAAAGGTCCTAATAGGCTGGTCTGTAGTACTGCAATCTGTGGATTGGAAATTACTGTGTTGGGGCATTTTTGGGGGGTGGGATGGGTGTTGGGGGTAGAATTAAAACTGCTTACTTGATGGAAATAACAGCAGCTCTTCCTGATATCAGGCTTAGGAATGCAGTGATACTGTATTTCTGCAGCCTTCAAAATGGTATTGGAGCAGCCCACTAGCAGCAGAGCTTTGTCTCTGTAGAAGATGTAGGGACATGCAATTAGGGAGTTGAAGCAAAAGGCGTCTTAAGTGGCTTCACAAAAGTAGTGGTGATGGAGCTGAAAACTGAAGCTGGGACAAGTCAGTTCAGAGTACTCTGAGCCTCACCTCACTTCCCAGAAGAGACCTGGTTTATCTCCCTGGAGCTGCTGGGAGTGCAGCTGTGACTTCTGAAAGTGCAGTCCTAACTATCCCCAAACACCCTGAAAGGGCTTTCTTGTTGTTCCCTGGCTGAAATAATCATAGTGAAGGCCCAGCATTTCCCTACCTAAACTCACATTTTCAGGGATGGGTTTACCTAATATATTTATATACACATACTCTTAAACTCTCAAAAAATAAACATCTAGTACACTCTGTTCCTCATCCAGAGCTGTGCAGCTTTCAAAAACAGAATTGCAGAAATACAGCCATTTGCACTGCAGTGAGGCAAACCTTCACTCCTTCCTTGCAAAAGTGAGAATGAAAATGCTTTGGCAAATAGCTTTGATTTAAACTGAAAAGCCTCTGGTTTGCAGAGCTGCTTTTAAAGCAAAGGGCTACTTTGGCTTTTGATCCTCTTAAGCTGGGTTATTTGATGTGAAAAACGCCCTGGGTACTCCGCTGCAGAGAGGAGCAGCTTTTCAGTTCTCTGTGTGTGGCTTCAGGAGAGGCCTGGCAGAGCACAGGGTGGCGGGGGGCTCGAGGGGCCCGGCTGCACAGCTCTGTAAATAAAGGGGCCTCTATTTCTTTGGATTCTTTTGCTGGAACTAAATATCATGATCAGTGAAACTCTTACCTCATTAAAGGAACAAGCCAGACTCCTCCAGCTTATGCGTAGTGCTGCAGTGTGGTTTGTTGTGCTGAGCTGATTTGCTGAACAGATAAAGGGAGTTTTAACCCAAAGAATGGCATGTAATATATGACCTTGGCTTTCAAAAGGTTTATTTTTGTTCATGCGACAAAATAAGGTTTTAATATTAAATATAGGGTTGGATTTGACTTGGCAGATACCAGAGCCTTCCATTACCACTGTAGTCATAATATAAAACTATCTGATGTGTGCCAGTGGCCATGCAGCAAGCCAAGAATTTCTCCATCAGTGTTTATTTTTGTGAAAACTTAGCTGGTTGCTTTGCAATTGGGTCAGCTGTAGAAGTGATGTGTCCTTGTGTTGGAGGGGGCAAAGCAGTGGTGGGCACAATATGATCAATACTGACTCTTTATAGTTAGCATCTTTAGTCTTGGGGCAATATATGGATTTATTTTTTTTTTTGTTCGTAGCATTTTAGAAGTGTTTATAAGAAACTTTCACTCAAAACTGCAGGGTTCACCAGAACCAAGACATAAAACTATGTGAAATATTCAGATCTGTTAGTACAGAAACTTAATGCTGTGTTGCAGCTTTCGGCTTGTGAAACTGGGGCCACGCACAGATACAAAATACTAATTTTGAGGTTTCCTTCCTGCACACACTCCGATCGTCGTCTTGCTGTAAAACTGAGGCACTTTTGGACTGCTGCATTGTAATAGTTTTGCTGAAGAAATGACCTGCAAAGCACTTCAGTGTTGAAATGCTGAACTGAGCTCCAAAGCCTTTGTTCTGAATTGGCTGTAGTTTGAATCAGTTACCTTCAGATTAAACAAACAAACAAAAACACAAAAACAAACAAAGAAAACCACCACTCCACCGAAAGGAAAAAAAACAACCAACCTAACTGTGACCAAAAAATCCCACCAGCTTGGAGAGAAACCAACCCAAAATAATGCCAGAATCTTGCTTCTGTGCATCACTTGTTTGGTCTTTCTCTTCTGGAATTCTTGTCTGGGTTTTTTAGCTTGTTCTTTGACTGTGGTTGGCTGAAGGTGGTTGACTTCTCTAGAAGTTTTCTGGAAGTTTGGGGGAAATTTGTAACGTGTGGGAAGAAGCATGAGTTGGAACACATACAAGCTGGCAAGGTGTGGTCTTTTTTTTGTCCAGTTCCTTGTCATCCCCCTAAGATAATTCTCAAGCAGCAGAGACATACCCTGCAAGGAGGAGGCTGCCATGAGATTCCAGTGTTTCCACATGGAATATAAGGGAGGAGTCTCTTTATCCTTGTGAGGGATAATAAGCTATTTGCTCTGTCTTCCATTGGCACATGTCTCTGGAGATCTTGGGCTTCTAGCTGGGCAAAATCATTTCCCATGCATTTGGTGGCTGTGCCTGCTGCTTGGCTTTCCACCAGGAGACTGATGCATCCTTACACTGGCAAATTTTGGAGCTAGGGCTAGTGTAAGCACTTGCATCCAAGTGAAAAAGACTTCCATAAGAGAAGCCAAGCTCCATAACTTGGCTACTGGATACTTCTCAGTGATTTTCATTAGACCAAGGATCAGAAGCATGTGGCGAGGTTACAGGTTTATGTAGTTCCTAAAGCTCATGTCTGCCTCCATTCTCAGGTGCATCCTTCTAACCTCAGCCAGGAGCTCTGATCCTGGATTATGATCCGTTGGTCAGTGACAGAAATTTCACGGCAGCTGTTGAAACTACATTCAATTTACTGTCAAATACAAGACTTTTTTGGAGGATGAAAGCAAAAGCTTTGGATAAAATACTAACTGAAAATTACTAGCCTAATTACATTCTGAATATTAATATTTCTTCCTGTGAAAGACTTGTCTAAATTAAACACAAAAAATTACCAAAATAATCACAGGTTTTTAAAGCCATATGTCACAATTTCCTCAAAACCAGATTACTAACCTAAAATTAAATAGATCAAAGACTTTTACTTTATAGACTGTTACTTCAGAACAGCTGCACAGTGCAGGTGAATTGCATGCATTTAAATTTTCTCTGTAACAAAGCTGTGTATTTTCAGCAAACCGTGACCATTAACTATTCAAACACATTTTAAATCTAATCTTTAAATCTTATGTGCAAATAGGGTTTTATTAATGTTTAACTGTTAGTTTAAGAATTTGAAAATTATAAGCATTGTATGCTGATGCTGCTGTATATTCGGAGTTTTCTTTGGAGATACATATGGATTCTTCAGGGGTTTTTTAAAATCTTAGAAGAGAAGTGACTTAATGCTTGTTTCCTTATCATTTATTATGTTTGGTAATTCTTCTCTGTTTCAGAGACTCTTTCACTACCATATGAACAAACTGATGTAAGTAACATTGTCAGTTTTCCTGCTTTGTGACTAGTGGTATGTTGCTGAGCAGCAATGTTCTCCTAAATGTTGCTTTGATGGATATTCACCGGAACACTTGTTACTCAGTAACTTTAATAGGGATCAATATAGAGCATGCGTAGTCTTCTTTTAAACTGTTATTTTTGAGAAGCAGAGCTCCAAGGAGTGAAAAAAAAAGCCCACTAAACTCTAGCTTAAAGCTATGTTGTTTCAGAACATGCCTTGAAAGAAGGAAATTCAATAGGGAGCCATCTTACTTTCCAAAAAGTTTAACTGTGAAAGATCCACTTGAAGGCTTTTTGTTGACTTTGATCTTTCTTAAAATTGACCCATTCATAATGTGTTTCAGTTTCTGGTTTATGCTTTCTCCTGGAATCAATCCTTGAAAATTATCCACTTTGAAGCGTTTTTGTTTCTCCCTTTAAGAAATATTTGTATTTTTCCTTTGCTAGCTGCTATGTGAAACTAATAAAATACTACGGGGGTGCTTGGATGTACAAAGTACAACTTTGCATTGGTGAGGCTGTCACTGTGCTGTATGCATCTGTTTGGTAGACCTCCATGATTGCAGGACACGGGATTCACTGCACATCCAGATTCCTGGATGGCTGGTTACTCAATAATCTCTTGCTTTATTTGAGAACCAAATGTAATGATTTGACTTGTTGTTTGAAGGTGTATTTCTTTCCTAAAAGAGGTTTTGTATGTACCAGTTGAGCATTCTGAAATGGATTTTCTGCCCTGTTCATAGAGAATTTGCTTCTGTAGTATCTAATTCTCATATTCTTTGTTGAGGATAATGTGGAGAGAAATAAAAATTCTTCTTTATTGTTATACTAATATTTGCTATATTGTTTACTCCTCTATTGCTGATGTCAGAATGACTTTCAATACTTAATTGTTTTCAATCACAGATTTTTTTTTCCAAATTTTTTTCTTAGCATTTTAAAAAAAGAAGCTTTCACTCAAAATAGAAGGGTTCAGCATAACGCAAACTATGTAGAATATTCAGGTTTCTTAACACAGAAACTTAATGCTGTGTTGCAGCTTTCAGGTTTTGTGCCTGAGGCCCCATGCAGTTAAAAAATACTAATTTTGAGGTTTCCTTCCTGCATACGCTATATCTCAGATCATCTGAGTTACATTGTAATTGTAATTACTGTTGTTACCATTTTGGGCTGTCCCATAGTCTAGTTCTGTCCTAGGCTTTGTTTCTCAGCTGCTTTTATTGCAACATTTGATAGTCAACTACAATCAGACTTTCCTTGGAGAATCCTCAGAGTTACTTTGCATGGGGGACTTGCATCGATGCTTAGGTCTGATCAGTTTTAACACTTGTCATGGTCATTATAAATCATTTCTGCTTCAAACCCTTGTTACTGGAACAGTCCTTCCAACACTTGCAGCTGGTCACTGCACTGCTGGTGAGCTGTGTTTTTCAAATGGAAGGTGCTTTTGTTACTTTCCAGACTGCTCTGTTTGACGGCTTTTAGAAGTAGTACAGTGTTATTAAACCTTTATGCATCGTATCTTTCATATGTGCCAGCAAGGTACAAGCATCCAAGACATTTGCAAACTTTCTCCACAGAATTTGCCAGTGGCTGCAGGTGTTGGAGATCTGAACTTGCAGAATGATACTGGTTTATGAAAGCTTCTGTAAGGTGTCTTTATGCTCAGTGTAAATCCTTCCTTCTTTCCTCTGCCTTTGTGGAACAGTCACAGCAAATGAGCGAGGGATGCAATGACAGTGGTAGAAATCACATAAATGTTCCCAACTTGCTTTCAAGTTTGCAAGCTTATGTATTTCTCCATGAGGTTTCTTATTTTCCACAGGAAAACGTGGCCTTTTTAGCTGCTGAGGATTTAGGAATTAGTGCATTGTGGGAGAGGTTATTAACTTTCTGCCTGCATCTCGTCATTTCTCCCTCTCCTCTGACCATCTGCAACATAGAAATTGTGTGTTGTATGTCAGAATGTTCATCTGTTTCAACCCAGAAACCTTTTACCCAGTACTTCAGTTGCATCCCACTTCTCAATGCATAGAAACTTGAATTCACAAGGGTGGAATAACATTATTTTCTGTTATGCACTTTCTTCGGTGTTCCCATTTAGCTATCAGTGCAAAACTTACAATGATGTTTCAGAAACAAATTCAGGTTGCTGAAAATCCTACCAGTCCCAGGAAAGAAGTCATGCTTCCAAGGCTGCATTACTCTAACTGAAAACACTACTCTGATAGTTATCTTTGAAATTGTATTGCCTCAGCTAATCTAACCATGTTATGCCATTTGAGCCAAAGTAGGCTGAAAGAAAAGTTCTAAATTTATCTTTTCTATGAGGAGAACACTCATCCTTTTTGCATGGTCCTAATCTTAAAGCCTGCTCTGGTTACAAGAAGTATGCTGTGACTTTTTTTTTTTTTTGTTCCCTCCAGGTTTACAGGAACAGATGGACCAAGTGGTTTTGGATTTGAGCTGACGTTTCGACTGAAGAGAGAAACGGGGGAGTCGGCGCCGCCCACATGGCCAGCAGAGCTGATGCAAGGCTTGGCCAGATATGTCTTCCAGTCAGGTACCACAGGGTTCGATACGTGGCCTCGCTTTTTCCTGCTCAGGTTCTGAAGGGGCGCATCTGTTACACGGTGTGACACTTTTCTCATCGGCACCCAATCAAATCTTAAGAATTGTCTTTGTGTGGCAACCTAAAAGAGTGTGTTCCTTCCATCAGCCCAGCTTGCTGGGACAGAACCAACTGCTGTTCAGGTAACTGCCAGCCCCAAGTACTGAAAAGCTGAAGGTATAGAACAGTCAGTAACTATAAGAATTCTGCCCTGTGATTCTTTGTTTCTTTCCTGCATACTTGGATTCATCTTCTCTCAGCAAAAAAAGCACATTTGCTTATCCTGAATGGCTGAGGAGCAGCCATCTGATAAAGTCTCACTTCTCAGCAGAAGGGTTATAACTTCCAAAAACACTGCAGCCCCTTCACAACCAAATCTCTTCCAATGGTTCCTGCAGTTGAGGAGTAGCAATGTATGTAAACACAGAACTCTTGAGATGTACAAATGTAAAAGTCCTAAGGGATGCTAAGGCTGGGAGGACCAAGGAATTAACAGTTTTGAATCATTAATGCAGATGGAGACTTGCCAGAAAACTGGGAACCAAGGTGCCTACAAACCACCCTCTTGCACTGTTCTTTGAGGGTTTCATTTATATCAGTAGATTGAATGTTAGTTTCAGTGTTAGCACATGAAGACTTGTGGAATGGCTAAGTGCCTAATGTACTTGAAAGGCACTTTGCAGCATCACAAGATCTGAATGAAAATATTTGAAGAACGTTTTTTAACCTAGTTTGAGGTCCTTTACAGGTAAAGTGCCTTCTAAAACAATGATTATTGAATTTATAACATTTGGTACCTGCTCTGCTAGTTAATAAATTGTTCAGTACCTTCTGATTCTGTCGCTGGTTTTCAGTCAGTTGGCTGACTCTCAAAGGGAAAGGGTCTGGATAAGAACAGGATTGCTCAGCTAACCTCTGTGACAAATCTCTGAGGCAGTGGCCACTCTTGTGGGGTATTTTTCTAAATATTGACTGAATAGACCAGTGCCAGCAGAGATTATTGCTTGCCTTTTTGTAACCTTTGCTATTTTCCCCAGTTGCCATCAAAAATTTGGCTCACCTTCCTGTCTTGATTTTTGCTACGGTTAAGCATCTAAATCCATGTGACTGTCATTATTTTTGCCATTGTTTGACGTTCCCATTCCTACCTAAATTGTATTGTACAATAGCTCTTTGATACTGACCATGCAGCAATGAATTCATACCCACATTTTCTGTGCAATGACTGCAGAGTCTGAAGAAAACATCTGTGTCTAAAGTCTCCCTCTTAAGATATAAACATACATGTTCCATGTTAACTTACCTTATATTAAGGCCCCTTTTGCAGGCTTTTAAATTTTCTAGTCCATGGTAGGTTCTCATAACTGTTTCTTTAATAGAGTAGTTTCCATGCCTTCTATTCACCCACTAAGCAGCCTCTCTGTAGCAGTTGCTTGTTTGTCTCTGTCTTTCCATGGATGAGAGAAGGTCTGCAGAGTGTCCCAGCATTTGGTTGGGTACTTTAGTGCAAACTTCTTGGTGACTAAGCTGGCAGTTGGGGCAGAGACTTCCCTTGTTTGGTTCCTGCACTAATACAGTCCCACCTTTTTGACCTTAAAGCCAAAGAACTGTTTTTAAACTGAAAAGAGTGGTTGTGCCCATACATATCAATCTGGCAGGAACTTCTCAGGCCCTCCAGTGTTATCCACTGCTTATCCATGCTAGTTTTGACTTTCTATCCACCATGACTCTTTAAAAGCACTGCTCAAATACACGCTAATGGATTCTAGCCTCTGGGTGTTTAGCTTTCAATTTGCATTATGAAAAACAACAGTGTATGAATCATAAATTGACTTCTGTCTTCTACTATGAAATGGAGCATGAGCCAACACTGCACTCATTGGACAATGGGCAAACCCAACGCTGGGTTACCTTAGGAAGAGCCTGAGCAGCAGATTAAGGGAAGTTATTAACCCTTTGGCGTGGCACTGGGGAGGCCTCACTTAAAATATTGTGTTCTGGTTTGGGCCTTCCAGTGTAAGAGATACTGAAACACTGGAGGTAGTCCAAGGTGGTCAGGGTCCTAGGGCACATGAGCTATGAGGAGAGCTGGAGGGAGCAGGCTTGTTTTAGCCTGGGAAAAGAAGGCCAGGGTGATCTAATCAGAGTCTACAGCTGTTGGGAGGGTAGTTACAAGACTGTGGGGTCAAGCCCTAGATAATACATCAAGGGGCTACAGCTCTGAATTGCAGTGTGGGAGGCCCTGGAAGGGCTTCAGGGACAATCCGTGCACAAGGAGAGTGGCAAAGAACAGGGAATGGTTTATAAGAGAGGTGCTGGATCTCTGTTTCCAAAAATGTTCAGAACTTTGTTCAACAAAGCCAAGTTGGCCTTGATCTAGCATTGGTGATCGTTCCACTTCAAATAGGCAGGCTGGACGAGAGACCTGCAGAGGCCCCTTAAAATATTACAGAAGTGTTGGATTTTTTTGTTTTGTTTTTTTTTTTTCCATACTGCTTCATAACCTTCAGCAAGCAGATGTGTGCTGTCACCAAGTGTTACCAACCATTCCTTGCCTTGTAAAAAGGGTATCTGTGCTGTTGCAACAAGTGAACAAGCTCTAGTTTTGTTTCAGTACGAATTGGATTATCATATGTCTCTTTTGAATAATGGGGCATACTCTATTATGTTTCTTCTTGATCTCTCAGGGCAATACCAGTTGACCACAGCTAGATGCGGTAAGTTTCTAATTTAGTCAAAGCACTCTCACTCCATTGCTCTGCAGAGTCCCGAATCCTTCTGCTACATTCTGGCAATCTCCAGAGCAGTTCCCATGTTCTCCCTTGCGTCCCTCCTGGGTCACCAGGCACCTAGTCCTCAGCAATGCTACTGGTTTGGGTTTTTTTGCCTGGTAGGATTTCCCCCAGTTTGACATTCTCACTCTGAAAGGCCAAGTGAGCTTCTGCCGTCGTCTTTTTTCCTTGTTTTTTTTACAGGACTTATCTGGTCAGATGTCAAAACTTTAAAACTGTGAAGTATTTGAAGGGTTGGCTCTTCTGAAGCCCGTTGGCCACTAGGCAGGCTGTGGCATGACAGCACTGTTTTACATGATGAAAGGTTTCTTTTTGCTCAAGTTCTTTCTGACTGTACCACTTAAAGCATTTGTCAAATGCAACACTGACAAGCGTTGTTTGAATCTGGTGTATGTGGCTTAAGGTTGTCCTCTTTGATTGTTTAAAAAAAAAAAAATCTGTGGAGTTTCTTTAATACTCCAAAGTAGCCTTAAAAACATTTCATGAACAGAAACAACTGAACTAATGCTTATGAATCTACCCTGAACAAGAAGCAAGAAAAAAAAATAAAACCCGCAGAAACTTTTTGGGTAGGCTCCAAGCACTTTCACATGTCAAAAGATTGTTTACTCTGAAAGCTATGCTAAGAGCTAAATTCTTATCTCTTGATAAAAGCCAACTTTTTAGTTATCATAGAGGTGCTTTGCTGAGTCCAGTTGAAGCTGGGGGAGAGTAAAGTATAGTTATACTCCTGCTGAGCCTGAACATTTTCAGGTGGTGATGACCGAGCTGAATACTCATCCACCAGTTACTGAGTCCTAAATATTATTCCTATATATTGCAGTTGCAAAGCATGTCTCATTGCAAGAGATGTATTTTTATAACAAACACTTCTAGGCAAATGAATGTTGCATTCCTTTGTTTCTCTCTCTCTTGCGCTGTGGCTGTGCTTTAGAAAAGCAGTCTTTTGCATTGAATTTCAAACCTCTTTGAGCCTTGGCTTTTCTGTTCACTGTAACAAGCACTTGATGCTTTGTGCTTTTGATTAAAGGGCACTACTTACCCTCCTTCAACAAAACCAAGCTTGAAAGTCTCAAAAAGTTTTATTTGTGGCTTTATCTGTTCTTAATTTTATCACTGTTTGACCATGACCACAAATTCCAACTCTGTTATTTTTAGTTTTAAAAAAACCCTGAACCTTCAAACCTTGAAAATGAAACTGCACAATTCAATGACCTTAGCTTGTCATGGTTCATGGGTATACTGGGAATATCTCATGGTAGAACAAATTTATACTTCAATTCAAATGAAGAAGAAGAAACACTTTGCCTAAGGAAAGCTTATCCAGAGCTTAACTCTTTATGTACTGCAGTATTACAATGCTTGCTCACTATAGAGAGACTATGCTTTGTGTTTTCCTGAAATTAAAATCTGCACTTTTTTTTCCTCTCTAAAGTAAATTTAGATTGTTTTCAAGGACCTGACTGATATGTGTCCTGAGAGCAATATACTGGGAAAAACCCCAAACAAACAAAAACAACCACAACAAAAACAAACCCCCAAAATTAAAAAACAAAGGGTTGTTCCAGCATGGATTTATCAAGATTAAATCAGAACAAATTAATTGTGACAAAGTACCAGGCACCATGGGAAGCAGTGAATGTTGGTTACCTTGCTACTAGTGAGATTATTTTAATTGTGCTTTCTAACAAGTATGTGAGTGAGCTGAGGAAAATGTGATCTTGATAAAAGGTAAAGAAGATAGATACAATATTGGTTGGGTATTTAGACTGAGTAATTGGCAATGTGTAGAGTTTGGATTCCTTTAAAATCTGTTCTAGAGCTTGTGCAGTTTGGTCTCGATGAGGATGATGAAATGCGGAGTGTCCTGATGAAATCTGCAGACATAGCAAAGCACTGTGGCACAAAGGGCTGGAATTCAGAACAACCTAAATTCCAACAACCTGCAGAAACAGTCTGAAATACGAACGTGCAGTAAGGACAGGGAGGTGCGACAGGTGTGAGGTCCTTTCCTGACAGGAGTAATCCAGTGAAATCAGCTGGGGAAAGGCAGCAGTTCTGAAAGGAGAGGAAACCTATTTGGAGCTCCTATGACCAATAAGCTATACCTAAACCAACATCCTCTTCATGCTGAGAGAAGTGAAATTATTCTGATGTACAAATAGAAATGTTCTGTGTATGGTATATGATAGATGGCACTGCAAGAGAAAGGGAGAGCAGTGTATCTCATTTTAGGTGAAAGGCTTCAAGTCAGATGCATCCCAGTTGGAGAGAGCCTGGAGGAGAGCAGTAAGAATGATCCAGAGGTCTAGAAGATATGACCTGTGGAGGAATGATCAAAAGAGTTATGTTTATTTACTCTAGAGAAGAGAAGATGGAAGGAAGATGAGAGAATTGCCTTCAAATATGCAAAAGGTTGCTGTAAGGAACAAAGTAATAAATAAAGTAATCCCCTACTGGGGCTAGGAGAGACTTATTACTACGAAAATATCTGTAAAATAGGCTTAAGGTTTGTCATTAGGAAAACTTTCAAATGGCAAGTGCAGTGAAGCACTGAATAGTTGCAGATTGCCTATTGCTGCTGCATACCTTTGAGAACAAGTCAAACTACTCTTCATGGATATTTGTTAGGAAGAGCTGATCCTTTCTTTAGGTGAGGGCAAAGTAGGAGACTTTTTAAGTCTCCTTTATATTATAATTATGTCTTGAATGACTAGATCTTCTAAATATAATTTTCTATGTGTCCATAAACATATAATTTATCTTTTTTCATAGTCTCCTGA
Source organism: Cephalopterus ornatus (assembly GCA_013396775.1). NCBI lineage: Eukaryota > Metazoa > Chordata > Aves > Passeriformes > Cotingidae > Cephalopterus > Cephalopterus ornatus. The sequence continues at coordinate 100,500 of VZRE01002877.1, forward strand.
TTGCTAGTGCACTGAAAGATATTTAAATGTGAGTTTGATGTCTCAACTAATTTAAAAGTTGAATTTCAGTATTTAACCTTTGACTAGTCAGTAGTAGGAAGCTGTTTGTGTCTTGGGGATTACAAAACAGTAGTAACCAAATGTACAAGCAAAGAAAGTAAGCATGCAAGATGTTAAGTTTCACAGTGGCAATTTAATGTAGATTTCAGCTGATTACTTTAGGAGAAAATTATATGAATTATTCCTTAGAAAACTTATTACTTTTGAAAAGTGGATTGGACAGAACCAATTCCAGTAGGTACATAGTGAGTTATACATGTTGATAACAACATGTCAAGACAATGTCCAAACTAAGTATAGCTGGTTTGTTATGTGGGGGGGTTTTCCCTGCAGACACCTCTGCACTGTCATGGTGAGGGTTTCCCTTTTCAGAGCATAAGCAATGAAATATATTCTCTTCTTCTTTAGTTATTTCTGTGAAACCTGTAGGGACTTAGCGTCCAGGAGCTTCTGCCCTCTGTCATGATTCAAGTCTGTGGGCCAATTTCCCAAAGCTACTGGAAAGGAGGACAGTTCTGACGCCTGCAAGTGCCCGAGGCAGCACAGCTGCATAAGTCTCCGGCTGCCAGGCTCAAAAGCAAGCCCAAAATGGGGTGCATCGAGCTTTCCTTGGTTATTTCTGACATGCCATACTTCCTTTAGGTAGAAATTATTTTATGACAGCTTATCTCTAGTTTGAGGAAGCACACACACTCAAACACACACACACACACACACTGTTCGTGCCCACGTGCTTAAGGCCCCAGTGCATCAGTTTGAGGCCATTATGCCATCTCTGTGTGCTGCAGTTTCCCCCTTGTTTTTTTAAACAAGGGTCATTACAGAAGTTGTAAGGACTGCAGGTATAGATGCACTCTTCTTATTCAGCAGTTTTCATCTGATTCAAGTTAGTTTAGTCTGAGCCACAGAGGCACTTCATGTTTGACAGGCGCTACAACTTTTACACTGAAAATGGGGCTCAGTGGGATTAAGTGATTTGAATGGGGTCACAGACCGGCAGCCATTAAGCCAGAAGATACCTTGACACCTGCTGCCCTGCCATAACCACTCAGGCCTCATCTTCAGATCTTCTCGAGTCCAGAAAGCTTCAGTGTGATAGCCTCAGTGACTCTTTCTTTGCCAACGTGTTTTCAAATATTCTTGACACAGGCCAATTTCTGTGTGTAAAAAGGAAAAAAAAAAACCAAACCAAACTCCAAACCCAAAACAAACTTCTTGCTTCCTTGAATACAAATGAAGCTTGTCTAGCTTGTTTGTAAAACAGTGTTTATTTCTTCCCAGTAGGATGACTAAAGCCAAATAAAATCTCCTAGTAATTCATATATATTTTCCCCTGACTGTGCCTTTATCATTTTCTTCCCCAACCCTAGGCTGATTTATTATTCTCTTCTGGTTGCTATGGCTCTGTAAAATATATATATATTTTCTATCATCTGTTTGTAATATTGACCCGTTTCCAGTGTAGAGCTGGCCCTGGCTCCTCTGTAGTATTCCAGGATTTTAGATTAAAAACGGGGGGGGGGGGGGGCATGGGCGGATTAACTGCATTTTTTAGTTCTACAAAGAAGTATAAATCAACATCAATTTCATTTCAGCAGAACCTGTTGCGTAGTGAATTCTGCTGTGCAAACGCTGAAACTGCAGCGCAGTAAATTGCCGTAGGTGAACAGGACTGACCCGAGTGTGCAGGCTGCATGCCTTTATTCTGCAAGGGGGTATGGAAACATTAAGTCACTGGTTCCAATTTAACCCAAGTTTGTCATGGCCAAAAGCTCTCATCATCTGATAGTTATTCAGTGGTCCATGAGAATTTGGTCGGGTTTTAGCCTAATTCCTCTTAGATGTTTCCCATAAAACAAGCTGTTCTGTGAGCAGCAGCTTGGAGCAAGCCTGGTCCCTTGCATCTTTGTGCGCTAGCCCCTCTGTGTCCTGCACTGCTGCAATAAATCCCCTCTTCCCCATACTGCTGCCTGTGAGCCCACCTCCCCAGTACTTCCCATCCCTCCCTTTGTCTCCTAAGCCAGCCTTGTCACATCCCCTCACCTCCAGCTGGGATGTACGTGCTGTGACTGGTACCAAATGATGTGCTGGCGGATAAAACAAACCAGTTGCTGGTGTGCAGAGTGGTTGGCTGATGTGCTGGGCACGACAGGCAGCTATCAAGCTCGTGCTTTGGTCTCAAACCTGTTGCTGGCTTCCTCCAGAGCTGGCTGGCAGCTCTAAATTTGTCAGGGAGGGAATTGCCAAATGTAACTCTTGTAAATTGTCTTGAAAAGCATTGCAGCAAAGTGCTTGTTGCAGATGGAACTGTCCCTTTTTACTCCCTGCTGTAGATCACAAATAAATCTTACGCAGCACTTCAAGGAATCCAGAGAGAAGCATCTGTCTGCAAAGCTGTCAATCAGATGACACTGAGGAGACCTCATGGAAAATGTTTTTGTCTGTGGAAAGGATGACTCTAAGAGCAGACAGTCTGCAAGCACATAAATACATCTTCTCTTGAAATACTGTCCCAGGGTTGTGCAGGGAAAACACTGAAGCTGGGACCAGATTTACTCTTACCATCTTATTGCTGTTACTGCTCAGGATGCTCAAGGGTTGAAACTTGCCTGCTGGCACTATGTGTTTGCCCTGCCCTGCTCAATGCTGGATACTGGATGCCTGTTGCATGTCCTGCCAGATGAGGCTCATCCTGCTGTAGCAGCTCTGCTCTCCTTGTGTGAGTGCACCCATCAGCTGGCACAGGAGCGGTGCCAGATGCAGGAAACCCCTCCAGCAGCACAAGAGCCAACAGTCTCACACCCACCTTAACCTGTGGGTGCAGTTTTAACCCATGCTGACCTGATTGTGTACCTGAGGTCTCAGAGGAGAAACATTAGTGTTGTGGTGTGGATTTATTTGTGTTATCCTTTGAGTACTGTTGAAGAATGCAGCAGCTTCTGTCCTACCTGCTTTCCTGACATAGCAAGTCTTAAGAAACCTTCTCATTTTTTAGTCTTTGGTATCAAACTTTTTTCTCTAATCCATGTTGTTTTTTTCCTGTAACTGCTATGGGTATGGTCCAGCAGAACTCATTGGAACACATTATTATAGCTCTTCTTTTCCCCCTCTCAAGAAACTTTAAATTTCCAGCACCTGCTTTTAATGTTAAGGTGGTCCTGCCAACCACTAGTAGGGGTCTGTAAGGACCAGGTGTAGCCATAGCGACTGTTTGCAACACCCAGGCTCTTCAGTGGAGGGAGACTTTCAGTTGGAAAAGATGGAAAGGACAGATCTTGGCACTGGTGACACTGAGACTGGTGCCTGGGTCAGCATGCAGAGGTGCTTCTGGGTTCCTTAGATTAAATTAATGCACCTCCTCTCTGCAGGCTGGCAAAGTTTAATATTATTTGTCAGTTTGTATGACTAATTTGTGGGACCTTCATAGTCCAATGCCTTTATCCTCACTTGTGAGGGAGGGAAACACCCACCTTTGTTTTCCTGGTGGGTGCTGAGGCACAGGCTTTTGCCAGCCATAAGAGAGTAAAACTGCAGTGGCCCTGGCCGTGGCTGAGGCTTCCCAGGCTGTGAACTAGCACACACGGGGTGGCCTGTCCTTCCTCTCTGTGAGTCCTCTTTTGGTCAGAGTGGTTTCAGGTGTGGGTGGTAAACTAGCTGAGGGCACAGAGCAGGAACATAGCTGTGAATGCTGCTGAGTGCAGTTATGCCACCACGTGGGTGGTGTGCACCTTTTCTTCCTGGCAGCGTAAATAGAGTTGCATGGCCTTAGATTTTGCTGGTTATATTGACTTCTCTTCCTGTTCAGAATGGGCAGGCTGCTGCCCCGTTGCAGTACTGGAGGCACCCCAGTGCCAGGCTCAGTTCTGCTCTGTGCCTTCGAGCACTGTCCCTTTGTCAGCCACTGATGGGACAAGCTGGCAGTTATTTAGCTTTTGCTGCTTTTGGTGAGTAGCATCTCCATGGCCTTAATTTGTGACTTGCTGGACCCTTGTGCCACACCGGCAAATGTCTTCTCCACAAAATTTCTATTTCTGCAGTGATAAAAAAGCCCCTGCAGCCCTCTGGCCAGGTTTAAAAAGTGCAGGACACTTTCTCAGGAACCAGGACCACTGCTGTGCAACATTGCCTTTTGCTTCGTTAGCGCTAGTGATCTGAACCTGGACTGGGCTTCTCCAAGCTTCCTTCCAGTTAGAAGTGCAGCAGTAGGAAAGCATGACTGGAAACCCAGGAGTTTCCAAGGACACCTGTACTCTCATTTGACTTGGAAGATGAAAAGTCTGTGTGTTACACTGTCAGCGAACTGGCTATATAACATAAATTAAAGCCTTTTCTTCTCTACCTCCCTAATTTCCTGAAGTTTGGACTTCTTTCCTCTCCTGCAGGACTCATGGTTCAGGCGGGTTACTTCCTGTGCCTTGCCGTGGAAGCTACTGTTGTCTCTCCAATTTCTAGCTCTTGGCTGGGAACAGGTCTGACCTTCTCCAGCCCCAAAGGATAGGTTGATACTAAGGCATGGAGAGTGCTTGTGCCAGGAGCAGAGGCACAGAAAGTCTTTGTTCCTTATAAAAGACTTTGTTGAAATAGAAGGAAAGCTGTCCTCCCCAGACTGCCTTACTGATTGCATAGTATTTCTAGGCAGTAAGTGAGGGATCTCAGTGCAGCCTGAAAGAGAAGGCTTGTTTGTAGCTGCTACTGCAATTTAGATAAAGTAGGTTTAGGCCCAGTTTGAGTTGGCTGGATTTCAACTAATGTTGTCCCTTTTAATTCTGTCAACTCATGTCCTGTTCCTGCCTGGGAACTGAACTTGGCTGGTTGTTTTTCAGCTGTTCAGTACAGTTCATTCAGTTGGTTTATTTTAAAAAAAAAAAAAGAAAAGGAAAAAAAAAAAGGGGGGGGATGGGGGAGTTGAAAATCTGTCTCGTGTCTCTGTGCTTTGCATCAGTCCATGTGCCCTGACTCTGCTCCTGAATGTCAGGGATAGACAGAGCAGCAAGACTTTTAACTCTGATACGTGGTTACATTTATAAGTGGACAAGTTGGTTGAGCTTTCACATTGCACCTGGGCTGCTACTGGGAGAGGGAGGAAAGAAACTGGCACAGAGGCCCGGAGGAAGCTGTGTGAGGCATCTCTGTGCAGGGCTGCAGCAGCTAAAGTGGCAGAGGGACAGCCAGCAGGCCCCACGCCCTGGGATCCCTGGGTGCTGGCCCTTAGCAGGCGTTCATCTGGAGTGGCTGAAGTTCAAGTTCAGGACTGACCTTGCTGATGCTTTCTGCCCAAAGTGGAGGGGAGCTGAGCTCTCTGCAGGAAGAAGCCTTTTCTCCATCCTGCCTGGAGCCACCCTACTGCAGGAGGGTGAGGAGGAATCCAGCAAGCCCTGTTATGAAGAGCATCTCTTAATCCTGGGATAAGGAGGCAGGGGAGAAGCTGCACATGGTCAGCCCAGTCTCAGACAAAGGCTCTGTCCCCTGTACTGAAGGAGGAATTCAGGACAAAGGAAATAGCTTGGGGAAGGCAGAAAACTCCCCCTCCTGCTGGTGTGAGGTCCTTTGGCCTCTTATATATGAGGTCTTTATCCCACCCAGCCTTTCCTGGGAAACGGAAGCAGCCGCTTTAGTAGTTAAAAGCTTCTGCAGAGAACAGTGTTGCCTCCTCCTATGGAGGAGCTGAAAGCCACAACACAGAGGGATTGTTCTGCAGTCACAGGAGCATCCTCTCTCACTGCCTGTGTGCAATTGTTTGGGATGCACAGAGGAGAGTCTGAAGGTTACATGTACTGAGCAGCCTTCTGAAAAGGACTGTGTTTTCCCTTGACAGCTGCCAAGCCCATGTTAGATGAAACTGCAAAGAAGAGTGGACTGAGCTGGAAGTTGGGTTCACTGTTACATATCCACCTTCTTACATATTCTATTGAAGATCTGTGCAGCAAGTGGTGCTCAAACTGTGCGTTCTGACTAACCCACTCTGCCTGTGAGAGTGGCAGTGTGCAGAGCTCATTACAGACTGTCTTCTGAGAGCCTCAGATGCAAAGATCCTCTGCAGCAGCCTGCTCAGCCAGGAGGCAGCAAATGGGCACAGCAGGGGAAACATTTTGTTCTTGGTGGGGAAGAGAAAGTGGGAGAGTATATTCAGAGGCTGCAGGCAGCCCAGAGCCTGAGAAAAGTGGACTCTTACGCTTTTTGGTTTAAAATTAGGGGCCTAAGTTCTGAGTCTTCTCAGAACACTTGGGATGGCATTTCAAAAGGTGCACCATAAACAGGCTGGCCATTTTGCATTTGAACTGTAAATACAACTCTTGGACTAAGTGTGTTTCTCTTACACTACTCTAATGGGTGGGTAGAGCTCAATGCGTAACTGTTTTACGCACGTATATGTGAGTGCAAAGTTCCTCAGTTTCCTGCCCTTCTGCCTCCTGATTTGCCAAAGTAAAACAGAAGTTTGGCCTGTGCAAGCTTTAAATTCCTGAAAATTTAAGGGAAAATAATCAACCACTGAGAAAAATGCCACAGTGCTCTCTCAAAGACCTCTGCCCTTTTGTTCATTACAAGCCTCAGAACTAATGCCTGGGTAATCAGAACTCTTTTCTGAAGGGGTTATGATGTGATAACTTTGTGGATGTTTTCTCACAGACCATCTCCCCTTTCTTGCCCTTTCTTGAGTAATTTTTGCTAGAAGACAGATGTCTGTGCTATGAAGGCTATTAAAAGAAGCTGCTTGCATGTTCTTTGGGTTCTTCAGAGGTAAATATTGCCTTTGCTTCCCTTTCAAGCTCCTTGAAAACTCTTCAGCGGGAATGTCTTATAGATACATATCTAGGGGAAAATCACAAGTGACTGCACAGGCTTATGGTGCACGTGTGTCCATCTAAGCATCCTCCCTTCTCAGAGCCCTGCACCTGAGCAAGTATGTAGGAGGTCCAACAACAAGGAAAAAAGGTAGAAAACCTATTGCAGTTCTCTTCCCTCACTGAGGACACCTAAAGGTTGCTAAATGCAGTGGGTACAAGTCTTTGTTCTAGTTGCACCTGGCTGGGAAACATTCAGGTAACTATAAAAGATTCAGGCTTTCATGTTTCAGAACACAGGCTGGGTTTTTAAATGACAGGCAAGTATCTCTTCAGATTGGCCATGTGGGACCACATGATCTGTAAATGAACTGTTATTAAATACCTGTTTTAAGCTGAGTCCTTATCTGACAGGAGATGCTGCTGTATAATATCCTTTCTTGCTCCTGGGCCTCCACGCCATCCTCAGGCTATTCACTTTCTGAAACTATTGAAGATGTAAGTACCATCCTTTGAAGGGGGACTGCAAAACAAAATCTTGTTCAGGTGAAGGATGCAGAAAGCTGGTGGCAGCACAGCTGGACAGAAGTGGAAGGGCCTTTCTCCTGGCCCTGAGGTTGGAATTTGGCAAGTGCATCACTCCTGCTCCCTTGATGTTGTGGGGATGGGGGATTGAGAAGGTAAGGAGAAGACTGGAGGAAGTGAAAGCAGCCCAGCCCTACAGCACCCAAGGAGAGATGGGTCTGAGTAACGGGGTATACAGGAGCAAGAGCTTGGAGGAGGAAACTTAAGTGGGGCTCAGAAGGAGCAACTCACATTTGTGTTCGTTTTCTTTCTCTGCCATACTCAGCAACACCAGGTAAGTCCTTTCATGGTGCCATGCCTTCCTCCAGCTTTCCCTCTCTATGGGAGGGAGCCACACACATAAATCTGTTAGATAGGTGAGAACTCTGTTGTTGCAAAAGCAAGGTGGGAGTTGCATCCTGCCCTGGGCAGTGCTTATACTGAGGGGATGCCAGCTCCTGCCTCTGCTGACTGCAAGGACTGGAGAAGGCTGTAAGGAAGAGAGTGGAGGAGCTGAATGAAGTTGTGGGGAGGAGAGGAAGTGTGGGAGGAAGTGGCTGATGGAGCAGGCTGCACAGAGTCAGGGAGAGGACAGGGGGCCCACTGCTCACAGAGGGTGGGAGCATGCCCTGGGCATGGGATTCACTCTCTGGGAGGCTGTGTGAGAAATTCCCAGAGTCTGCAGTCATGGAAATTGTGTACTCACATAGCAATGGGCAGGGAGAAGGAGCAAGCCAGATATACAGATGTGTAAAGGATGGAAAGAAATGTCTTGAAAAACAGAAGACTTAGAAGAGGCTCAGAACCAATTTGGTTATTGTACGGAAGTTTGTTTGTTTTGGGTTTTTTTTCTAAAATATTGCACTCTACAATGTCACATGAGGCATCTGGGTGCCCAGGATCTACTTTGTGATAAGAAAAGTATTATTTGCAACTCCATCAGTGGAAGCTGCAGTACAGTGAGACACATTTTCCACCATCCCCCTGCCAGTAGTAAGGTGATGGCTCTGAGCAGGACACACAGAAGTGAAGAATCACTTTGTCGTCCTGGGTAGGTGTGGAAGGCTCTTCATTGGGTTTGCAGTCCAGGAGAATTAAGTGATCAAATAAGTTTTTATGTGTTTGCATAAATTGATGGGGCCTTTTGGTAGGCCTGATAATTTTCCAGATTCAACACCCTGCAGCTGTGCAGTAACCAATTTTATATCTTCAACCTGCTAAGCAGTTTTTTAAAAAAAAAATTTGCAGCACACTTCTCTGCGTTCTGAAACTGTCTTCAAACCTCAGAGGTCAAGCAGTCCTTACAGTACTGATAATCTGGTTTTTACTCTGCTATTTTTTTTTAAAAGAACCTTTTGCCTAGGCCCCTTGTTTCTAAAAGCCCAATTTGAATCCCTGCAGTGAAGCTATTATTTAATTGTACTCCAGGGATTTAATTCTTCCTAAGGCATCTTGTCTATGCTGCATGTCTGCATCAGGCAGCAGCAGTATGTGAATTTACACCTCTTTGGAGTGCCAGGGCTGGGGCAGTTCCTGTTTCCCAGGCAGGAGATATGGGGCAGCAAAACTGAACTGAAAAAGAAAAACAGGGAGGAAAAGCGTTTTTTAAATGTAATGCAAACATATCATGGCTTGGATTCTGCTAATTCCTTGTATATTCTTAAAACACCTTCATCTTGACTTGAAAACAAAATTATAAGCCAACTGCCAGTGGGCCCCACAGATTATATCCCAATTATTAGGTTAGGAAACTAAGCAGACAGACTGAATTTAGCATTAATTATCTTCATTTAACATGGCTGGCAAATGAGTCTGAATAAAGTCTTGTCCTTTTATATTTTTTAAAAATTTGCATCTATTTAACGAGTTGCAATAACAGTATTACTTTGAGATTTTTAGACACAACTTTCATCTTTAGCTTTTTTATCTATTTATTGTAGCTAACATCTTTGCATGCATGTTTATATCCATTATTGAGCTAGTTAGAAATATATTAAGTAGCTCTGTTGAAAAATATAGTTAATACATTTCAGCATTGGACTCTTGTGTTTGCCCCTAGTTTCTTACAATTAATTCTAGCTGTTCAGTCTGCAAAACGGTACTGAAAAACAGTATCAAATCTTACTTGTGACAGATTGCCAGATTACTTATTTTAACAAAGCCAGACTGAAGATTAAAAATGTGTTGGAGAAAATACATTTATATAATAAATTATCCAGACCATGCATGGGGTAATGGCAATGCAATAAATTACGTTGTTTCTGTAAGTATTGGATAAGCTGCGTTCAATTTAAATGTCTGGCTGCATCACTGTCATGCTGGTTAGGAAGTCACTGGGGGCCTTTTTAACATTCCTGCACCCATAAGTCATGGAGTTAAAATCCTCCTTTGCCCTCAAATACAGAATTTCTCTGAGTTATGCAGGCTGACATCTGTGACTCGCTGCCTGCAGTTTAGCTGAGATCTCTCAGTCAAATACAAAATCCATGTTTGTACCCCTTAGAGCAGCGAGTTTTCAGGCTGCTGAGTGATGCAGATAATGTAGGTCTGGCTCATGTGAGAGATGTGGTCATCCTGTTTGCGTGCCAGCATCCCCAGTGCCACATGCAAATTTATTGGGGTTTTAATTTTTAGACCAAGGTAGCAGAGAATTGCTCAGTGTTGTGCTAGCATAGCTAAGCAACATGACTGCCTCAAGGAGGTGATCCAGGTAGCCCTGCTGTCTCAGGGGGACAGACAGGATTGTTTCTTTAGTGTAATCTTGCACATACCCCTGAATATTACGTGTGACCTTGTAATGATGGCCTGGCTTTCCCTAGAAACTGGAGGAACACAGAAACTTGCTTTTGAAAGATATGAGTGCAGTAGAGCAGCTGTTTTCCCAAAACCAAGGACACTTAGTAGTTAATGTACTTAGGGCTTCTCCCACTCTGTGCAGTATCACCTCCTAACCTGTAACACACTGTCCAGGCAGTTTTATCTGGCTGATTAGTCAGGGCAGTTTAACCCCTCTGTTGCCAATTTTAGCTGGCATTTGGAAGGAGGAGGTGTCTTAGAAGATATACAGAGGAACAGTCAGGCTACAAATCTAAAGAATTACATGGTGTGACCATGTCAGAAGGGGTAAGTTCCTGGCCTTTGGATGAACCAGGGTGGTGCAGTCTAAACTGCCCCAGAGCCAGACAGTTTAGGGACTTTATGCCAGGCCATGCATAGACAGGGGAAAGGCCCTTGCTGTCATCTTGCTGGTAGAACAGCATCAGCACTTTGTTTCCCTTCTTAAATTTCCAGTGCAGGAGAAGATTCTTCACTGCCAGATGCCCATTTGCCATTTGCTCTGCCTGCAGGATAGCCAGCTCACTGGAGATCTTCCCTAACCCAGTTTCAGCCTAGGATCACCTTTTGGATGCAGCTCTGTTAGCTCCCAGTGCTCCTCTCTGTTTGCCATCCTTTTCAACTTGCTCCCTGTGGCAGTTAAGGGAGTAAGGACTCCTAGCAGGATGCCATATATGCCCAACTGGCAGGTTTAAAAAAGAAATTGGAAATACAGTGAGAAGTAGTCAATGTTTGTCTCTAGAGCTAAGTAACACCTCTTGAGCACAGATTACATACCTCACACGGTTTCTGAAACATCTTGAGGCCAAGAATAGGACTTGGTTTTATTTCTTTAGGCATCAGCTATATTTAGTCAAATTAAAGCAGGGACAGGGAATGCACTCTGAGAAAATACATAAGCAAAATTAGACAAAGAAAATTTACTAGTCTATAGTGCAATGGTTCCTTCTGAGTTATTTCCCCAGTTCTCATTATAAAGCAGTTGGGTAGTAAAGTTAGGAGGGATTATGCAGCTGAATTATGACCGTTGCTGCATGAAGGAAGCTCACCTGCTTTATGTGGGCTGTAAAATAAAATTAATAATGACGTTTAAAGACTTCAAAATATGGGTAGCTGAACAGAGTGGTCTGGTATAACTGTCTTATAGATGCTGCTTTTGCATAATAGAATAGTACAAAAGCTGGTTTATGGCAAATTTAGAGACTTTTAATTTTTGTAGAGCTAGAGAGAGGCTTCAGATTTGCTGTTATAAATTATGAAATAAAATAGTAAGTTTGAAATGAAATATTTTACTGAATTCCTTGTCGAGTTCTTATGAAATCCAATTTCCCTATGAAGCAGCTGGATTTCATGGAATCAGTATTCCCCAACAGAAAGAAAGAAAAATCAGTGGTTTTTGTTAAAACACAAACTTGCAGAAAAAGAACCAGTTTCAAAACTGTGAGGATGGGTCACCTTGCTCCGTTAGGCTTAAGACTAGTTAGTGCCCCTTCCAAGGAGGAAGGATCTGAGTGTCCCAGAGGATACTGTGAGCAAGCCTGTGTATTTACAACACATCCCATGCTCCCGTGGTAACTGATGAAGGGAATGAATTTATCATGGGGCAGATAAGGTAGCTTAGCTCTTTCTTCCATGGGGGAACATGTAACCACCTCAGGTTTACCATGAGACAGAAGTATTCAGCAGCAGTCAGCTTGTATGCAGTAAATCAGAGCCTTAGTTTGCTCCTGAGGATTTGATGATTTATCCATACACTAAAATAATTTGGATTTAAATTTTTAACATATTTTCTTTCAGTTCCCTTGCTATTTAATTTCTCCTGTTGATGGCTAGATCATTTCTGTGCCTTGCCACCTGTCCTACGGATTTAACAATTCCCTGGTACTTTTTCTGATGACCGTTGTTTTTGCTGTGTTCATCTAAGACAAGGCTTATGCAGTCATGGTGTTCTCATGCCTCCAGGATTGACTGTGCCACCCTAATGGTGTTTGAACCTGTTGGCCAGTGTCAGACATAACAGAGTGGTAGAGCTCTTAGAGAGACTTGGTGTTTAAAGGATTGTAAAGATGAGCAGACAAGTAAAAACACAGTTGCCCCTATGGTGGAAAAGAGTGGAGATGTGTCAGTCACACTGGACCTTAGACTCAAGTGTACCTAGATAGGGTCCTCTTGTGCATACCACAGATGCAGTAAAAACTTTAATCAGAGCTCCTTCCTGCTTAGTCAATGACAGGTCCATCTGCAGAGAAAAATGTCCCTAGTTCTCCTGCTCACAGAATTCTTCTCCAGTCTTACTCCTGAGCATGGGAACACACCAGCTGGTTTGAAGCTTGCTATTTATTACAAGAATACATCAAACTCCTTCCATTATATAAAATTATTTCCTTGGATGTGTCACATCTCTTTTTGGCTTTGCTGTGGAGTCAGATAACACAGAAGTTCAAAGAAGCAGAAGTCTGCAGGAGCAAATGGACACCACTTTGAGCATTTTCTGCTCCCAGACAAATTGTTTCCTTTTTGGAACAGTAGAGAAGGTGCTTGTTCAGTAGAAGCCCATCATTCTTCACAGCAAACACTGAAGGCCGTCTCCACTTTGCCTGGATGCTGGATGCAAATGCATTTTGTCTCATTAATAAATACAGTGCAAAAGGACTTTCTTAACATCTGTTGTGCTTCAGTAGGAAACTGTGCCACAGGTGCTGGGTTCATAGCAGTGCAAAGCGGAGATCTCAGAAATCAGTTTGGAGATGCAGACTGTTTCTCCAGTCAGACTGCATGGTGTGGAAGATGTGGGGATGCATTTTTGGGAACAAAAGGAGCTGTCTTTAGCCATATCTGACTGAAGTGTGATGCTCCTTGCAAGGTGTTTGTGCTCCTCGTGTACCTGAGATGAGTGCACGTATCCTGTGCCTACCCACCTCTTGGTGTTATGAAAACACCTGTGTCCATGTCACAAATACTAGCACATGGTACACGTTGTGGATGAAAGGCAGGTTGTACAGTGTGCTATTGACAGCACTGCAAATGATAGAAAGGTGCAAAAACCACATGAGACTTTTCCACATCCATCTGTGCCGTGATGACTTTGAGGATTTATGTGGATGTTTTAAGTTCTAATTCAACATTTGTGAAAGATGCAAATTTAGTTATAGATTTACTTTGGAGGAATCATCTATCAAAACAAGATTTTCTACCTAAAACATTGTTTAAAACTTAAGTACTTAAAAATATTTTTATTGTTCTGTTTTGAAAACGTGAGTGTGAAAGGTGGAATGGGAGGATGCTTGTCCCTGTTTCCAGCATGAGGCAATTGAAAGTGGATATCTAGTCCTTTGTTTCTGCAACTTCTTAGTTTCTGTGGCTACAAGTCCTGCAATTCAGGCTGTTCTCAGTGCTGCAACGGTCTTTGTACAAGAGCTGATCTTACATACCACATGGGTGACAATGCCGCAAGTGGAAAGCTGAATTCCAGGCTGTAATTCCAAATCTCTTGCACTCTCACAGGTTTTAATTTGACTTCATGTTATTTGCAGAATTTTTTGTGTGTGTGATTTAATTGAGTAGTCAGTGTGAATTTTGTGGTGTTCGTGTGCATGCAAAGGAGAGGGAGATTTTGTAAGTGTTCAGCGTTCACATGAACATAAACAGGTGGGTTTCCAGCAGAGACATTTGCATTTGAAAACCTGCTCTAGACGGGCTGGGCTTTCCCAGCAGAAGCAGCAGCAACAGTGAAACGCAGGGATCGATCAGCATAGAATTGTGTGAGCATTTGATGGGCAAAATGTTGTGGTATAAAGACAGGGCCCAAGAATAAGCTCTTTGTGGCTTTGTTTCATTCCTGAAAACTGTGACTGAGAGGCTTTTATAATTTAAAAAAAAATTAATCAGTCACATTTCCACATAACTTGGAAAATATTGCAAGATGCAACATTCTAAGTACTGTTCCTTTAATCTGATTTTGATACTAAAAAAAAATAAATCATATTTTCATTTGTCTGCTTATATTTCCTCAACTCTAAAAGTTAAGTAATATCTGAACCAGTCCTTTCAGTCACAGAACTGAGAGCATGTAATTTAGTGTACATATCGATAAACTCTTTCTTTCAAGGAAATTGTGTTCACTATGTTTTCTTTCTTTCCTAATTTTAACTAAGGAAAACATTCCCTTACTTATCACAACACTTCTGTTACATGCCCTGTTTTTCAGGCCAAGTTCCTTATGGTATTTAGAGTTTATTTTAATTCTTAATCAAATGAGCTGTCCAGAAAATTCATCTGAAAATACATATATAATAAATGTTCAAATCCACAGCAATGGGGACACCCAGTGGAGACACTCCGAGTTGTCCAGGATGTGCTGCATTACACCCAGGAGTGGGTGAGCACGAGTTGGCTCATCAGGGAGACAACTGCGAGTATTTTTAACTACAGCAGCTCTGCGAGAACTCTCATTAGTTTACCTGCCTGCTGCTGAGGGCTCCCTCAAAGCATCCTGCCCTTGCTGCCCTTGCACGAGTGTGTGCACACAGTCGTGGCAGTGCTGATGCATGATGAGTGGTGTGCAAGCACCCAGTTCCTCAGTGTGTGTTGTCTAATGTGACTGGGAATAAAGCTGGCAAATGCTATTTCTCTCTTGCTGCTGCAGAAGCTGCCATGGATTCTCAGATAAGTCCTGTAGATATATAAGAGATGTCCTGTTGGTATGTGGTGTGGGAAGGTTAGATGAAGATCCAGGACCACATCTGCTCATAGCTGTAAGGCAGAGAACATTTCTTTGAATTGGATCCTAGTCAGTAGCTGTAAGATACTCCAGTCTTGACAGACAGCAACTCAAATAACCACTAACATTTTCCAGTCTGCAGTGGAAGTTGTAGTTCTCCTCTGGTGGGCAAGGCCTCCTTTCCCACTGTCCTGTAAGTGTGGCCTTGGGAGAGACCACAGTGAGGACAGCAGCCTGGGCTGCCTTCATCGATGAGTTTGGGGAGAGGGAGAGGGGCATTGTGCCTGCCACTGACTTTGGAGGCAAGTAGGCAGTACTCTGTTCATCCCTGGAGCACTACAGAAGCAGAATATGGATTCCAGGCTGTTTATTTGTATGTGCTAGAAAAGCTCTACTTGGAGTGGGACAAGCGCAAGACCCGAGAACAAGGCAGCATTACTGCACACATGCTCTGGAAACTGTGTGCAAATGGAGTGTGCTTTAATTGGGGTGAACGTGGTCGTGGCTAATTGTTTCAGTTTTAGTTCACTCAGAAAGCAAGCATTAACCTTTCCTATGATGGGGCAGCATTACACAGATGGGATCTGGTGTGCCTTCTGGCATGCAGTAGCTGTGGAACATGGGATTATCTGGGGTTTTGTCTTTCTGACTAGGACGGGAGGAAAAGAAAAGAATGCTTGCAGTCACGAAGAAGGAAGGATAATTTCTGAGTCTTTGTTTTGATGCAGACATAGAGTGAAATTTATAGCCTACTAGTTTTCTCATTGTTTGGGAAAGAAGCAGTATAGTAATTATTCTGCACCAAAGCCACCAGACAACTGGGAGATACAGTGATTTTGACTTAGACCATCAGGCAGTAGAATGTGGATTTTTATTAGATATAACAGAGTAGTATTTGTATTTAATTCACATTTCAGAATATTTTCTCAGTGGCAAATTAGAGCTGCAAATTAAGTATGAATCACTGTCCTGTGGGTACCCAGTATGGCCTGCTGACTCTCTGTGCCCTCTCACAGAAGGAGACTAATAGTAAATGAGATACAGGCTAATTTTATTTTTTAGTATTCCTATGTTGGGCTTAATATCAAGGTAGGACACCATTTTTTGCCACAGGACTCAAGAGTGGTCAATTCACAGTGCTTGGATTCAGATGGCTCAATGGGACTCCATTCCTGCTTCAGGTGACTCAGAGACTCAGCAGAGCTGGCTGCAGGCAGCCCCTGTGAATAGCCACCAGTGACTGTCCTGGGCCCGGCTTGGGGTCCCTGCCTGACAGTGGTCAGGAGCAGATGCCAACAGAAGGAATATTCTAACAAACTTCACAGACTAAATATTTCTTGTTTCTCTTCCTTGCAGAAAACACCTTCTGCAGTGGAGACCATGTATCATGGCATAACCCTTTGGACAACAGTGAATCTAGAATCCAGCATATGTTGCTGACAGAAGACCCTCAGATGCAGCCGGTGCAGACTCCTTTTGGGGTCGTTACTTTCCTACAGGTATGACTCTGGCTCTGACTGCCACCTCCTGGGCATGGAATGCAGCTAACATTGCATTGAGCTGTGATAAGTTACATGTTTATTATCCTGTCTTCCAGCTTTCTTCCTTATTTGATTACTGTGGATCTCATCTTTGAGCTGTTACTCTGGAGATATTCTGTAAGCATTTTACCAGGACTGAGCAATGGCACATGCAGTCTCAAGACAGAGGTCTTGAGATAGGGAGAAGATTTACACCCCACCTGGAAATGAATATTGCATTACTGCTCTGAAATTTCAAACGGCAGCACAGGAAAAAATGTTAAGAGAAACACTTTTAAAAGCTAATGTAAAGATAAATTCAAATTATATCTATGGTAGTATCAGTAACTGATCCATTGGTTTGAGTTCCAGAAAAGGAAGAGCTTGGAGCTGCTTTAGCAGTTCTTAATGATAGCATTGATACAAAGATTCTTGAGTTTTTCTGCATTGATCTACTATTTAAAAAAATGTTTAGGTTCGCTTTACAAACTAAACATTTTTAAAAATCCCTTGTGAGTTAATCCTGCAGTTCAGTGTGGGGAGATTCTGTGGTCAAACAGGTTTGCTTGCTTTCCCAAAGTCCTTCCTCTCAGCGACGTCTCTTAGATAGGGGTTGTTTTGGATATTTTTAAATTGCATATGGAGTTAATAACCTTAATGGAAGAGTTTATGCCAACTGCTGATTTCTCCCTGCTTGGTGGAAAAGCTTCCATCCTGTGGGAAAATGCAAGTGTCTGTATTTTACAATTTAATCTTCAAGTTGCTCCCATTTGTCTTTGGTTGTAGTTGCAATACATAAGGCGAAGCTCTGTTACCACAAGGCAACTGCTGTGCAAGGGCAGAGAATTTCCTGAGTTTTCTGAGGTGCCCAAAAGTCTGTGTTTTATCAACAAGAAAGAGACAGGTGTGGGATTGATTAATTAATGAAAGGTGAGTTGTAGGACCTGGAAGGAAAGGCAGAGTGCCAAGCTAAGCAGGGCAATTCCTAGCTGACTCTCCAGTTAGTGCTGCATTAGTCCTTATCTCTTCTTTAGTGCCCAGCTGTCCTGGATCAAAGGACATTCAACTTGCTGCATCCTGAGGCCCTTGGACTCTAATCTTCCACAACACATACAGTTGACCTGGTTTTCCCCTTTGATGCTTGTTGTTATGGATTTATTTTGACCCATGAGGATAAATGATTGCAAAAAGCAAAGAATGAACACAAAATAATTTCCTGTTTAGAATCTTGTTGTTTGTGTGTAATTATTGAGTGAAGGCCCAGGGAGGGGTGTCCTGAAGCAAGTGTGATTCAGGCTGTTGATGGAGGAAGCCTAGGAGATGGGTGGGGACAAAATGCATCTCCACGGGCTGGATCCTGAGAAAGTGAGCTCTGCAAGGGGCAGGGGAGGTAGGGTGTGCAGAGCTGGGTACGTGCTGACGTTGATGGTTTTCCACACAGATCTCTATCAGTGCAGATACGTGCTTGCAGCAGAGGCACGTTGTGCACTTCTGCTTGCTGCTTTCCGGTTGTTAGTTTTCCTATTTTCTGATAAAACATCAGTTGAACAGATTTTGACCAAAAATTCAATGTTGCTGGAAAAGGCTTAGAATATTGAGGAAGAAAATAGAAGGCCGTGGCTAAAATAATTTTTCATCTCCAAGTGAATCATTGTGCTCAAAGGCACAAGCCAGAGGTTGATACAGCAGGAAGAAATTGCTTTCCCCTATCAGCTGAAGGGTGTTTCACCCCTTCATCTGAAGCGGGTGATCTCAGCTGCTGTGAGAGAGACATCTGGTATGGCTCAGTGTGGCAGCTCCTATCCTGAAAAGCAAACACATCCTGCCTTACACAGGAAGGCAGAAGTCTGCAGTTGCCTGCAGTGACAAGTGGATTATGTGGTGTGTAAGCAGCTTTACTTTATGGTGCTGTGTAAGATGTAACCAGTCAGCAAACTGAGTTGGTCAAGGATTTTATGAGCACCAAAGCAATCCCATATGGCAGCAAGTCTCTTGCCTGGTTGCAACTGCTCGTGTGTTTGCTCCTAGCAATTGGCTGACAGAGCAATGTTTGTATGTGCTCAGTCCCTAACCCGTCTTGCTCAGTCCTGTGTGGACTAGATTGAAAAGTCAGAGCAGACTAGTGTATAAACCCTGATTTGTCACCAGACCCTCCTCATAATTAAGTTCACACACACTGTGAAAGATTAAATGTTACGTGACTGGGGTGCTTCACATGGTAAGTGTAGGGAGAGCATAAGGAATTGCAGAATCCCACTGTTGTCTCAGGCTCCATTTGTCCTAGCTCGTCTAGTTAGATTAAAGAAATGGTGCTTCTCTGTATTTGTGCTGTTTGATCCAGTAGCACGTGGTATATTTTCTCTACAGTTCTTGCACAGTTCCCATCCAGTTTAGTATCTCTGTTTGTATTCATTCCAGATTGTTGGGGTTTGCACGGAGGAACTGCATGCGGCTCAGCAGTGGAACGGTCAAGGGATCTTGGAACTGCTTCGGACTGTCCCAGTGTAAGTGGTCATATAGCCCATATAGGGGAGCATTTCCATAGAGAACAATTCAGTTGTTTATTTTTATTAACAATCTTTAACTTGTTGATGAAACTTATTTAATCTGTGCTGTAGCAAGAGATGGGAATTCATTGCAAATCTGTTCTCACGCACAGACACTTAGATGGCAAATTAATGCATGTGGAAGTCCACATGTTCAGGGTGAAACAGAATGAGGTCTTGAAAGCTTAATTTCCTCCCTCTTATGCCTGCAGGGTTTTCTCATTGGTTCTTCCTGAGAGAGCTGGGATAACTGTTACTGGTGACCTTTCTGTGTAGTTCAAAAGAAAGGAAGGAGAGAGTCTGGCTTACAAAGCTTGGGTACTGTCTGAAAGTGAGAAAGTCACTCTCAAGCTGGTCCCACTCTTGGTGGGCCAGTTTGCAACAGGAGGAGCATTCATGCAAGTGAAGTTCATTGTTTCGCCGTGGGAGAAATAACAAAGATGCTGTTGGGTTAAGGAGGAGATGGGTTCTAGATGGTAAATGATATGTTGATGCTTTATTTGCTGCCAGGTTGCAGCTAAGCGTCTTTGGCTTGCAGGTGTTTTGTTTAAATATTTTTAAATTTAGTGGAAGTTTTTGCCATGTGATTGTAGCTCAAAAGAGATTTTTTTAAACAAAATACTTCTGTATGTGTGGTTTTGGGCACAATAGTACACTCTCTAGTGTCACAACAGCCTTGAATTGATTGATTATTTGGAAGAGCTGGACTTCTTAAACTTGAACTTTTCCCTTTTTAGGCACAAGTGCAGATAATTCATGCAAATGCCCTAAAGCAGAGTGTATTTGTCCAGCTGCAAGCTTTGTTTCTGGGTCCCCAAGACAATAAACACTTCCTGCAGCTCCTTTGGCTCCTCTAAGTCAGTGCAGATATAGCACCCTTCTCCTCAGTCTGTTCTCATGTTGGGTTTTGCCTTTTGTACTGTGGTACAAGCACCTTTCCAAGGATAAAATGAGACCCAAATGTGCACGATTTGAAGGCAAAGATGCAAACTACTAAGTCAGTGATGTGGAGTCAGGGTAAAAGTCTCTTGCATCCCAGTGAGGAACTGAAGCAGGTCACACCTCTGCAGTTAATAATTCACAGCTTCCAAAGTGATGTGAAAAAAGATGCATCTGAAAAACTATAAAACATTAACTTTTCTTGCTCCCGCTCTGAGTACTTTAGGAGACTAACACAGATTGGGCCAGAGGAGGGGGCTTTTGACTGCAATAACAAAGTGTCTCATGAAAAAAATGAATTATTTTAGGGCAGTTCCAGAAGACTTAAGTTTTTACTTTAAATGAAAAAAGCACCATCTAGGGCTGACTTCTGCAGTCGGGCTGCGCTGTGACCCAACGCAACATCTCCTAGTAGTTCATTTGCACAGTAACCTGTTTTCTATCACCTTTGTCGGGAAACATCTTGACCCTTCCAACTTCTATTGCTAATGAAAACAATGATTTTCCTGAACCATCTGAGTACTTGACCATTAAGTACCGACTGAGCAAAATGCCTGTTGCAAGGGTATTTATCAGAGCAATAAGCTCTTTATGGTACCGACCTTGACTGATGATCTCAGCAAAAAGTGCAGTCCCACTGGGGCCCTGCTCTATCTTTAGATACATAATAGAGGTATAAATCTTGACCTCATCCCTTGCCTATCTGTCTTAGACCCAGGCTACACTGCACTTCTCAGTCCCAATTCAGTTACCTGTAAAGATTAAAACCCAGCTCAGTCTTGTATGACTAAGTTGGCCTGCACAGGGGATGATAACCTGTGCCAGTCCTGACTGTTCTGCAAGTTTTGGTGGTGCCAGACACTAAGCAGATTAACCTCTAGGTCATGGAGGGCTTTTATTAAGTAATTTTATTAAGTATTTGGGAAATGTAAAGGACAAATGCATGCTATGGGAGGTATATACAGCATAGAGGGTCTTCTAGGTTTGTTTTAAACTTTTATCTTCCTTCCAGTACAGCTCCACTCTGAGGACCCTGTTGGGGGGTTCTATGGACTCTAAGGAGCTAAAGGACTTGTTTGGTTCATTATCTGTCTGTCTTTCTTTGTAGAGCTGGAGGCCCCTGGTTGATAACAGATATGAGAAGAGGGGAGACAATATTCGAAATTGACCCACATCTGCAAGTATGTCTTTAGTTTGTAAAATGTCGTGTCTTTTGTAGTAGCCAGAGACAATCGGTTTAATGATATACAACAATTCTATTATCTTCTGTAAAGGTGCTTTGATCTTCTCAATGTTTGCAATAATCCTGGAAAAGTCCTAGAAACTCTTTTCCCTCTCAGAGGTGGTTCAAGATGACACATGTCCAGCCCCAGGTGGATGGCAGGTCTAGGAAAAAAGTTAGAGAAGGGAGACCAGGAAAACAGAATCTCGTACGTGAAACAAATTGGTAAGATTTGGACTGGATGTTTTAGAAAGGAGGAAAATAGAAGAAGATGTTAGAACATAGAACAGTAAAATATTTAAAAACGGTACATCAGGAAATTCCTCCTTTCTTTTATATGCAGGCATAAGGAGATATAGAGAAAACTCAAACCCACCTAAGTCATATTTTTTTACAGCAGATGTGACAGTGTTGCTCATTCCTGTAGGATGTCACTTGAGGCCAAGTAGTTTGTGTGGTCTGAGAAATAATGGGAAGCCAAAAGTATCACATGCAGTTATTAATAATCCATGCGGGAATATATACTGAACCTTCTTCTTCAGAGGTCAAGTTAATTTCTGACATTTAAAGATCAGAATAGGACCTCTACGGAGAGGTTACTGTCCTGTGGACTTCTGCTGATCTGTGCATTTGGGGGACAATTCTGCATCCCTTCAGCGTAGTTATGGTACTGGAGTACATGGATCACAGGCAAATCCAGTGTGGTGCTGGCCATGTTTCAGTGAATCACTGAGTATTTGCCTTTAACAGAGAACTTATGGCTTAGCCTGGTAGGGCACGTGCATATGTGCACGTTTTGTACAAGCTATTGCGTTTGCTCATGGTCTGCCTGTCTGCATCTGATTACCCTCAGTTGCCTCACAACATCTTTTATTTTGAAAGCTTAAGAACAAAACTAAATTCTACTTTTACTGTTTTTAAGGATTTGTTCATCTAAAATAACACCAGTCTGAGAAACACCAAAAAGAAATGTTCAGCAAATGTTCCACCATATGGGAGCCAATACAACTGCAAGTCCCATAAAGTTTTTAGGCTCTTCAGAACTTTGCCCTCTCCTCTCCTGGAGGTGTTTCTGTTCTCTGCACACTGGCGATTCCTAATGATAACAGGGTTTTCTTCAATTTACTGTAAATGAAAAATAGCTCAGCTTACTGGAATCTGAGTCAGCCAAGGCAAGTTAAGGCAAATGAAGAGTACCTCTGCCTAACCAGTGCGTCCTGCCGCTGAAAGCTGCTATGTCTGTGGTCCTTCCGGACTTCTTCACATTGAAGACATTCCTGTTTCTGTTCTCGCTTGCCCTTGCAGAAGTCCATATGTGCAGGTGTGTGTGTGCACACACCTCCTCTCTGTTCTGCTGCCGCAGCCCCTGGGAATTCATAGGGCAAAACCCACTGCTGAGTCCTGCAAAGAGCCTTTGCTGAGTGAAGGGAGCAAGGCTGTGCCAGGCTGAGTTCAGCCACATCATTTGCCTCCTGCTCTAATTAGTGGTGAAAGAAAGTGTTATTTTCTTGGTGGTGGTACAGGGTGTGTGAGACCAGAAAGGCAGCAGTGGAAGAGAGGTGGAGGGGAGGGAGGGAGCAGGCAGAGAAAATGGATAACTTTCCTGGAGCCAGCAAGCATGTTGTCTGCCTGGGAAGCAGGCAGAGCTTGTTTGGAGGCTGCATTGTCTCTTGTGGGAATTGGTTGAGGCCTAAACCCAGCCCTGGCAGCAGCAGCTGTACTTTCTGTTCGGAGTTGCTGAGAATGGATCCCAACTAAGATGTCATCCCAGGATGTCGGCAATTAACACTGTGGCAACGCTGGCTGTTTTCTGTTCAGCCAAAGCTTCCCTGTAGGCCATTCAGATTTCCCTGGCAGCACTGTCAAACAATCCCTGTCGGTCCCCAGCTCTGCACTGATTCTCAGTACTTTGCTTCTGTTTAACAGATATCTCAGAAGAGAATAAAGCTGATTTGAATTTCCTGAGTTGTGGTTGCTGCTCTGCGGGTCACACTGCAGTGCTCTGGCTCATTTAAAAAGGGATCAATGACTTATAAGAGCCTCAGAGCATCCCTCCCACATGCTGAGAGGAAAATAGGACAGAACCATCTTTTGAGGAAGGAAAAGAGCTGAACCTCCTTTGCCCTGGGCTCCTCCAACCTCCTACTCAGGCTGCCCTTTCAAGGGAAGAACAGCGCCTCGGTCCAAGCAAATCTTTGCTGGCTAAATATGGGGTAAAACTGTGAATTGCCGCAGCTGAATCTGAACTGGTTGAGGGTATTTTGGACCTTTCCCCCTTCAACATCAATACTTGCAAGCGTTATAAAACAGGCATGTAAATTAGGCTGCCTTAAGCCAGCTCCTTTCCATCAGCTTCCCTTGATCTCCAAGGGATGCCAACAGAGCAGCACTTCTTCCCCTGAGGAAGTGCTCTGCAAGCCAGCTGAGCTGCAGATGAGAGTCCCTTTCGCTCTCCCCGAGGCTGTGCGCAATGTCCGCAGGGCCCGGCCGTGGCTCCGAGTGGGGCCTTGACTGCAGGGATGGAGGAGCAGGTCCCACCAGAGCCTCAGGGCCCTCTCGGCTCTTCTGCTCCCTGCTCAAGGGCAAGTTTGGTGGCTCTCCCATGCTTCCCCTATGTCTAGGATGAAAAATAACAGCGCTGACAAGTTAGACCCACCCATGCCAGCTGATCTGGGTACTCACAGAGCACCGCGGAGGGCTCCCGAAGGAGCCACGTGCTGAATCTCACTTAAAGCATTGTTTGCATATGTAGGAACGGATGTATTTTTATTTCTTTTTCCACAACTTCTATTTCTGGGTGACACAACTAATTTCATATTTAGGATATAACAAAAGAAAATCCCAGCAGATTTATTATTTCTCAGATTTTCCTATTACGTATTCAAGAAGTTGGTTTCCCCTGACGCCGGAGGAAGATCCTGACAAGGAACAGTCTTTCAGGGAGAGAGAGGGAAGGAAGACAGTCTTCTGAATGCTTAAGTCTAAGTCAAGACTGCTCTGGTCCTGCCCCCAGCCACAGGCTTCTGTGCTTCTACTTCTGGGCCAAAGAGTGGGTTTTGGGAGGTGATCCAGATGAAAAAAATAAAGAGTTGGCTCAAGGGAAGGGGTAGGAGCACATGGAGGAGGGTGGGACTGCAGTCACTGCAAATTACATCAACTTAAACCGCTGTGCAACCACACCCTGAGTGCCTGTGCTTATCTTTGAGCTGCTCAAATCCTCTCTTGAATGATCACAAGAACAGGCAATGCTCTTCCTAGGGCACAGCGTGCACAGTTGGGCAAGGGGAGGGACACATGTGGGTTTAGTCTGGAAACTTTCTTAGGGAACGGATTTTGCAAAGCACTGAATGCTCGCACAGTGTCTCATCTCCAGTGGCAGGGTCAAACTAGAGGGTAGTAACATGGAGCATTGTGTGTAACACAGCTCTGCTCTCTCCTCAAATCTTCGATGTTTCTTGAGGCTTATTGCCTGTTCTGAGGTGACCAAGATGTATGCAGAGAGATGGAGAACTTGCTGGTGCCACTGAGTGGTTCCATAAGGGATACCCCTTCAGAAAAGGGGGAAACAAGCTGGGTTGGTTCGGAGCCAGGGAAGAGGTGACAGCGGTAAGAGCCTGTCCTCGGTGAAGCTAACCCCAAGTTTGTTCAGCTCAACATTACCCCCTTGTGGGTCACAGGTGGAAAATCAGACTGATGCCAATGTCCGAGCAGGTGGTGTCCTGTGGAAGTTTCGGCTGTAGCTTAGGGCAGTCTTGCTGTCAACAGATGCACACGTCCTTGAGAAAATGCCTAGTGTCTGAGAGCGTCCAACTGCTTGTGGTTGGTGTGTGACACCTTCCGACATCCAAATGCTACTTATGTGCTTGGAAAGTCCAGCTTGTGAGGGGAGTTTGTTTATTTGCCAATAGAGAAAGCTATGCAAAATATTTGACATTGGGAACAAACCTGTGTCTGCTTGCACATCCAAACCTGCACGTATGTCCTTTATGGGACACCCAGCACACTGGAAAGCAGGGGCTGTCTGGGCAGTTTGCAAATGAAGAACCCTTGTGAATGATTAGTCTCTCCTTGAGCTGTTTACATTGTAGGACTCCTTGGTAAGGTTGAAAAGAGAATGTAGTTTTAGTTATTCAGGGGTTTGTTGTCATTGACATATAATAGATCGACTGCCAAGCTGTGCTTCGTACAGGAGCGTGTAATGTAGTGTCTTAAATACTTTGAGTTGGTGTAAATCAGTGCTAACACTGAAAGAGGCAAGCCTGTACACCCCAGGTTTCCACTTTTCTCTTTCCCTCCTTTGTGCCTGCCAGGGCCAGGTAGTGAAGCAGTGGGTAAGGGGTGGGAGTTCAGATCAACCTGCTACGGAAAAGGTTTGTTCAGTTCCGACCAGCTCCCAGATTTGGCTCAATGTGCAGTCACTGCTGACACAGCAAAGCACAGGGGCCACAGAGTAGAAACTGTCCACAAAGAGGGATCTGCAGGAGCTCCTGAAGGTTGGGCTGCACCATGGTGGGTTCCTGCTCAGGTTCAAGCCATGCCCAAAAAGGTCTTGGTGTTTTGTATCTTTTCAAGCAGGAGAGAGTCGACAAAGGGATTGAGACAGATGGCTCGAACCTGAGTGGAGTGAGTGCCAAATGTGCCTGGGATGACCTCAGCCGGCCACCAGAGGATGATGAAGACAGCAGGAGCATTTGCATTGGGACACAGCCACGGAGGCTCTCTGGGAAAGGTAAGAGGTCCTGGGGCAAGTGACTGTCATGACTTTTGCCTTGTTTTCTGGTGGGTCTGGGCAGTGCACTGAGTCATGCAGCATCTTCGAGTTCATAACAAACACCAAAGTAATTGGGAGGCTCAGTGTGTCTCGGGGGAGTGAGACGAATTTTGGTGTGGCCTCTTTGAGGGAGGCAGGAAAGAGGAAAAGAGATCCTGGCACTGTTTTGTCTGAATGCTTTTTTCAGTTTTTAAGCAAATTGTAATCTGAATCTGCAAAGTTAAACTGAGCACTTGGTGAAACCAGGACCGTAAACACCTGCAAGGTGAAGCAATTGTATTTTCCCAGGCTTTGTTCCTTATTAACACTGTCACATCTTGGGTAGAAAGTTGGACTGATTCTGCACATTGCTGCAGCTGAACTCAAGGCATTCTTGCAAATACGGAACTCTGGAAAGAAGAAATAAAATACAGTGGAGTTCCCCTTTGTAGTGAGATGCCCTCTTCGGGTACAGATGTCATAGCCATTACACTGGCTTGAAATTATGCATGTACCTTTCAAATGGGTGAAGCAACGTAAAATTTGAGGGCTTGAGATTTCATGGAATTAATGATGATTTCCACAGGAATGGTATCTTGCTTGTTCCTTAGTCCACAGTAGAAATTATTTAGATGCATATAGAGTTTCTTCTGGCTCCTGTGCAAATATTTTGAACTGCACCGGATCTAAAAAGGTGATTTTTCCTCAGCTTTGCAAAGGAAAAGCCAAAGACAGGTATACATGGTGAAATTTGCATATCCTTCAAAAGATTTTGAAGTAATTTGGATATTTTTTTGTCTACCCAATTCTCACATTTCTCAAAAAAATATGAGGAAACTTCTAAGAAAGGCAGGAAAGTTTGCTATTGAAAGTATTTGGCCAGTAGACATTTTAGAAAAATGCAGAAGTAAAAAGACTGTATCTGAACTGCATAATTTGCAGCTTATTTTCAGACGTGGGCTTGAGGCTAAAGGTTGCTCTGCATAAAATTCATCTCTTTTGTGAGTCTCACTGTAAATTAATCAACAGATTTGCAAAGCCAGTCGCAAAAAACTTTCAAACTTTCATACATTCGTTTGGTAAAGGAACAAATTCCTGTTACACCTAATGGGAAAAATGATTTCCAGTACAAAGCCTTGAAAGTATGATGAGGTTCTGTGAGAGCTACAGAAACAGCAAACACCTTGCTCTCCTTGCCTGACATAACATCACAGCCCAAACCAAGAGAATTCAAGCCGACTTTATACAGTGAAATAACTCCTAAGGAAGTGCAGGAAGGGCAGTTAAGTATTAACCCTTAGCATCTCTTCATTTCTTTCCGAAGGGGAAGAGTTTAGATGAAAGACACCTGGTATCTCCTTATGTCTGTGGTGTTTCTGAGGACTCTAAATCATGTTAAAAAAATTTCTCTTTGCAGATACAGAGCAAATCAGGGAGACTTTGCGGAGAGGGCTTGAGATTAACAGCAAACCTGTCCTACCTCCAATCAATGCACAAAGACAGAACGGGTTGAACCACGACCGAGCACCGTGAGTTTCACCCTGCACACTCAGATGGTGGCAGAGGGAAGCTAAAGAGCTCAGCATGGAAAACAAAGTTAAAGCTGGGTGGGAAAAGACTTTGCAAGGGGAGAGGGAACCTAGCAGTGAAAGCTTGCAAAGTGCAAAGACTGAGGGAGAAGAGTTGTTCAGGTTGGATTAATGGGCTAGTACTCAGGAGTGCAGCTTTTGAGAGGGTTTTTGGACAAACCTTGCTAATGCAGAGTGGCTCTGACTGTGTTCTGTAGAACCTGCTGTTCGCAGTGTACTGTGTTTGAAATCAGACTGGACTAATGCCTATAAAATGGACCGTGCTGAAAATGGCTACAGTATCCAGAGCTAGGTGGCATAGATGACTGCTGCTATATTTTTTCCTGAGTATATTGTTTTCAAGCTCAAACTTACAAACCTTTTGGTTAAAGTGTTGATTTTCTTTTTTTTTTTTAAGTGACTTTGATCTTGCCTTGCTGAAACAGGTGGGTTCTGTCAGTAATTACATGCCAATACCACCCTGGTCTATAATAGTCTGTAGTCTTAACAGGTGATTTAGCTGGGACTAGATGGACCTGTAGCTCTCTCATTTGTAACTTTTGAATACAGTGAATCTATAGGAAATTACCTGTGGTTTCAAGCCGTCTGTAGTTTCTGCACTTCTGTCTTTCTGGGTTTCTCCCCTTCCCCTCTTAGGCTTCAGTTGCTAGTTAAGTGTTTTCCCATTAATTTTAATGTTTTCACCTAAATGATACAGAAAGACAGACATCTTTGCTGCACTCCTTCATCTTGCCATTTCCTTTGGTTTCTTAGTCTCTGATGAACATTTGTGCTTTCTTGTTCCAAGAGTAAAGATCATCATGAAATCAGCACTTTCCTGTAGTGCCAGGCAGGGACAGCACACTGCTCTGTTTCAATTCCTGTTTCATTCTTGATTCAAACATTTCATGAGAAAAATATTTCTTGTAGTTGTCCTTTCTTGTTCCATTTTGTGGGTGACTTCTCATTTGCCTTATATATGAATTTTACTGAGTTGCCTAATCCTTTGGGAAAAGTATTATGTCAATTGCTGATGCTTTGTACTAATAACTAATATGAGATATTGGTGCTTATATAAAAAAAACTCAAGTGACTTTATTATTGCTATAGGAATAATCTTACTTGTACTATATACTAATTAAATGGAGCCAGATTCTGATCTGACTCAGGTTTTGAGTAGTATTTTCCTGCTTGAACATTGGTCACATTGAACCATTGGTTGGTCCTGTTGGCCGCACTGAAAAAAATACAAAATTATACCATCTGATTTGTACAAATCACACCCAGACTTGGAAGGCTCAAAAGTACTGAGCAGGATTTCTCACAGATGCTGGGCTCCTGCATGCATCTGCATGCCCAGTGTGGCTTCTAAGTCCACAGTGTTTGGGGGGATGACCAGAAACATTTCAGGTGCACATCTGGTCGAGCAGGCAGCTGATGGGTAAGCCTTAATGCTGGGAGGCTGTTGTTGCTTAGATAAGGCAGCTTTACGTTATTGAGGGTAAGATAAACAGAGATAGGCTTGAGACAGCGTGGTGAAAGGTTAGCAGAGGTCTAAGATGAAGAACACAAATATTTACCTGGGTTTTTAACTGTTCTGAGACAGAGAGGAAGGCAGGTCAAATTCAGAGCCTCCTATCTGTGACAGTGCTCTTTGTTGCAAATCTCTCTTAACCTGCATACCCACCCTGCCTGAAGCCTGAGCGGTAGGAATGGCTGTTCCCAGTGTTTGCCTCCTACAAGATCAGTACATTTCACTGAGGTCGATGGTTACCACTGGGGGAACTGATAGCTACCCTGTTTCTCCATAGCAGCACTTCAGTTAAGGAAAGAGAGCTATCGGCTGTTTTACTATGTGTTACTCTGGTGATACTATTCGAGGGATATGGGAGATCTCAACTTAAAACAGAAGTGTGTCCTAATGCTTCCTTCCTCCATCTTACTGACTGCTTTGAGAGGAGTTTGAGAAAGGTCTTTTTTACTTCTGCAGTGGCTTCTCTTCTCAAATTCATGTAGCAGATACAGTGGGACTTGTTAAATGCATTGACCATACTGAAAGGACTGGTTTGTGCTGGAAAGCAGTGTTTACTCACAACCTCTAACTAACTGGTACTTAAATCAAAACTGATGACTACCCTTACTGCGGCTAAAACTGATCAGTCAACATATTTTCCAGAACAGTGTGGTATAGATGAAGTAGAAGAGGAAGATCTTATTATGTCTCAGCCTTTCTTAATACACTGTCTCAGCATGTCTTATGCGTTTGAGCAAAATTGCTCAACGTGCTTTTAAGTACAAGAGTATGATATAGAGACTCTCATCTCCAGCTGCTGCAGAAGAATGTAACTTAGGAGCTCAGCTTTTGCATGCAGTAATGTATCTACATCCATGTTTCCTATAGGTACCTTCAGAGATAAAGGCTGAAACACGAAAGGCACAAATCCCAGTGCAGATAAAGCCATTTCGTAGGACTTACGAGCACTCGAGATGAAGGACAATTCTGCACGTAGATCTAGTCCTTCTGGTGTGATCCTTGCTTGGATTGCTTGGGCCTAGTAGGGCTGGGACTCAGTTCTGTCCTTCACTGTAAATCTTGTGTAATCAAAGGCAAGTCATTTAACTATTGAGCTTCAGTTTCTGAATCTATAAAATGGGACTAATAACAATGTCATCTTCTTGAGGCACCACAAGGATAAATATGTTAACGATTACGAGGTGCTAGCTGATGGGAAGCAGGCTTGTGTGTAATCATATCCTGCACTGTATACACCAGACCATAAAATATCAAACCCGTGGTTCTTTGCAAGGGTCCTGTGAATAACTGGTGCGTTAGAAGCTCTTTAGGAACTTGACAGAAACGTTCTGTTGGGGCATGGCAAATTGTTTCAAATCTGCTTTCCACAGGGAGCACTGCAGAACCCCAGGCTGTCAAATTTGCACCCAGCTGACATTAGGATGTTAAAGTCTGACACAGACTCTAATGGCTTTGTGCAGAAGAGGAATGTGCTGTTTATTTATCATGGGTTTGCAACCACCAACTGCTTTCCTAGTAGCTTTCTTCCCTTTCTTTTATCCTAACCCTACCACCCACACACAATAATCTATCAGGGCTTAAAGCAGACAACCTGTTCTGCATTCAGTGTCACTAAATAGTATCAGAAACACTCAAACTTTCAAATATTTATTTATATAAAACACAGAGGATCCAGATTCCATACAGATTTCTCAGTCTTTGTGTAGCTACAGTTTTCAGCACTTATGCAAAAGACTCACATTGTTTCGTTGCAGATAGGGCTTGATTCAGTGTTTTGGCTCCAGCAAAGCACATACTTACATGTTAAGCATGCATATTACCAGTTGTTCACTGTCCCAGAGCCCTAAAAAAAAGTTCCTCTGAGAAAAAGCTGGTTTCTGTCAAAACCCTGTTGGGCAGCTGTAGTACTTTGATTCGTTAGTGTTATTACTGCAGACTGTGTAGCCCTTTTTCTCCTAAGGATATGAATAAAAGCACTCTTAAAGCTTAAAACTGCATTGGACATCTGTTTCTCAAAATTACTCTTAGCTCAGTTCATAAGCAGTCATTAAATCAGTTCATACGTATTAAACAAAAGAACATGTAAATTAATCTTTGGAAACATGACTAATCATTTCAACCATAGGTAACCCTAATACTGTCAATTACCTCTTGAAAAAATAAGGAGTGTATGAATACAAATGTGCTTTTCAGTGGCACATTATTTATTTCCTAGGACCCATCAGCTTAGTAGGTGCTGCTCAGACAGACAGAAAGGCAAGTCTCCTGAGCCATGCAGATTCACTCTTGTTGGATATGGAGAGCTGTTACCCATAGGGGATATTTAAATGTCAGACTAAACACTGCTGCTGTTAAGACTTCAGTGGGCTGGAAGTTCCAGATGTCAAAGTTCAGTGACACTTGTGGAGTCTTGCTTTGTTCACTATTTAATACCTTGATGTAATAATTTCTGGGGCCAAGTGTTTAGTTGTCCCTGGTAATTAGCTCTGTGCTCTGTTGTGAGGTAGGTGAGTAGCATCTCCATGCTACAGATGAGGACAGAGGAGTTAATTTGCCACAGTTGCAGTGAGAACCAGGGTTGGTATAGGGGAATTCTTGACCTTTTCCACCCCTCAAGGGCCCCCTTGATCGTGCAGCATTGCTGAAATTGATGTTTTTCTGCCTCTTGGCTGACTCAGACTCTTCTACAGTGAGCTGAGACATGGACTAGAAACCTAGAGCTAGCACACTGCATTACTGCATGTGTTGAAGCTAAAATTATCTGTAATTTTTGCATTTCATTGTGCCAGGATTCAGGTATTGCCCACACACAACCCCAGTGTCTGAAGATGAAGTTTGAGTGATAGAAAAAGGTCTCCCAAGGCTGTATTACTTTGACAAGGCTTTTCCAGCATGTCTCTGCTGTTTATCACTCTCCCCCTTCTTAAGAAGCATCAAGTGATGTGGTTCAACATGCCTAATTCTCATATTTCTGTCTGGGATTTCCCAGGTAACTGTGCTTGTGCTGATCCTCTCATGCACTGTGGTTGTTTGTCCAGGGACCCACAAAGGCCTCAAATCCCATCTACATTGAACTTCCAGGCAGAAAGACAGGTTGAGTCTGGGGAAACCTGAACATATGGTAGCTCATATGCCATCCAGCGCTGAACAGTTTCCAGCTGTGCAGGGAAATGAAGGCAGGCTCCTGGCAATCAGAATGGGGAACAACCGGCAGGTTGGGCTGGCAGGCTGTCCGGCAGGTGGGGCTGGCAGGACTGTCCTGGCGGTGATCTGCTGGAGCACTGCACCCTCAGCATCTCTCAGGTGCTTGTGGGAAGAGGGAGGAGTTGTGTCATTCCAGAATTCCTCCCGGGATAACCCCAGATTGTTACACGGTGTGCCTGGTTTGGAGTATTACATGAGTAATAGTGGCACCACTTCCAGGACTGGAGTCCACTGGCCTTGTAGTTCCTCTGACTTGGTAAATAGGCCATGTCGTTTTCTTCTGTCAGGAGGTAGCATTGGGTTAATGCACATTAACAAGCTCCATCTGAGCAGCATTTCTGAGGAAGCTCTGACAGTAATACCGAGATGTAGGTTTTGCTTGGAAGCGACTCTGCTCTTTGCTTCTCCCAGTTGCATTGGGTTTTGAATCTACTTCACTTGGGCGGAGGGAATCTGTTGTCTGTGTAGCTCATTTCCTGTCTTCAGTTCTTGGAGGCAAACTTTACATAAAGGGGAGCATTTCAGCATTCTCTGAAACTGTCTGGTTCTGGCTAGGCTTTCTGAATCTGCAACCACTAAGCAGTAAGTTTCCAATCCAGTCCTGCTTATTTAGGCATGCTCTCTCATTGCAATGCCATTCAGTGGTGTCCTGCTTGAGTCAGGAATGCTGAATAGGGGGAGGCAATATACTTTAGGGAGTGTCTCTCAGCATGAGGCTGAGTGCTGGGTGACAAGCTTGCAAACTGAAAACGTAAATGTCCGGAAAACCAGTGTCAGTAGAAGTGCAGAGCAGTCACCATGCTAATAATTTGCACTCTTGCATAGCTTTCCCCATCTAAGAATCCAAAAGTGCTTTGCAAACATTAACTTAATCCTTGCAACACCCCTATGTGGAAAAATGTCTGTTTTACAGACGGGGAACCTGAAGCATAAAAGTGTTGTTTGACTTTGCTCATGAGTCTGCAGGGTGCCAGTGGAACAGCCTAAATCTCTCAAGCCCAGTTCAGCTGCAGGTCTTAGAACAGTCTGGCCCCTGCAAGCTCCGACAGTAATTATTATGCAGCTTTCCAAAGGGATATGTGAGTGGCAAGAGGATTGTTGCTACTGGCATTGTCCTTGCAGCCTTTCCATGCCAGGAAATACACACAGAACATCGTCACCGTCCTGTTTAACCAGGCTGAGGAACACCCAGGTCTGAGCACTGGAGCCTTGTCCCAGTGTGACCACTGCAGGAGCTGTGTAACCATGTCCTCCCCCGTTCTGCGCTTGCCTCTGTGCGTTCGTGACGTGCTGTAGCTCTGTGTGCCAAGATGCTTAGGGCTCTTTCCCACAACTGCTGGTTTGCCCTTCAGGGGAAACTGTGGGAAAGACACTGGAAGATTATTGGCACTTAAGTGATCTTTGACCATATCTTAGTGAGGGATTGAGGAGGTTTGAAATAGCCGTGGTTGGAAAGGGAAGAAGGGCGCGGGAAGAAAGGAAAAGTGGTCGGACCTTTCTCTCCCAGCTGTGTAAGCTTGCACTGATGGTTTGCATTTGCTAACTCGCAGTGCTGAGTTTTATATGGAGGAAGCAAAGAGCAGTGACAGAAACTAACTTTAGCGATGCAGTGGGCACCCACTCCTGGCATGGCCAGCTCCCAACAGCATATCCCTAATGATTTTGATACCTGAGAGAGTAGCTTGGAAATGCAGCAATATTATGCTCCATGATATCAAGCATTCTGATCATAAAGCGAAATGCAAGTGCAAGAATAAATAAAACCTTTCTTAATCCGATCAACCTGGTTATTCTTGAATCCCATAAAATAACTGCCAGTGGTTACTTGAGAAGGGGTTGCTATAAACATGACTTGGAAGGAGAGGACATCCAAACTTTGTGCAATTCAGTGATTGCATTGGCGATTTTCCAGGATCCCCACGGGCTGCTGTTAATTGGCATAAAATGAAGCAGGTTGCAGCCACCCTCATCTTTAATACAAAGAGAGGGCCCCCAGGAGGCTACAGGTTCCAGCGTGTGGCCTCTCACGTTGAGAAGGGGCACAGCACACTGAGATGTGGAGTCTCCTCGGGCCCTTTGCTTGTTCCCCCCTTCTGGGGAGGCTGCAGGCCACACTGGACACCTTTGCAATGGTTTGATCACCCTCTCTTTCTCAAAAATAGAAAAAAAAAATCAAATATGGCTTTAGTTAAGTTCATGTTAATCAGCATTCACGAGATCTAACAAAAAAACAACAAATATAATTTTCTCCCGCTCTCCTCCACCCAGAAGCAGACTACTGGTAGAAACCAAAGCTGGAAAAAATAGTTGAAAGTCAGCTAAAGTCACCTTGGTAACTGCAGCAATACACTTGCCCAGAACGGGAGACATCAAACCCAACTACAAACAGCTTTAAAGAAACAAAAAGAATGTAATCATCTAAAGAATTAATCTGACAACTGCCCACGTTTACACCTCCCACAAGCCCCCAATCAGAGGGAAATGTGCTTTAATCTCCTCCAACTCCCCTCCAGTTTCACAAAACATGAGATGTGTAGTCCTTAAACTGGGCCATTTCCGGCATGCTGCTTCCCTTTAAATCTGCTGCCTTTCCTAATGCAGCAGCCCTGGCTTTTGCAGACTTGTTTTTTCTGGACACTGAGAAACATGAATTTTTTTGTGTGGGTTGGATGAAGTATTAAATCTGGAATAGACAAAGTTTGCAACATTTTACATGATAGTCAGCTAGATCTTAGTCATAACAAGTAAAACTCCACTGACTTTTGCTGCTGATTTATTTGGTGATGGGGTGGAGGAAGCAATGACTTACGGGTAACTGACAGTCGTAAAATCAGGCATGTTAGTGTTAAAAAGCAAACATTTTCTATGGTTTTTTCCCAAGTCTGAAAACTACAAGCTGTAGATGACAATGTGTGTTACAACATGAGCTTTTCATTAATAACAACCTAGAGGTTCTGCCGACTCTTCATCTGGGCTATCATCCTTTGGAAGGGCCAGCACAAGGATTTCCAATCCCAAAGAGAGAATTTTAATTGGTCTTGCTGAGTCCCCATGTCATGCAACATGTTTCTGTGTCTGAAAGTGATGGCACTGTGGCCTCTTGGTGTGTGAAGTGCAGTCCACAACACATAACTCTTGTTTAGAAAGGTATAGCTTAGATAAAAGGTTATTTGGTTTCTAGTGTTGGAGTTTCACCCTTAACTTTAAATATCTGAAATTGTATGAGCTCTGCTGAAGTGAAATAAGAAACAAAGATTATTCTGGAAAAATTTTGTGAAAAGGAGTAATACTTTCATGTCATTCGAAGTATTAACTACCATTTTGCTTCACCTTTTTGACAGAAGGGCTGGTTACTTATTAATGTGAAGTCATAATTATTGACAGCCCTAAAGTCGTGACAGTTCCGTTTGATAGTTATACATTAGTCAACATCTTCTCTTGAGCATGTAATGACAAACAGCATTCATTGTTTTTAATAAGACTTAGAAAGCTTTGCCCGTTGCCTCCAGAATATTGTCGTCATTCCTATTATTGCATTAACAACCGGAGGCTGTTTCCCCTCCGGACTGCAGCCTCATTGTAGCAGCTGTACTGGCTAGCATGGTGGAAACCTAAAAACCCACCTTCAGCTCGGGGTGGGGGGTTGGAGCCCAGGAGTATGGGGAGCTGTCCTGCGGCTGCCTGTCCTGCAGAAGCATGAACCTACAGCTGTGTTAGCTGTGTTATGGGACGCACCCGGAATGCTTAGGCAGTCCAGGTGAGCAGGGCACGGTCTCTTGTCTGTAGCAATAACATTGCTGTAGAACTCCTGATCCGCTCCAGGGTGCCTAAGCTCTGGAACTGCATTTAGGAGTGCAAGCTTATGGCTTGCCTGAAAATCATGCGTTGCTAATGGCTGACCCTTTTGGTAGGGGCTGATAAATGAATGATTGGAAGCTGTAGACCACAGGCTGACTTTCCCACAGCTCACTGTGTATATAAGATCTGATAAGGAAGTTGAGACAAAGCTTAGCTTAAGGTCAACTGATCATTAATCAACTGTAACTGCACTTCTCAGGTAATCAGCCTGCAAAATGCTGGCCCACTCCACTCTTTGAAGACCCCACCTACAAAGAGCTGTAAAATGTTTGCTGAAGTAGATTAAACACAACTTTAAGTGCCACCTATAGACTACAAAGCATGTTGTGTCTTTGCTTCAGGGTTAACCCACTAAACTGATTCTCTGCTGACTGTCAGTCCATCAGCCCACCCTGTGAATAAGCTCTCTCCTGACTTACTGTGTCCCTGCTGGATCCATTATTGCCCTTTTGTGTTGCTAAAGCAGAACATGGAACATGTTTTACAGTTTTTATCTTGCAGGGAGCTGAGCTCTGATATCTTTCTCCTTCATGTCTCTGACCTGGCAATGCTGAGTATTTGCAGGCTTGCACTGTGAGATATCAGATTTAGCTTGTTTCAGAGTGGGCGGCTCAGCCGCTTGGTGAAGGGCTCACCTGGGACTAGGTGAGCTGGCAGAAGCATCAGGCTGATCTGCACTTGAATTCACACTGAACTGCACTACTATGTGTGTGGTTGATGGGAGTAATTTTGGGACAACACTCAAAGGTAAAATCAAGCAAAGGTATCATCTAGGTCAGCTCACGAGGGTCAAGCTGTTTCTTTACAATCATTTCCAGATGTACATTAAAGATAGTTCGACTTGGATGGAGGAAGGATCCACACTTAAGTGTTCCCAAATGGAGCCACAGCTTGATAGCCTTAATTGGCTTTTGATATGTCTGGCACAACTGAGACACATTTCAATGTGGCATCTCAGTTCCCTCCTGCTTTTCCTGTCCCTCTCCTCTGGTGATTCTGTACTACAGTAACTATCTTAAAAAAGTCTTAACTATGTTGAATTCACATGGAATGCCAGGTGACAAAAATATAAATCACATATCAAACACTTCACATCAGTCTATGTCATCCATAAAAATTGTAACCCACCCTGTCCTTTATTCTTTTTTCTGTACTGCCAAGTAAGGGATCACACTGATGCTCTTTGAACATATAAAGTGTTTATGGTCAAGTGTTTTGATACAGACCATTTTATTATCTAGAGGATTTTGTCTGGCAAAGTTCCTAATCATGTAACAACATAACCTTTAGTCGTAGCTTCATAATATGCTGGTCTTGCAGAAATGAATGAATGAATAAGGGAACAAGGGAAAACAATCTGTGGATCTCCTACTCATCACATGTAGAGTCTGTCTTTTGGCTGTTGCATTTGATGCTGGTGGAAGCAGGGGATTCTCAAAACCTTTGGGTTGAACAATGTGAAGGAATGATTTGAACACAATTGTAGGGATGCCACGGACCTCAAAGGTATTTGAGCAAGGGCACAAAGGACTGGACAACTCTTTCCTGCACACCATTACCTGAAAAATCCTGAAGATAAAGCAAAAGTGGGAGGGATGGCACACCTGTTAATTCTTCCAAACCATTTTATAGTGTCTGGGGGTTTAGAGAGTGTAGTTTTGCTCCAGTTCTTTCCAGAAAAAAATATTTCTTCTGTACTGGAAAGGGATGCACCGTGTGTATGCATCAATTCAGGTCCTAGATTGTCAAATCAAGGTGAAGAGCTGCATGCTGGTACTGGTAGTCTGAGGGAGGCTGTCTCTGTAGGGGTGATGAAAACTCAGATTTGTCTTTATAAGTTTGTTTCTGTTTCCTTCAATATTTGTAGTTGCTCTGAAACACAGCAGAAATAGCACACAGCACTGGCATCCTGAATATATGTGCATTTTGTCTCTTCTTTTTAGGAGTCGTAAGGACAGTTTAGAAAGCGAGAGCTCAGCAGCCATCATTCCTCATGAGTTAATCCGTACGAGACAGCTGGAGAGTGTACACCTGAAATTTAACCAGGAGTCCGGAGCGCTCATTCCCCTCTGTCTAAGGTGAGTGAAGCCCTCCTCCCCCTCAGCTTGTGCTAGCATGCTGCTTTTGCCTTGTGGCATTGTTTCACCATACAGACATGCATGCAATGGGTCTGTAAAGGCCAGAGCTGACATATTTTGCCAAAACACATTGGAAACAGATGATTCTTTGCATGTGTGTTCATCATGGCAAGATTGTTTCTAATTCTTTTTATGTCCTCCAGTGTATTTTGAGTGCTGAAGCAGGACAGGGTTAGTATAGGGGGTTTTTTTATTAGTCTAATGCTATCAACTCTGTGATAAAGAAGGGATGTCTTAACATACTCTGTCCAAAAAATCCCTTAACTTGTTAATTCTGACTTATGGACTCAGAGAAGGGGTTGTGCAAAGCCTGTTTGCAGTCAGTTTATCCATACACTTAAGTATTTTAGACAAATTATGTCACATTAGTGAAGTAGCAAAGCATTGCATACATACTCTACACATTGTCTTTCAAAGGTTCAGGCTGCACATATCACTGCCTTCAAGTTTTCCACAATTTCAGTCAGCACTATTTTTAAAAATACCTGTGCAAGCGTTGTAGTCCTTAATATGAACTGTGGGGTACAGACAAATGACTGTAGGTGATTGAGTTACTTCAGCTTAATGAGTTACGTGTTGGTAGTATCAGAGTTATCAGCAGCAGGTGCACACTTGCCTCTGCCTGTTGAGAAACCAATGGGATAGTTAATACAAACATATTTTATTTTACATCATAAATGTGTAAACAGCCTATCCTGATGAGTTACCACAGCTCAGCTGACCAGCACTAACTCATCAACTGTGACTCTGTTAGGCGCTAAATGTATTACCTGAAGTTTTCCCTCTTGCACGTTAGCAGCCATGCATGCATGTAATGTTAGCAGCCATGCACGCATGTTCTCAGCCTAAATACCAGAGCCATGATTTTCCCTTGCATTGAATGAAAAAAAGGGAAGTGATCCTGTAGCTGGCCATGTATGTGTATTTTCTAGGCATTTGTCTAAGTAATACAGGTAACATTTGTCAAGCACCAGGGCAATTGATTACTAGGTATCGTCATAGTAGGTAAGTTTGCCTCCAGTGATGAGCCTTCTTAGAAATGCATCTTCACATTCCCACATGATGTGGAGTCTGGATTCTCTTCTGCAGTTTTCATCTTACTGGCAGTCCTCTGCCATTAGGTACATAAGCACCTCATCATGGGGATAGGCATGCAGTGGGATTTAGATGTGTTCTAGTTCTGTAACAAGGCCCTGAGATTAAGGAGGGAGATGAGGGTTAGCTCCCTGCCTCAGAAGAAGGCTTGTGACCTGCTTTTTGGAGCAAATCATTCATATATTCCTGAAAAATTAACAGTTACTGCCTTCAAAATGGTTTCCCATGCTGATGGCAGAAACTATATAGTGATGTATCTTCATCATTGTGTTGAATGCTGTGCACACCCTCTCAATTCATGCACATATGTTTAATTCCCCAGGGGAAGGCTCTTACATGGACGGCACTTTACCTATAAAAGTATTACAGGAGATACAGCAATCACATTTGTATCAACAGGAGTAGAAGGAGCCTTTGCTACAGAGGAGCACCCCTACGCAGCACATGGACCTTGGTTACAAGTGAGAAAGCCTCCTTCCTGTTTCTCCCCCTTCCTTTTTTACTGTGTCCTAAAAATGATCCTGCTAAGGGCTTATGTGACTTAAAAGTATAACAAACCTGTATTTTCTGCTGCAACATCTCTCATAGCTCTTGCATAATAATTTCAGTAATTATGGATTCAAAAAATAATGGTGAAATGTTACTATTTATACTAGTGGAAGTCAATTTGATAAGCAGTGGCTGGAAAGTTCAAAAATCATCTGTGAATACGGTAGTGTCCACTTCCTGGAGTCGGCAAACACTTTATGGGCTGTATTTATTCTTGATTTCTTCCAGAAAGGAATTTGGGGAGGCAGAGTGGAATGACCTAAACAAGAATGGAGCCAGGGCAGAAGAGCTAGAAAGCTGTGGGACTGTGATCCTACAGAGCCAAAAACTCAGTTACACATCATCCCAAATGGGAGAGTAACACA
The DNA here is from genome assembly GCA_013396775.1 of Cephalopterus ornatus. Taxonomy (NCBI): domain Eukaryota; kingdom Metazoa; phylum Chordata; class Aves; order Passeriformes; family Cotingidae; genus Cephalopterus; species Cephalopterus ornatus. Next base: position 140,749 of record VZRE01002877.1, read on the forward strand.
AAGAGCACTGCTTCTTTCAGTTTTAGCTCTTTGCTGTTGATTCTTTGACAAAAGCTCACAATGTCTTGAAGCACCCACATGTTTTCTGCACCCAGATGTTTTCAGTATCTCTGATTTTCCATGGAAAATCCCCATCTGCTTGGTGTTGAGGGTCAGCCCTATGGAGCAGTGATGCACTAATGATATGACAGCATTGCGCTATTCTACCCTTGAATTCCTTCATGGTTGTAAACATATTGCAAAAATAAAAAAGCTTGGAGGAATGTGTTAATGCAGAAAAGCCCATCTCTGAGGAACTATGTGTGCAGTACGTCTCTGCCTTCACTGTAACTGTGGCAGTCCTACTTCCCCTTCTGTTTTGAAGGCAGGGGTTTGTTTTAGCATTGCAGTATTGCAGTTTGCCTTCCAGTGACTTGTTTTTAAGGCTTTCCACAACCCATCTTCGTATGTCTGCAGGACATCATACCTTGAAAGCTGTATGACTTGTAAAGGAGCTGATCTTGGCCAGAAGCATCTCGTGTGTAGGGATTTTCAAAGAGCCTGTGTTGCTTTGATTGTACTGACTGGAAAGTGCAACGCTCCTATAATGATTAACAGCAAAGGGTCAGGTTTAAGGGTGGGTCATTTGCTCTTGGTTCCTGTGCTTGCCAACACACGATACACAGGATCTTGTGACTGTGTTAACTCCAAACATGAGTGTTTGTTTGCATTTACATCACATCTCGAAATGTATTGATGTGTAGAGTAGTCAGGTAACCTGTAAACAGTAAAGAATGGCAATAATTATGTCACCATTCAGACATGTTAACCCTTATGAACCTGGTTGTTTTCATGCATGTTACTTTCGTGCTGAAAAGTGTGTAGGATTTTTGGCGAAGGTGGGATGGAAAGGTGAGGAATTGCTGGCTCAGATGGTAGGGAGAAGCAAGCTTCCTCACTTGTGTCCTGCACAGGGTCAATGTATTAGATCTTCTCTGGCAGGACCAGCTCTACTGTTGGCCCCTGCCCCATCCTGTTGAGTATGAAGGAGGACACCCTGGGTAGAGGAGGAAGGGAGACTAAAAGCAGCCTGGGACAACAGGAGTAGCACCCATTTGTGAGATACGTGTGGGAGTGTCTGAGGCTTTTGGCTCAGAATGCAATGGCAGGCTTGATCCATGCTCAGCAGTCCCTTGTGGTGTTCGGAGCAGGGGAGGCGGAGGTTCATGTGGCTTTGCTTCAGAAGTAAAAGAAGTTGTGGTACATGAAATTTCCAAGGAGGCAAGCTGTGTTTGGTTTAGTCCGTTGCAGCCTGGGCTGGCTCAGTTGGCAAGTCCTGCTAAGCTTTCACAGCAAGGCCCAGAGAGAATTTTCCTTCTCCCTCACTTGGGACCCCAGGCAAGTGAGGAGCTCCAAGGAGAGCTGGTGGCTGAAAGCAAATCACTGCAGTGCAGGGGCTTGTTGCAAAGACAAGTAAATGGAGAAACTGTGGAAGAGACATGGCAGGCTTTTCTTCTGTGGACTTTTTCCCTATCCTAGGGGAGAAATGAGTCTGAAAAATCCCAACCTCGATGGCAGCAGCCAGAGGCTGACTTCTCTTGAGCCTGAGCTTTGGTGCAGCAAAAGCCCAAACCTGCAGACTAAACACAGTACCTCCTGTTTACATCTTGTGGGCTGGAGTGGAGTGTGTCCAAGGTGAGACAGGCCAGAGAGCTGCTGCACCCAGAGAGCTGCTGCTCAGCCCCCTCTGCCCAGGCTGAGCAATGAGCTGAGAGTTGCTGGGCTCCAGTGGAGGGTTAGCAGATGACAGGAGTTTGGCAGGTCCCAGCACTATTCCTACCAGACAGGTGTCCATATCACCACCACAGCTGGTACTCAGCAGGAACTGCTTTAGCAGTCTCAGCAGAAAAAGCAAGGAGTCATTCGACCACAGAGATTGTACGGCCCATTTCTATCAACAGTCTTTCCAGGTCACGTTTAAGGCATGTTAGTGGGGGAAGACTGTCCTGCTGCTGCCCATGCTCTGGGGATGATTAGATTATTTCATTCTCCCGAACTGTCAAATTGGCACCTTTCCCAAGTACTTGGAATTTTTTTTTTTTCACTTAAGTAACATTTAATTAGTTCTAAGAAGCTAAATTCTATTAGAGGTCTAAGCATGTCAGGCTGGTTTATTTCTGAACTTCTTCCACTGTGTCATGTATTGTTGAATAGGGAAATTGCTTTAGCTCAGAAATGTACAAACACATTCAAGAAGTCCTCCTTGTTAACACTAGACTCCTGTTTATATGCTGGTTACTGTGGCAAAGTCTCTGATGTGTAACACTTGCATTAACATTACACATGATCAAAGGCTTCCGCAGTTCTTTCTTCCACTCCCCCTTCCCCCAGAGGTGTGACAGCAGAACCCCTACACTGCCTCCTAAGCACCTCTCCTCTCCTTTCCAAGGGGTAGATGTTCCAGATGCACAGAGAAAGACTGTGCAGGAGATGTCTGGCCCAATGCTGGAGGGTTAAGGATGCGTATCATGCAGACAGACTCTGACATAAACTGCCCCACAGTGACATTCATATTTGTGGTGGAGCGTCCAAGGTTCTTGGTCCAACGTCTGAGCTGTGCCATGCGTGCAATTCATCACAGATCGACCTTGTTTGTCTCTAAAACATTCCCAAAGCAAGGTGAGGTTGTGCGTGTATTCTCCCTCCCTCCCTCCCTTACTTTTGTTCCAACAGATGATAGAGACGCTGTGTTGAAATGTGTTGCTGATCAAGCCCATCCCAATAAAGTTGCCTGAGCCTTTAATACATATTAATATTATCCTGGGGTAGTTTGTGTCAAAGCCTGTCAGCATGCATCATCCTTTGGGAATTACCATCATTAAGTCTCTAGTGATGGGAGTCAGGACATGCTTCTGCAAAGCTCCTCTGCTTTTATGTGGAGCTCTCTGCCTGTCTAGCACAAAGCATGCCGTTCTCTCCTCCTGCCTTGCTCACCTGGACTGCTTACTCTCCCCAGAGGGGAGAAGGAGGTTTGTTTAACACTACCTTTAGATAATTTCTGCTCCTGCTGCTTTAGGCACTCATTGTTCTAGGGAAGAAGATGACACTGAAGTCTTTGATCATGTGCAGCGTGCATGTTACGCATCAGATATTGCTGCAGACTCTGACATACGAGCCAATACAGTGCAATGAAAACAAACCTATAGTTAAAGAGTCCTCATTAACTGTAAAATCTAGCACACAGAATTTAAGAAATACCTTTGCACTTTAGCCTTGCCCCTGTTACACATGTGTATTTCAATACAATATCTAATTGAAGGATTACAGCTATTTTTAACAAAGCCTGCCTGCCTTATTCAGTGCACAGAGGTGCAGTGTGTTTGGGGGATGAATCAGGAATGTGGAGTGAAGTAGGCTGTTGCTTATAGGACTTCCACCTCATTTGTTTGTCAAAATTGGAAGATGTGTAGTGAATGAGGCAGCTAATTGCAGAAAAATCACAATAGTCTTACAGCAAAGCCTGTTAAATATTGCCCTGGAGAATTGGATCCTGTCCCTGCCTCTACTACTCTTTTCTTTCATGATGCTATTCCAGTGTCTTAAGCTAAAAACTTCTCACCTGGCAAGGGAGTTTGTGTTGCTCGTTTTCTAGATCTGCAGCTCAAGACCTGAGGTCTGATCTGTGTTCCCAGTGACAGGAGGAGGCCAGGAGGAATTCCCCTGCAGATATCCTTGTGACCCATAGGACTGAGTGGGCTGGAAAACAGAGACCTACAAGTCTTGAGACGGGCACCCATGAGAAGTAGACGTTCAGATTCATTTTTATATTCAATGATTTTCCTATGTCTGTTCAGGGAGACCTCTTTCCAGTCATCCTGTGAAGGATGTAATGAATTCAGTGCTTGCCAGGCATTCCGGCTCCACAGATAAACACCAGAAACAATTTCAGGAAGAGATTAAAATTTGTTCATGCAGGTCAGGATCAAGAACAAGTACAAAGGATCTCTCTAGGGTAGGGGTCAGCCTGGGAGCCATGTCAAAGACCCACGTTCAGCTTCCTGCTCTTACAGGTTTTCTCTGTGACTTTAAGTCTCTTACCTTCTTTTAGCCTCCATCCCCCATTTGCTGTATGGAGAGCAGCGCTTCCCTGCCTCACAGAAATGTGAGGCCAAGCGCATCAGAGACTATGAGAGTGGTAACGACAGTGAGATGAGGTACTTCCAGTGTTATCCATGCTGACAGTAGTTGGATGGAGCATATAAGATAAAGGGGAAGAGAGTAGGAGAGAATGGAGAAGCAAGTTGAATGATAATGAAAAGCAATGATGACTAATGCTGCATCAGTGAGCAAAACCATCCTGAAGACTGAAGAGGGCAGAGGTCTTGTGGGGGAAAAACTGCAGGTGATCCTGTGATTGCAGATTTATTTCATGAGGTGGATGTACACTGGGCCAAATTAGCATGGCACAAACTCTGGGCAGCAGTTTCCAAAGTTTTATACGCCCAGTGTCACTGGTCTCTGAGTGCAGAGGGTTTTTTCCCAGGTAATTTACTTGATTATCCTGTCAGGCAGATGAAGGCTATGGTTCACTGTCACTGGGCACCCCCTGATTCTCAGCACAAAGTCTGTGTCTCTGCATGAGCTGAGGAGCTCACAGCAATAGTGGGGTATTTCCTTCTGGCACCAGCCACTGCTGGGGGACACTGTTTGCTCACTTCCTGTGCCAGTAGGTTCACAATATCCGTCAGACAGCACATGGATGCTGAGGCTGTGGAAACGGGCTTCTCCAGTCTCCTTGCCCTTGGTGTTGCCTCCATTTTGACCTCTGATCTGCCCTTCATCCTGTTTTTCTGTGTCTCCGTCTTCCCTCATCCTGGTCTGTCTCTGCTTTCTTCTCCTTCCCTTCATTCAAGTTGGCAAATTCCTTCTCCTCCTCCTCCACATGGCCTGACTTCCAGCAGAAACACTGAGAGTACTGGAGAGTTTCCTTGCCTTTAGTCCTGGTGTGCCTGGTTGACATAGCAATCCCTCGATGCTCAGAGGAATGATCAGAGTGAAAATCACTCCTTAGCTACCTCTGCCCTGTGTTTGAGACAGAGCTGCCTTGGGCTGGGATGTGCTCAGTGAAGAAGGGCTCTTTAGTACATTTTTCTGCATTTGTTGGAAAGTCTGTAGTCAAACAGTACTTTCAGAGGCTTCTGACTTAGCAGAGCATTTTCATGATCAGGAGAAAGACTTGTCCTCCAGAACACTTGCTTGCTAATCTTCATCACTTTCCTTGTAGTTCTTGTGCTTTGCAACAAAATGATCATACGCATTTGCTAGTCCTGTCAAAATACACTTTTTTCCAAAATACCTCTCTTGATTCCTTTTTTCCCTAAAAACCTTTAGAAAAAAATAAAAAACAAGGCATCCAGCATGGAAAAATAAGTTGAGGCTTAGGACAGCAAGGTCAAACCTCTCACAGAAAATGTCAAATGTGCCTGTAGGCAGGATAGGTACATGGAAGCTGTGGGAAGCATCCAGCATGCAGGAGCTATCAACATGCGCTATCTATGCTGGCAATCACAGCAGAGGGGGGATTACTGTGAGCAGGGTCATGGGGGACGATCCATTCTTTTGGTTTGGCAACCTAAGGGAAAAATCTGGGAAAGAAGATCAGACTGAGGCCAATCTTGAAATATTTTCAGTTTTTCTTGCTGAAACAAAAGCCTTAAAGAGACCAAAAGCTGAAATAAAAATCCTTTTATGTTGAATGAAACCAGAAATAAGAAAGTTTTCCTCAATAAAAACAGGGGGGAAAAATCTAGTTTTGCAGAATAGGACTGGAGTTGTTAGAAGTTTTGCCTTCTCTAATCAATACTTGAGGGATGTAATACTTGCGTAGGATATGGAAAACATATTTTATTTCTTTAATTTGAACCCCTATTTCTACTTCTTTGCTTTATGGGAGCCGTAACTATAGGGTATTTTGGTTCTTCCTCAGCTCGTCCAATTGGAGTTGCTCCACATCTGAATAAGTCAAGAAACGAGTGCACAAGAGAATGACTGCTCCAGTAGAGTCAGGACATTCCCCTGGAAACGAGCACATCTAGTTCTTCTCTCTGCTAGACCACATGTTAAATCATTTATGCACATTGACATAATGGCAGCAGAGGTTCAAAGAAACATTTGAAAGAGCTACTCTGATGCTTGAGATGCTCACTTGTGAGTGGAAGCTATGGGTTGATTTTTGGTCTCCACAAACTTGAATAGTGGTGTTGTGCCTAGCACAGTGAGCTCAAGGACAAGACCCAGAATCTGGTTTAAGAAATATATAACTGCAGCCTGCTCTTCTCCAAAGAAGTTTTAGCTGTCCACTCAAGAAAACTTTTTCAGGATCTTTTGGGTGGCTTTCCCCAAATCCTTGAGCAGGTCTTGGGAATCTAAGGTAACACTTTTCCAGTAAGTTTATCATGTTCCCCAAACACTCCTCAAAACCTCACTGCATTATCCCTTTGTGTTCTTCTCCCTGAATGAGATAGTGAGAGAAACTTACTCTAGGGTAGAAATGTCCCGTTAGGACATTACAATCCTCCCAATATCAACTCTCCTGCAACATGTTCTCTAGTGCTTTGTCCAGGCTAGTTTTGAATGAGTCAAATTCTTTCATCCTTCTTAAGCTCACTGTCTATCCAGCCACCTAATGCCCCTCCCTTGCCACTCAAACTACATTTTTGGCTACTTTGTATAAGTTTTCTTCCACCCACTTGGAGCATTCCTTGAAATGCCTGTTCTTCCTTTGCTTTTTCTCTCTGAAAGAATTGTTATTGCCTGTTGTCTTGGCTCCCTTGTCAGCCCTCTCCTCACCTGAGCCAAATTATATGTGTTGAATCAAAGCAGCCTGGACTGCAATACAGATCTCATCAGTCTAGATTCTAAGTATCTCAGGTCCTTGTAACTGGGAATGTTATAGAGAGATTCCACAAGGTCAAAATCTTTCAGTGTCATCATATACTTCCTCTTCTGGGGTTGTAACATAGCAGAGTGAAGCAATAGGGTCCCCGAGGCATCTGTGAGTGGATGTTTCTCCTTTACAAGGAGGGTTGTGAATTTCCTGGAAGAGCAACAGTGGAATTTCCCATCAAAGGTGTTTGTTGCAATTACTGGTGCCTTTGAGGTTGTAATGAGAGCTGTGGTGGATTCAGGCAGCACGGTGGCCTCTTCAGACAGCGTCAGGGCTGAGCGTGATGTAGAACAATGATGTGACAAGGTCTCTGCCTTGAACCACTTGCAGTCTGAGCAAAACAGTGCAAAGAACGCCAGGTCAAGGGCAGAGCATAGAGATGGGCTGAGGGTGCCTGTGGCACAGCATGTGATTCATGAAGGCATTTTATTGGTGGGAATTTCAGTGGGAAATGCTGAGACACTTCTACTTCACTTTTTGCTGTGCTGCTGACAAAAATTAAGCTGAAACATTTTCAGGGCAAAGGACTCCTAAAGTTGCTGGATATTTGCTGATGTAACAGGTGATATGTGGCTCAGGATACAACTGCTCCACCTGTTCCAGGCATAGCACCTGATGGATGAACAGTTTCTTAGAAGGGTTGGTATGGTTTACATAGGGGTTTATTGCAATGTGTCCCCACCTTCTCTGGCTAGGCCATACAAGCCAGCTCTGTACTAAGTCCAGAACTAATAAAACGTGGTTTTCTTTCTTTGACAAACCTGCTAGAGGAGCAAGTGTTTAATGCAAACAAAGCACTAGGGCAAAGTGTGGGATTGGTTTTTTCCTAGGTAGGCAAGAAAAGTGAGTATTATCAGTAAAAGCACCTCTGCTTCACTGTACCTGGGCCAATTCCTTGTGTCTTGCCCTGGACAAAGTGTGTTTCCTGAAGCTGGACAGAACTGCAGCTCAGTTCCTAGTTCGATTCTGGGGGTCTTCCTTCACTGAAGTCTTGAGGTCTTCCTTCTTGAAGTCTGGTCTTAGCAGGATTTTCTGAGCAGATAATTTCAAGCCCTCATAGGAGTGTCAAACCCTGCAGTGAGAGGTGGGGTATTAACTATGGGGTGGTACCTGTAAGCTGACCGTAAAGACTTTAATGTTTTACTAAGCACCAGTTGCTTTCAAAGTCAGCTGAACTCATCTGGAGCCCCATGATCTCGTGTACATTTTTAGATTTCACCTCTTTTCATACACGTGCAGCCATGTACCTGTAACGAGTCACGGTACAGCTTTCTCAGCCAGCTGCAGGTATGAAAGCTTCCACACTGAAAGCTTCCACACAAACTCTTTCAGGACCCATAGGTAAGCCCTGTAGGTAAGAAGTAGATTTCAGCAAGCTCAGGTGAGACTTGCCACGAGAGGGAGACAGCATGTGTTCCCTGAACACATCCACCTGAATGAGACAGCCTAGCCTGGTATTTTGTAACATGTCTGGACACGTGCAGCTGTTAGTGAAGTGGTGAGAACCCAAACTTTGGACCTCAGCCGTGCGGTAGGTACCTGTGATAGAAAACTCTTTTGTCTAGTGATCATCTTCCGAGGATCTGTAGCGTGACTAGGTGCCACAAAACACACAGCAAATGGAATTTAGATCTGCTGGCAATGGGATAGCACATGTCCAGTCCTCTCTAGGTCAGGTCAGGGAGATCCTGGTACGAGCAGGACTGTGCAGCACCCAAGGAGATGTTTCAGATACCCACAGCTGGCTGGCAAGGCTGTTCACTGTTCATACTGCAAACAGCCATTGCCAATGCTGAGCTGCACCCTGGAACCAGCTTTGGCAGGCTGGGCCGGCCGAGTGTTTGCACAGGGCTGTGAAAACAGTGCTGTGAGCACTGGGCTGCTGCAGCACCCGGGACACCCCCCACCGCACGGCACCGCTCCTTTGCTTCCTCAGCACCAGCCGAGAGATTTCATGGGAGAAAAGGCTTGTTCAGTGCACATGGGGTGGCTTCGTTTGCCCTCCAGATTGTGCCAGCTTTTCCCATGCTGCAGCACAACAGTAAGGCTCTGTTTTCCTTTGGGAAGGGAATAAGCTGCTTCATCATTGGGATCTCTGTGGAGTGTCCTGTTGATAAGATCAGTTAACAGCATCAGAGGAAAACTGTAGATTCAGGTCTGAAGTATAAAGCGAACGGGGCCTATTTGTTTAATTTGAGCTTCTAAGGTTTAAATCCCAGAGGAAATTAAATTAGGTGCCTAGAGCAATGGCAGTCTGTCATGTTTATTTGCTGGGAATGTCACCTTTAATATCATGCACATATAATATGTGTGTGTGTGTGTGTGTGTTAATGTAAGGGGGTGCCATACTGTGCAGGAGCAGGCACACTACAAGAACTGGAAATGTGAAATATTGTGAGTGAGGAACGTTGAGATGGGATTGGATTTATTCTCATCCTTCTCCATAAGACTCAATCACCAGCATGAAGGTGGTTTTGCTGAGTGCAGGTGGGGGTGGTAGCCTGATCTATGAGCACAGGCCTTAGTGCTCTTGGGCCATTTTGACGGGGCTACTTCTAACAGGAGAAATCTTGTCTAGACGCGAATCCAGGATGACAATACTTCTCGCTTCCAAGCCCTCTTCAGCAGTTGGTGTGCTGCCGGCACATGCCTTCTCCCTGCATCCTCAGGAGAGCTCAAGTGTGCCAGTTTCCTGTACTGAGGGACATGGCTGCTTGTACATTTGGTTACACCAGCACTTCAGAGCCTTCCTGCTTCTCCAGGAAGGAAGGCAGGTTTCCCAGCAGCATGGGGTAGTAGGGTTTGGGGTGGGATTTTTTCTGACTTGGACTGTTAAGGACAGGTTCGGTGAGACACACTCTGTGTGTGTGAATGTCACTACAGCAGTTTGTCATTGCAGACTGTGACTCCTGCCCTCCACCGAAGTTAACTGTCCATGCAGGGCTGGCAGAACGGTGCTGTGGTCTTTCCTCCGTGTGCTGTGTAGAGCAGGCTGCCATTGCTTTGAGCCCCCAAGTGCAGTCCACCAGACAGCTGAGCTGTGGACTCCTGTCCCACTCCACTTGTCAGACCCTTCAGGGAGCCAGTTCAGCTCAGTACATTAGTGGAATTTGGGGGTTTTTTCCAGCTGGATTACCAGCATTCACAGAGGGGGCAGTGAGCTGCAGGTGGGCTCAGCCATCTCAAGGCATTGCACCCAAGTTTCAGTGCTAGCCACAGTGCTCCATGTAGGTTTGTACATACTCTGGGAGTCTGTGGCTTAGCCAGGACCTGACCTGTTCCCTCCTTCCCTCTCTCCACCCTTTGCTGTTTACCCCTGCATACCCTGTCTTGTTTTCCTTCAGCCTCAGAGCAGCTGGCTGCCTTGCACACGTGGTTCCCATTTCTCTCCTGCCTCTGGCACCTTGGGAGCACCCAGGGGTCTTCCTGCTGCGCTTGTCTTCTAGTCTCCCTGCCAAAACTGCAGCGCCTCATTCCTGCTCTCTCACCCATCCCAACCTCTGGCATTTTTGCTCATCCGTGGATGGCTGAATATTCATTTCCTCCTGGCCTGATTGCTGTGAATACCAATTCCTCCTCCTTTTTCCGGCTGTTCTGTAGATTTTGATGTCTGCCAAATTGTTTTCATTCCCTCACTCCACTGCAGACTGCACCTCCGCAGAAAGCGATCTGCTCCGCGCAGAGCCCCAGCTCCCCACCCAGCTCTTCCTTCTGAGCTGAGCGATCAGGTTGCTCTCCTGCCTCTGACAAGGACAGACGTCTCCCTCCTCCTGCAGACAGTCAGCAAATGAGTGTCTCCAGTTCAACAGGCAGAACAGTTACAGGCCCCTGCAAGGAGACTGCAGCAGTCTGTGGTGGTGCTGCGTGTTTCAGTGCAATGTTCCTCAGCTTGCCAGTCTGCAGATTGGTGCCAGGTTGCAGAGTCCTGTCCAAAGCAGCAAGCTCCTGGCTCCTAGCTGAAGCAGGGTTTTTTCAGGTTCAAGGTATGATTAAAAAGGCCTGGTGAAGGTGCCTGCGTCCATGCTGAGCAGCTTGATCATAAACCCCGGCCTGGAGCCTGCTGCATGTTGAAGTTACGTGAAGAGAGGAATGTAGTGGATAAGGGAGCTTGTGATTTCCTCATCCCCTGGGAAATCTGTGTGCGATGACAGCAGGGTGACATGGTTGAGGGGAGACGGCTGCAGACACCTGGTAGCTCTTGGATCTGGATTTGGTGGGTTTGAATCTCTTCTCTTGCCAAACAAAGGAAGAAAGGGAGACCAGAATCTTCCCTTTTTCTTTCAGTCCAATAGTCCTGCCTGTGCATTGCCAAAATGGAGCCCAGAGGCTTCCACTTGGCTGTGGCATCCTGGCAGTCACTCTCCACTGATGTTCCTGGCACCAAGCTGCTGGTGGGCATGGGAGGTGGCTTCCTGCATGGTGATGGGACAGCCTGGCTGCCCCTCTTCCCAGTGTGAGCAGGGGAGCAGTGCAGCTGGGCACTTAGCTCCACCAGTGTTTAGTGCTAGAGAGGTCCCTTCTCTGGAGCATGTGGATCATGGCTGGGAAGAACAGGGAAAGGGAGAGGTGTGAAAAGGGGCATGGGGATGGTGGTTGCTTCAGGATGGAAAGTAATGCCAGAGATGGAGGAGAGGGTGGACCAAAGGAAGGAAAGGAGGAGCAGGGGAAAAGAAATAAACCTGTAGGCTAAAATGGGAATAATAATCCACTGGATGCTGCTGCAACCTAACTCCCAGGAATGCTGCTCCAAGGCCCCCTCACTGCGTGGGGATGTTTGCCTGGTCCTGCACTGCCGGCTCTGCTCATGTGCCAAACCAGCTGTCCTGCCTGGAGCTCTGGCCTTTGCGGCTCTTGTGAAGGGGGCAGGATGTGTTTGCTTTTGGCTATCACAAGGTTTTCAAAAGAGGGTGGGAGTTCCTCCACTTGAATTCCTGGGGCTGGTTTCCCCCATGGTGTCTCTGGTTTCTGTGACTTGGAGGACTCCATGGAGCTAGGGTCCTGGCCCTCATCCGGGACTTTTGACTTGACAGCAGCTGTTTTCTTGGGCTGCTTCATGCTTGTGAGCCGGCTTTGAGATAAGCCAAAAGTTTTCCCAGCATAGGTATGCAGGATGGGCACGTGCCAACCCAACATGGAGGTGCCTAGCATGGGCACCTCTGGGAGCAGCTCCCATACCCAGCATCTGGTTCATCTGAACCATGTGCTGCACTGGGGCCAAAGCCTTCCCCGTGCCTGGAGCACCAACTCTGTACATGTCCCAGTCTCTTCCTGTGCTGCTGTTTCCTGATTAAACTGTGAGCTTAGCTTCAATGGATCAGATAAAAGTGGCTGTCTGACTGTCTCTCCAAGAGTTGTTATCTTGACCCTTTTTCCTCCTTCCCCACTCTGTCTGTCTAAAGCCGAGCCTCTAATTTTAGACTGAGGAAGATAATTGAGGGTCAAAAAAGATTGCTGTATAATTTCAACGTTTTTTTCAGTGGTTGGGGTGGAAGGCAAAGTTAGGAGCTCCTTGCCCTCAAACCTTTGTATTGTGGGAAAGAAGGACACAGGGGAAGGAGTGAGTTGGTACAGTCTGCTCTCTGCAGAAGCTATGCTGTTTCCTGGCAATTAGCTGAAACTAAAACTGTGAAGGCATAAACTACTGTATTTCTGTTGCAGATCCTATTGACCGAAGAGTTCGTAGAGAGAATGCTGGAAGATTTAGAAGATCTGAATTCTCCAGAGGAAGTAAGGCTGCATCGTTCCCATACCTTCCGTGTACTGTCCCAGAGAGCTCAGCCCATCCTGCAGTTTGCCTTTGATCCTCCCCTCAGCTTGCAGGCTGTGGGCCTGCCCCATAGACTTGAGGCCTTGCTAAACATTCACATCTGCTGTGAACTGAGGCACTGAGAGAAAGGATTGCAAGAAATACAGGACAGGGATAGGTATTAAGGGAGACTCCACATTTCCTTTCCACCAGCATCTTTCCCAACATGATATCTGAGCACCCCAAACCAAACCAGTGCAGCCCCTGGCTATGGGGGGTTTCCTCCATGCCACGCACAGATAGTGTCCTTGCAAGCAGCTCCAAGTACATCACCTTCCCCACTTTCAGAAAGGCTGAAAGTGGTGGCAGCACATTTACTGCTGAACAGTCTGTTGTATGAGCCTCTTTTTTTGGTTTTGGAAACAGGCAGGGGCTTTTTCACATCTGCTACTTGGCCTTCACCTGCTGCCCCTGCATGGCGTGTAGAGGACCATCACCAGCCTGGAAACGTTACAGCAGCAGCCAGGGGAGCTTTATAAAGCTTTGCTGTATGGTACTAAACTTCCCCCTGCCATGTGATCTCTTCCTGGGGAACATTTAACACCCCGTCTCCCATGCATGCCATATAAATATTCTGCTTGACTTCAAAGAGCAGTGGCAGAAATGACATGTAATATTTTTAATCCCATTTTTTACAGCTCCCTGCAGACTCTAAAGAAACTTTCCTTGGCTTGTAGAGCAGCTCTCCCATCCATTGCCCTGCTCCCCTCCCCCCAGGAAAATCTCAGGGCTCTAATTGTTTAATCCAGAGTTGACTTAATGCCAGGGTGTTCTTCACTGTGTGAGTGGGGAGAGCACACTGCAGGCTGTGCAGTGACTTTCAGGCCAGCTTTTATCCAGTTAAACCTAATCCGAAGCTCATTTTTGCTAGTGACATAGAAGCCCAGGAGCACTTTGATTTGAAGGCCCTTTAGTTAAGGCTTTGGACAGCTCATGTTCCTTTGCTGTCCACTGAGAGGCAATGAGCATGGCAGCTCCTGGCACCACGACCGAGTGTTCGGTTCCGAGTTACTGTGACTTTGCTAAATTAAAAAGTGGAAAGCAAACAAATGCAAAGGATGGCTTCTCCAAGAGGATTGCTTTGGAACCACTGCTGTTTATAAAAAGGAAAATACTTGAGATGAAATGTGATCTTTCAGCATCCAGATTCCTCCCAAGGATTTGTAACTTGCAGGATCCCAGGCTGGGCCAACTGAAGGCATTCCTCAGCAGCCCTGACTGTTGCTGATGATGTTCATGTGGTAGAATGAAGTGCTGCAAGGAGGGCCTTCCCTTTGCTGCATAAAGAGCCACCTGTGTTAAGTGAAATTAAGTGAAATAATCTGTCTGAGTATCTTTAGCATGTTTTTCACATGCCCTAGACAGTGAACTCAGAAGAATTTCCTGGGCAGTGCAGGGCCACTAGATTACATGGTGCAAGCTGTACACAGGGCTTGACTTTATAAAAAACAACCATAAATGGGACTTGGGCTGTGTGTTTTGTAGAGGATAAAGAGTGGGAGTTTATGGTAGCCCCTATCCTGAAGAATCCTCCTGCAATGCCCCTAAATCATGGGTCAGACCCTGAACCACCAGGCCAGCATACTAAGGTCAATGGATACCAACCACAGGTTACCCTCATGGGCAGCTGCAAATGGAGCAAGGTCAGGAGCAAATTCCTGACAGAGCTGCCCTTGCTGTGGAGCAGCAGCTGGAGGGCATCTCCTTTAGCAGGAACCACTGAGCCTGTGTTAAGGTCCTTCAGAAACAAGGTGCTTCTGAAAAGAAAGATAGGTGATTGGATAAAAATGGATGATTTGAAAGTTGCTCTCCCCTTGTACCGACTCTGTAATTCATGTAGCCCCTGGGAACCTATGGTGTTTCTGGTCTTGGTCTGAGGACTCTCCTAGGAGAGGACCACTGTATCCATAACCATTCTGAATTAGCCATCTCCGTGTCAGATTGTTACTGGTGTAATTCCTCACTGGGATTCTTGTCAGAGTGTCAGAGAATGTTGTAGTGCAAGGCAGTGCAACACTGGGTGCAGTAGAGTTTTGAAAACAAAATGATCCTGCAAACTGTCTTCCAGAGCTATCCCCCATGTGTTTTGGATCCTCAGCCTGGGATGGTGTGAAATGCCTATGCAGAACTGGTTGCCATTCACCTGTGGATGGGGCAGATTTGTAGCCTAAGAGATTCCACCCCTCACATCCCACACCCCCCACAGAGCTGTGTTTGAGAGACCTGTGTGAATGCATGGGCACTGGTCACATGTGGTTGTGAGAAAGGTTGGTGGTAAGGCTCCTTGGAGCTCTCTCCCTGCATGGTTGTGTTTGGGATCAGAGATTTTGGAGTGACTTCCTAGCCTAAGGTGGGGTGCCCTGGAGTGGCATCAGGATGGGACCAGTGCACTTGTCTTGTTTGGGAAACATCGGCCAGAGGCAGTGCTGTGTAAACCAGACTGGGGCAAAAAATCTCTGTTCTGTGTGCTTCAAGCAGTGTTTGCAAAACAGCCTGAGCAGCTGAGTGCCTGTGAGAGCGCAAGGCGTTGTACGGCTCTGCGGAGCCTTTGTAAACGCTGTGCAGGCACTCTGGCTCTCCACAGCCAGGGCAGCACAGTTTGTCCTCCTGGAGGCGGTGGCCATTTGCAAGCCTGTCCCCCAGCAGAGCTGTGCTGGCTCATCTACAACCCACCCTGAATGAGCAGGGGTTTGAAAGCTGCCCTAAGTCTACTTTTAAAGCAAATGTGAGCTCTGGGGGCTGGGGTAGGTGAGAGGAAAGAGACATGGTTAGGTAAGGGGGAAGACATGTCTGGCTGCAAATCTTCAGAGAGGTTGGGAAGGGGAAATGGGGGGCGGGGGCGAGGGGGCAGAAACCCTCCAGAATTCATCTGATGAAATAAACAGCACTTGGGCTGAAAGCTCAGAACTTTACTTTGGCAGCTGAGGCACAGGCCACATTATCTAATGTCCACTGCTGTCCAAAACATACTGATGGGGAAATGTTTTCTTAGTGGCCTCTTGTTTCAAAAAACAATAATAACATGGGGCTGCCTGCCTTTGCAACAAGTATGGGTTTTTTATGCAGGTTGCAGCAATATGCATTAACTGGTTCTCTTTACTGTCTTACAGTTTAAACTTCCAAAGGAGTACAGCTGGCCTGAAAAGAAACTGAAAGTTTCCATCTTGCCAGATGCCGTGTTCGACAACCCGCTGCATTAGAGCTGAATTACACTCTTCTAACAACTGGGAGAGCCAAGTTACTGTCCATTACCCAGTGACTCACAGGATAATTAATGCAGTAAAAACTCTGCCTGCAAACAAAAAGAGTTTGCTGCAAAACCACTGCAAACAGAAGAGGAGCTACTCAGCACCAGCCCAGACCGAACTGAGCCCTTTCGTTTATCCTTCCCAAGGCTGAACTCTCTGGGAGCAGCCTGCGTATGTGTGAGTGCGAGTGAGAAATATTTAACTATGAAAATTAGTAGTAAGAATCCTTTTTCTCTCCTTGCTGCAGAACTCCCCTTAGCCCAGGGTGTAGACGCTCTGCACGCCTGTATTTACACATACATTTCTGCCAGGTGCGAGCCTATAATCCATGGATTAAATGTTCTTTACGTGACTCTGGAGTCCTTTTGTTAGCCAAACTTTTACTGACTGCAGAACTGTTCTTCCATGTGCTATTTTTTTTTCTTTTCAGAAACGGAATGGTATTTCCCCTGTTTAAAGGAGGCCAAAAGCTCACATGCTTGAAGCTGAACAGATTTAAAGATGAACTTTCTAGTTCAGTCAAGAAAAACAAACCCAGATCCTCCCTGCCCTCAAATTAGGCATGTTTTAAGTGTTGGTCTTGGTGCTATTAGCTATGGTATCACTGCAAACAGAGGCAACTTTATTCTTGCGCATCCTGTCCTTGTGCCTGAACCCCAGGGAAGGTCGCAACCTCTGGTTTTGCACAGGCAGGAGGAAGAAAGCTACCGGGGCGGGGGAGATCTCCTGTTTACAGTGTGTTTATCTTTAAAGAGATACTGTCAAGTATTTTTTCCTTGCTATTGTACAGAATTTGAGAAGCTAGAAAGTATCATTTATTCACAGGGACAACTTCAGCAGCTCTACAGGATCCAGGGGGCTGCTTGAAAGCATATGAAGTGGAGATCTCCACTGCCCTGGCATAGCAGAGAGACTCAGCCTCAATAAAGCCAACTATTCTCGTGCTCAGCAGGGTTGTGCCCTAATGCAGCTCCATTTTCCCTTCTAGCCTCGCAGTGCTGGCTCTTGTTGCTGACCATCCTCCTTTCAGATAGGTTTGAACTGTAAAGCATCAAAATCGGTTTGAGGAGACCCTCTCTCTAGATCCCTGTGGCTTCCTCCTTGGAGCAAAATGTGGCGTGCAGAGGAGCCGTCTCTGCAGTGCCAGCTTGTGTCTCTGCATAGAGCTGCTGGCCCTGTGGATAGCTGCAGCAAACGACCGCAGGCTTTACCCCCTGCTGCTGTTGCAGGTTGTTTCTGATGCATATTCCCCAGCCTTCCTCTGCCTATTGTCTTTTGGTGACAACTCTTCACTCCTTGTCAGGGGAGGTGCAGCTTTCCTTCCACCCCTTTCTGCCTACAAGATAACTTGGCGGTTTATGCGCAATTGCTGTGTGATCATAATACAAGTATAACAAAAGCTTTTAACACTTAACTCCCCTGATCAAACAGCAAAGTCCAGGAGGCCTCACAGTACCCCAGGGTTGGTTATCTGTTTGTTTTCTGATTTAATTTCTTCCCGGCACAGTCAGCTTTGATGTTTTTTGCATATATTTGAGGCTGGTTAATGTTGGTCAAGAAGCAGAACTAGGAGCCACAAAGCTTTCCTTGGACTTGCTACAGAATTCCTCTGTGGCCTCAGGCGAGTCACTCAATGTCTCTCTGTGCAGAGAGGGTGATTATTGACTAGAGGGCTGTAGGACCTACCGAAGCATGCCAGGGTTTGCAGGGGAGGGCGTGCTTTGTATACAGAGTAGTATTTGTACTATTATAATTGTTTTTATATTATAATTTAAGGCAGGCCAAATGCAGAGTCCAACACTGCTCTGCAGAACCTTCCTTTCTGCAAAGCTACAAAGCAATTTACATGTAAATGAGTTTGTCATTTTGTCTGAACTCAGAGGATCATCTTAAAATCCTGCTGTGAGAGAGCAAACTTTCAGATATCTGCACGTGCCAGCCAGAGTGAGTTCTGTGCTGAGGCAGGCTGCATTCATCCGTGGGATCTCTTGGCCAGTTTTCATTGTCCTGGTTAGCACTTAGCATCCCTTCTATACTGTAGATGTATATGCAAGGGACAGCGTGGGTGAGAAAGCGGCATGAAAATGTACCAGTCCAGCTTCAAAAACGACGTGCCCAAGTGTCCCACGGCAAGATAATGAACAAACAGATGATTGTGGCAGTGGGGGAAAAGGCAAGGGCGGCAACTACAATTTTGTCCCAAAGCCATCCACCAACAGTAGCCCATGGATGCTCTTGTACGAGCTTGCTGGGGATGCCTGCAGCAGAGCTGGCCTGTTGCCACCATGCTGGCTGCTCTTGCTTGTTTCCAGATGCTAGTTCTCATTAAAAGGAGCTTTAAATCCGCATCTTAGTGGAGAAGGGACATTTGGAAGGTCAATTGTTGCTGTTCCTGCAGAGATCAGCACGGAGCAGAGAGAAGTCCATCAGAGCCTCTCTGAGCTCTGACACACATCTGGAAAGCTTGGGACCTCCTGCCCTATGAACTCTTTGAGCCTTCGTGGCAGGGATGTGGTGCTGTACGCAGGGAAAGCACCTCCTCCAAGCTGCCTTGTGCTTCAGTTTTGCCTTTCTCATGCATATGTTTTCCTCGCTGTATTTACTCTCATCAGACACTCTGAGTTGGGTTTTCATTGACTTCAGAGGGAGCAGGCTGAATGCATTTTGATAATCCACCCAGGATCCTTGTGTGTGTGTATTTTTGTTCCATGTCATGTATTTATATATAGTTCTGTGTATTTGAGTTATGAACAGGTGGCATGCCAGAAATCTCTATTTCTGAGACACTTTCTCACAGATCTTTGCTGGTAGCCAGATAACAATTGAGGGGAAGGCTTGAAGGGAAGGAAGTGAAATCTTCCTATTTAGTTAAGGGGGAAAATATTAGATAAATAACTGCTAAAATAGAAATGTGTATCTAATTGGTAGACCAACTGTAAGAGAGAAGCCAGTGAAAGTCAGCCCTTAAGCTCTCAGGTTGTGTCGCTGCCTCTCAGCAAGTTATCTAAGAGCAAGAAAGTTGCACGTTACTCAGTATCGTGAAGAGCTGGGCACCTACAGGACCTCCCCTCCCCGATTCACATGAAGTTTGCAACTGTCCAAACTTACTCACTGGCAAGTAAATGAGATGTCAAGTCTGGATATTTTCATCTTGGGGCAAGAGGATATGCCTGTGTGTGAAGGAAATGAAAAGGAAACCTTTGTATTTTAGTGAGCAATTAGTTTGAAACAGGGAAACGCCTCAGTGTTAATAAATGCCACAGTATTTTTCTAGCCCAAATCTGCTGAGATGATAGGTCCACTGGTGCTGATTTTTTTCTAGATTGTGTAGAATGTCTGAAGCAGGTTTGTATGGAACCAAAACCTCTGAGGTTTGTGTTGGCTAAAGACAGTGACCTGGATGGAAATGAAAGCAGCGCATATAGGTTTTCTCCCTCCTGGAGAAATCCAGCGATGCAGGTCAATCAGGATACTTTGAAAGATGAAGAGCCTTGAAAATCCAACATGTGACAGTAATTCTGAAGCAGGAGATGTTCTAAAAGCCAGGACTACTCTCCCTCTCAATTTCTGATTAAAAACAGAACAAGGAATGTATCATTTCAGTATTAAAGTATGTAGGATGTGATCCGAGTGGAGCAGTCAGTCTTGTAGCTGCTGTGCCCATATTTTCAGTGGCTTAGATAGGTGGTGCCTGCTGTGTCTAATGTCTTTGAGGATGGTAATATACTAGTTCTACTCTACATGGATTTGCCAACAGTGATTTGCAATATTCTGAAGCCCTTCACTTCAAATATTCAGTTGCTCTTGGATGGCTTTTGAAACTACACCATCAGGTCATCAAATGGTCTTGGAAGAAGTGAGGGTTGTGTTGGTTTTCATCTGTGACCAGTAGAAATACTTTTTAAAAACCCAGTTGAAAGCGATGCTTGGCTTGTGGGGGCAGATTGCTGGGGAGAGATGCATGTGGGGCAGCAGGTGAGCAGCCCCCCTCCTGCACCCACAGCTCAGGCCTGTGCAAGGCAGCACAGTGCTTACGCTTCTCGGGCACTGCAAGGGGAGCTAAAGTGGGTGTAGGGAAGCTGGAAACCAAAGTGGGAATCATCGGTCCCTTGGCACAGCATGAGGTCCCTGCAGGCGAGTCCTCATTTCTGTGCCAGGATCCACAGAGATCCTGCACAGGTGCAAGCATCCAGCCACGCACATCCCACTGTGTTCATGCCTCTGTGAACGGCTGTGTTGGAAAATGTTCACTGGAAAATGTTTGGCTGACTGCATGTTTCACGGGGTGCTGGGTTAGCTGACAGGTTGGCATGGGATTGTGGCTGGTCGGCTGTTAATCTGTCCTGATGACTATTCCCTCCTCCTAGATGGGCATCCAGAGTCCCACTTTTCTTGCTTGTATCTGGCCAGGGCAGGGCAGCATCATGTCAAGTGAGGACAAAAGCTTCAGGCCAGAAGAAATCCTTAGACCCGTGTGTCCAATTTGCCCTTAGTGCAGGGCACGACCTTGCACCTTGTGGCTCCTCTGTGTGAAGTCTTGGGCTTCATCCCCTGCGCCATCACAGCCAGGTGAGGAGGGACTTCAGCACCAGGAGAGCCCTTCTGCCTCCAGGGGACTTGGTCATCTACATAACTGCCCTCCACTGAGAGAACATACTGTGCCTTAAATTTTCTTGTGAGTGAGGCTGCAAGGGCAGCTCGAATTGTCAGGCAACCAGAAATTCCTTTCTGTGCATCTGCCCCTATCGATAAATGCCAGCCTGCACAGCAGCCAAACTGTATCCAAAACAATCTCAAAATCCACATTTGCCTCTGAGGTTCACCTCCCAAGATTTTAAAGCTGGATTTAGGTCTCTGGTACCTAACAAGCTCTCTTTCAACCTCCTATTCTTATAACGTTTTTTCTGTTGTGCAGTGTCTGCTTGTTCTCTTTTCTTTAAAAAAAAACAACCCTTGTGTTTGACATGAGTCCAAAATTTCAAATGGAGAATAGGCCTGAGGTTGCAAATGTGTTTTAAACCTGGTCCCGCATTGACTTGTCTCTCTCAGGCAGAGAACCTGGAGTGTATTGTGCTTCACCACCTCTTCATTTCTACCATGGTTCTGTTTCCCCTAAAATCACTGACAGACCGTAAAATCATCCTAAGTGGCAGAACAGTTCAGAAACATCATTTCTAGTCTGCTGTGAAGGGGGTACCCCTTCTCTTTCCCTCACTGAAAGACTATTCACCATTTGGCTCATAGAGCCCCAACAGCAGGAGAGGAACATCAGCCCAGAAAGGGCTGCACATGGCAGATGACTGGCCAGTGCCTGGTTGTTTTTAAACTGTCCTGATGCTGTGTCTGCCCTCTTTAAAAAGAGGAAGAGAGAGAGGAAAAAAACCAACCTCGAAAAGCCAGAGGAAAATTTCCTGCCGATTGTTGTGTTTTGCAAACACTGGTCTTTTCTCTCGCCCTCTCCCTCCACTCACAGTGAGGCTGGAGATGAAAATGGCTCCTTTGTTCCTTTCCCTGGGGCCCAACTGCAGCGAAAGTGCAGCTCCGGAAACCCTCTGCTGCATGAGTGGTGAGGGTGGGAGGGACCAAGCTGTCACCGTGTGCGGTAGGTCCTACATAAATACGGTATGTGTTGACAATGCTGTGAGCAGGATGGGCACAGGAGGACTCTGTGGTGCTGGTGACAAGGCTCCTGCACCGTTCCTCCTATGGCAGCAAGTGGGATGCAAAACCCATGGGAGCAGAGGAAGGGGAGGTGGATGTGAGTGGCCATGGCATTCCAGTAAGGACTGATTACAGGTTGGGGGGCTCTGGGCTTTTGACTTACCCCAAAGTGGGAATTTGCAACCCTGTGGAAGCAGGCAGCATCCCACTAGGGGCTAATAGCGATGCCCTGGCCCCCATGCTGGGATGTTCCTTGCACACATCCAGCCCTGTAGTCCTGATACTCTGAGTTTGGCCACTGTCACACTCCCAAACCAAGTTTAGTCATTCAAAACCCTTCTCTCATCCAGCCTAGGCTGAACGTACCAAATTCTCCCTTTTATTAAAGTTACAGAAGTTTTGCCGCTACCTGGGGACACTACTTGTTTTGTGTGCCGGTTGATTTCTGTAAATCCTAGAGCAAAGGCAAGGTTCCCTGGGCAGGGCACACATGGGTGACCAGGACCACAGTGAACCCTGACCTCTGGGGCTGCCCTTGAGCCCAGAGGTGAACCTTTCTGTACTTCAGCAGTGTGTGTCTGTGTATGTCTCTGTGTGTGTGTGTGTGTGTGTGTGTGTGGTCTGCAGGCGCAGGGTCATGTGGATCGAGGAGCCCTAGGACTCTCCCGATGAGGCTGGAAGGAGCCCACGTTTCTGCAGCCGGTGTATCAGTACCTTGTAGATGGCCTTTCTTCCTTCTCTCCTCCTTTTTTTTAATAAAAGACAAAAAACAAATGGAAAGCTAAACTAGCAGAGGTTTTTAAATATTTTATATTAGTTTCTAATGTAAATTCTTACATTGTTATTGCGGTGCTGGGTGTGTTTCGCCTGCACGTGACTTTTTGTAATATTTTTGTGAATCACTAAACGTTTTTTCCTCCCGTGTATTCTAAGTGCATTAAACGTATTTGCAGAATTGTCAAGTGTCCTTCTCTGTGGGCAACTCAGCGGGACCAACTGTCTCCTGCTCGGCCCTGTGGCTGCTTCAGCAGCCTTTTCTCCTCCTCATTGGCACCTTCTCCCCCCTGGCCCCAGAGGAGTGAGGTCGGTTGTCCAGACCTCTTGAGTGCAAGATTGGGAGGGAAAGGGATCTTTCTTTTCCCAAAAATACTGAGCAAAAGAGCCAGTCCCAGGCCCTACCAGATTCGGGATCTTCCAGGAGCATCCTCTGGCAAAACCCCTTGAGCCAAGGGCAGCCTGAGTGCCCTGACAGCTGGAGTTTTCCGTGCCATTTGGACAAGCTGGGATCCGGAGTGCTTGCACATGGGTCCAAGAATGCAGCCAGTTGGCTGAGGGATGGCAACCTCGTCCACCAGCATGGGAAGAAGGGAGCTGGGGTGAGTGCTGGGTCAGGTCCGTGATCCTGTGCTCTGCCAAGCACCTCCTGGCTTCAGCGGGATTTGTGGGGGTGTGGATGTGCGCGCAGAGACTGAATATGTCAGAGAAGAGACACAGCAAACACTTATGAAAAAATATTACTAAGCTAATGTTGCAATGATTTCCCAGTAATGCAGAACAATTTTGCAGTAATATTTTTACACTCCTCAGTAATAAATGCCTTTAAGGTCAGAGAGAAAGGGTGGAATATCAGGGTGGGGGTGGAAGGGAGATCACTGTGTGCAGAGGAAGGGTGGCAGGAGAAGGAAAGGATGTGCAGGCAGCCAAAATCCAACTTTGAGCAGGTTTTGCCATTGCTCTTTGTGGGTGTTATCTCAGCCCACTCTGCATCACAAGGGTAGCAATCGGTGGAACAGGTTTCTGAGAGGGCTTGTTTTCTTTTGAAGTTTGGGGTGAAAACCATTCTTTCCCTAAGAACCCCTCCCACAGCCACAATCCAGACACAAATTGCCTCAGCCCCAAAGCAAAGCAGTGGGATCTCCAAGCTCTGCTGGTACAGAGCAGCCCATGCTGGACATGCTGAAGGGAACATCACTGCAGCTTGGCCGGGTTTCCTTGTGTCATCTGAGGACACCTTGCTGGTCAGTTGGGTTCTCCAGCAAGGTTATTAACCCAGGCAGGGGTTTGGGGGATGAGAGGCTACCTACAGCTGTTCCCTTGGCCCAAGACCTCCTGTGTCTCTTGGCTTCCCAGTTTTTGAAGCATATGCAAGCGCAGGGTCAGCCCTGTAGGACATCCCAGCAAGGACAGCAGAGCTGGGACCAGCAAGGGACCCCACTGCTTGCATGGTGCTGGGAAGCCTCGTCGCCGCCCACTCAGTTGATTTAATAGATGAATTAAACGATCCACTTTTCCAATTCCTGTGGTGGACAGGCAGCACCCCCTTTGCAACAGTGCATCCCAGCTGATTTCTCTGTTCAGCCCCAAATCCGGAGGGGATGGGGTGTCTCTGGAGCTGCAGCACCATGGGGTGCACCTCTCTCGCTGACACCTTTCCTTCCCCCTGAACCCCAACCACCGGCATGGCCGTGCCCAGCTCCGGCAGCCTCACTGCTCTGCCTCCACCCCAGCCAAAAGCACCTTCGGGCACTGAATTTAATTAAGGTTTCTGAAAAGCAGTGTCTGGGAGCCCCTCCTGGATCTGCGGCTCTGAACTTCATTAGGAGTGGTTTGTTGCTAATAATGCCAGCAGCTTCTCTAATTAATAATGGAAAGGCTGTGAGCAGATGCCAAGCCAGGAGAGGGAAGGGATTTGTTTGTTTATTTCTCTCCTCTCTTGGTGTTTTTTTTTCTGGAGTGCGGAGGGAGGGCTGGGGCTCATTTCCCATCTGAAAAGTGAATGGTGGTGCCTGGGAACCTCAGTGGGGAAGAGGGTGCATCTGTGAGGCAGGAGAGGAGATGGGATGGGGTGAGAGATGGGGCCCCATGGGTGGAACAAAGGAGCATTCCCCAAGAAAAGGGGCTCCCTGCCCACCCAGGACAGAGCCAACGTGCCCACTGGTTGTGCTGGACTTGGGCACCCAGGGATGGTTCTGAATCCCAAGCCCCCTCCCAAAGCATCACGGCCACAGCATGTCCTTTCCCATGGTATGCAGCTCCAGGGACACCCCATCCCACAGCATGTTCCCCAGCCCATGGCAGAAGGGTGCAGACATGGAAAGGAGGGGTTTCCCATGCTTTAGCCCCCAGGACCACAAGTATGTGTCACACAACACCCAGAAATGTGGGTTTGCAGGGGATCAGCACACCAAGTCCCTTTGGATTTTGTTTTCTCCCCTCTTTTTGCCTCATTTCTTTCCTGCTTGCTCTCTCGCCCAGCTGGCACAGCCACCTGTGGCAGCACCTCAGTGCAGAGGAAAGGCTCCCAACACAACCCAGTGTGCAGGACCTGACACATTAACACCCCATGCTCCTGAGAGGGGCCCAAAGCAGCCAGGCTGGGCTGGGTCCTGCTGCCTCCCTCTGGCACAGGACAAGCACCCCCAGCTCCACAGCTTCGGCGATGCTGGGCATCCAGCAAGCATCCTTGCCCCATTGCTAGTCACAGCCTCACCATCTGGTGCAGGGAACCAGGATCTGGCAGAAGTGGGAGAAGACTGTAGAGAACACCCCTGCATGCCCCAGCTCCCTACCTAGTTGCCCATGGTGTGTCCAAAAGCTTCAGCTTCTCCAAATAGCCCTCGGAGCAACTGTTCCTGCTGTCAGGTAGAGTTTGCATTGGAGAAAAAAATGGCTTTACCTTCCCTGACACCTCATCACTCACAATAACTGAAGAAGTGCTTAGACAGGCCCCCATAGCTCGGCCAGAGTGGCCTCAGTGCAGGCTCTGTCCCCTTGGTTCCCCACTGCTCACCTGCCACAGGGATGCACTGCCTGTGGGCGCGTTTCAGGCAGCAGCCACTGCCACAGTGGCTTTCCAAAAAGTAGTACTTCAGGTTCAGATTTGTTTTTCCAAGGGGAAGAGTACTTATAACGTCCTTTCCCATCATTCACATTTCTTCAAACCTTCCACACTCCAAGACACAATCCATAACCCTCTGGAGGGCACCAAGCAAGGCTGTCCCATGCTGGAGATGCTTCTGCTGCAGGAGATGGAGTACCTGCTCCAGAAGGGCTGGACAGCAGGATGCAAAGGAAAAAGCATGGTTAGGTATTAAAAAATCTCCTAGAGTTCCAAGGCCGAGGCAGCTTGAGAGACCCAGCTTCTTGCCCAGGCTGGGATCATCCTTGTCTGCTTAATGCACAAATCCCTTCTCTGGCTCTTAAAAACACTGGAGCAAGCATAGCACCATGGCACCTCATACTTCCTGCTTGCTTTTTGAATAGGAAAATTATCTGAAGCTTGGAGCAAAGGGGGAAAAATAAAGGCAACGGGGGCTCAGGAGTGGAGGGGCGGCTGGGCTGTGTGACGGGGAGCATCCCTGGGGCACAGGGTGGCGTGGCAGCCTGCCCAGCCCCAGCACAGCCAGCCGAACAATAATGTGAGGCGTCAGGAACACGCTCAGCAGTGGGAATCCCAGTCCTTGCCTTAAAAGGAGATTTCAGGGAATGATTTTATTGGAAAATTGTTTTCTGATTATTCAGCTTGTTGAAAGTTTCATTTCATTATTTGCAACACGACGGGAGGGGGGCTTCAGCTACACAGGAACAGCAATGGCCAGGGATGTTTCCGTGGGTTTCTTGCCCAGAAGAGCCCATTAAATCATCATGTTTTACCTTCTGTGTTTGCAAACCAGAGAATTTCCCCCAATTCCCCTCACACTGAGCCCAATAATTTGTGTTTTTCACTCAAGCGGGTGGTCTAGGATGACATCCTGTCTCGGCTTGATGACTTTAAGAGAGGAAGAATCTACCACCAACTTCCCTTGGCTGTTTGTCCTGGTGGCAAAAAAAAAAAAAAGCACCCTTGAGAGCAACACTCTGCTGTCAACTTATTTCTGATGCGGCTGCATCCTGCTTGCCTTGAGCCCCTGTTGGATGATGGGGGATGCCCACACTGTCCCTCAGCTGGTGCCTCCCACGCAGGTGTGCTCCCTGAGCCGCACGGATCGATACACAAAAAATAGCGGAATCCTCCCAGCCTGCCGTTAGTGAGCAGCTCAAGAGTTAATAAACTTCAAACAGATGTGACCAACATGTCAAGACACGAGAAGTACGTGGTATGGATGTTTATAAGTACATCGACAGAAGGCATTCATAAAAGGTTATAAACCGTGGTAATAAGCAACCCATCAACTTGTTTGGACTCTAACACTTGATTAACCATTTATTAAAAGGTGCAGTAATCATTTATAAGCCATAAGGGGGACCAAATGTAAAGTATGACTCCTTTTATGTTAATAGATGCCTCAAGAATTTCCTCTCCCTCCATGCTATGTTTTGGGTGGTTAAAGGCTAACCCTGGCTGCCAGGTGTCCCAGCCCCTCCTTAGTGGTGTGCATGAGCTGGATTCACTCCAGGAGCCTCCTGCTTTCCCAGCACCCATGGAGGGGATGTGGGTGCCCCCATCCACCCCAGGTCTGGCAATGCCCTGGGGTTTTGTTAGTGGGGAGCTCTAGATCTATTCTGGTGAGCTCTGGGTGACCTCCAGCAGCACCCAAGCATCCCTCCAGAGACCAGCAGCATGGAGGGATAGACAGAGAGGCATTTACTGCCAGCAGTGCAGTGGGCAGCACAAGGTGGTGGGCAAAAAGGGAAGCCTGGCAGCTCCCCAGGGAGAGGAAGGCCATCAGTGGCTGCACAGGCAGGAGGCACTTCTCCCAGGCTTTTCTGGCACAGCCAAGCACAAGCCCTGCCACCCACAAATCCCCATTGGACCCCAGGGAGTGTCTGTGGGGGGACAGTAGGTACCAAGTGCTGAGCTAAGCAGAGTGGATTAGGGACCAGGAGACTTCAGAGGGGTTAAAACTGCCTGCTTGGAGACCCTGGAGTGCTGGGGTACCTGGAGAAAGGAGCAGAGTACAGAGAGAATGGGGAACCCACTCCTTGCATCCCCCTGCATGGGAGTCAATCCAAGCCCCAAGCTGCCAACACACCAGGATAGGACAGAAATGCCTCTGACACAAAAGCAACTTCATCCCTCTGTCAACAGGATCCTCCTTTTTTGTTTGCCATCACACTCCTACCCCCAGACATGTCATGTTTTCCTTCCTGGTGTCTTAACAAGAACTAAACCCATAATTGCTCCCATTACACAACCAAAAGTGACAGTTTATTAGCAATGCTTCCTGACCTAATTTACACCGGTACCCTCCTGCTCTTCCCTTTACTGTGGGCAAACAGACCTTTAAGCTTTTGGAGAGGAAGCTGAGCCTCAGCAGTGATGAGCGCATGGGCTGCAGCTCTGGAGTGATCCCCTGCCCTCTCCTGCCTCAGTTTCCCCCAGCTGAACCAAACTGGAACTCGGTGGTGCCACTGGGCTTTGGGGCTTCAGGTTTGAGGGTCGCATGGGGCACAGCAGCATCGAATGTTCTGCCCTTCAAAGGAAAGCCCAGCAGCTGCTGGGCGGGGGGGGTTAGCATGTGTGTGGCACTGAGTCATTTGGTTACAGCCAAATTTAATTGCAGGGAGCATGCAGGAAAGGAAGAGGAAGGCTGAGAAATTGTTCTGGAGTGGAGATTGCAAAGGTTATACCTTGGTCTGGCCAGGGACCACAGGGGCCTTCTTGTGGGAGGGTGGCTGAACCGAACCACAGATGGCAATGATGGGATGATATCCTGCTCCCACCCTGTCTCCCATGATCAGACTTGGGGATGGAATTTTCATGTCCCCAAGGCTGTTACTGGGCTGGCAGCACTAAGGAGCTCCATTTTTGCCTCAGGGAGATGCTCCACTATGGTGTGGGGTGCTCTGCCAGAGCTTGATGCACTGGGGAAAGGGCTGGTGCAGAGACAGAACGGGGACCACTGGTAGCCACAGGCTTGGGCAAAGGGCTGCTGCTTTCTACCCTGGCCGTGGGGAATGGCAAGGGGTGCATGTGTGTGTCCCTGCACCCAGGGGATGGTGACACAGCAGAGCAAGAGCCCTGGGGCAAGAGGGCTTGCATGGCCACCTGGGAGGCTGTAAATCTCAGCCTCACCACTACAACACACATCAGGTTGGAAATGCCTCAAAAAGTGACTTTTCTGCCTGTGCACAGCCTGGACTTAGGGCAGCACCAGCCTGGATGGACTATAGGAGCAGCTGGAGGGATTCACTCACGGCATCGCCTTGCCTTGCCCCAACGACCTCTGGTGGGAGACCCACCGAGCTGGGGTCTCTCAGAATTTGCTACTGTCCCTTCCTGACCGCACTAAGATGAATGACTTTTAACCTTGAGCAGTATATTTTTCAGAGCACAGTGGTGAGACTGCCCCATAGCTCTGCCGAGGAATAAGAAATGCTGGGCAAACCCCAGGGATGGTGGCTCCCTTGGATGCTCTCACCATCCGTCCCCTGTTAAAGGCTGCCCACCGGCAGCCTGGCTCTGGCAGCACCCCTCCAACTGGCAGCAGAAGGTAAAATGAGACCAGGTTGCATTTTTTCCTCTGTCCCCCCCGGGCAAACTTTTACAGCTATTTTGCCAGGTCCCAACCCCCGGGTTCCAGAGGAAGGAGCCGCCCCAGCAGAAGGAAGAGAGGAGGAGCCCGTCTGGACACCGATCTCCATCGTGCTTAGAAAAAAAAAGAAAAAAAAGAAAATTGTGCTGGATTTTTTTTGTTGGTTGTTGGGGGGTTTTTTTAATATATATGGAGGTTTTGTGGCTTTGACGCAGTTTCCTGAAAATCCTGCCTCATCCTGCCAGGGACGGAGCAAATGCACATCCCAGCCCTCGGCGGTGGGGGAGAGAAGGAGGAGAAGCCAGAGAGGGAGAGAAGAAAGCCTTTGCCAAACTGGCCTGACCAGAATGTGACACAAGAGCAGGAAATGAGTCACGCCGGCAGGGCAGCTGCTCCCAGGCATTTGCATAGAAAGAAACCCCACCAGGCAAGGAACAGCACCGGCCCTTGTCCGGCTCCCCGTGCTCCAGCCCCACAGCCGCAGGACCCGCTCTGCACTCACCAGTGCCCATCAGCACCAGCCAAGGCAGTGAGCCCTGAAGCACTACCCCTGCCCTATGGCTGGATGTGCACACCTGGATTTGGCCATTCAACTTTAGATTGGGTTATTCCACCCTGGTTTTGCCAAAGGGGAGCTCCACTCCATTGCTACCCCATGCATTTCCCCTTGGCCAGCCCTCAATATCCACTTTGGCCCATGCTTTAGGCCCGGGGACGAAGGGAGAAAACCTAGCATTTTTGCTCAAGAGCCTCCGTTGAGCCCATTGCACAAGGGTAAAGCTCTCCTGTGGGGCCAACAAGGGCATCATGATCCCTTCATCCAGCACACCATTCCAGCCCTGTTCCCAGCTGCTAGTATCAGATATGGGTGCCATTGGCTCCCAGCACCTGGGGGCCTGGGAACCTGCTTTGTGTGCTGTGGGGACCAGGCTGAACACCCAGGTCCTGGTCCCTTTTTATTAATGTCAGAGGACAGGAGTTTTCCCCTGCAGATGCACCACACATACATCTTCTCCCAGTGGGTACCAGGCCAGAGCAGGCAGGTGACAGTGAGGGACGGACAAGTGTGGCACCATGGGATGGGTGGGCACAAGGGGTGCATGTTGGTGGTGTGCCCTGGGCTGGGTCAGGAGGTGACCAGCCATGGGAACCTCTGTGTTGTGCCTCCTCCATGGGGCTGTTTCCCTCCTCCTCCACCCCAACCAGGAATGGGGGATGGCCACAGTGCTGCAAAACAGGCTACTGCCACCCTTCACATTCCTTACATCCTTAAACCCAGTCTTCAGTGAAAGCCTTCAGCGCGTTAATCACATGGAGGAGGGTGGAGGGAGCTTTCTCCATCACACTAAGCCATCTCACCAGGCTGACATGGAAAGGGGACAGAAGGGGCAGTAATGGCTATTTTCTGACTGGTTAATCGAGTTATAAATGACCCGAGAAGCACAGCACGTTGTATTACTTTTGGAGGGCTTCAGGCTTCTGGGGAAGGCATGGGGCTGGGTGACAGAGCTTTCAGGAGTGTTCCCAGGACGGGGTGGTGGCAGGCAGGGATGGAGTCAGTTCAACAGCAAACTGCTCTGTAAACTTCTGCAAACATCCTCCTTCTCCCATCAGCTCAGGAGAGTCCAAAGCCCTAAATACCAAACTGGTCTCTCCAGGGCAGGGCTAAGGGCTGCCAAAGTGAGACCACTGGCGAAGGGGAGTGCCTGGAAAAAACGAGGCTTGGCAGGGTTGAGGGATGCGCACCAGGATTCAGCTACAAACCACCTCTGTGACTCCTTGGCCTGGGCCAGGACACCCACATGAGGCTGGATCCTGGCAGAGGAGAGACTGTAAGGCATAGGCAGGCTTTCTGCAGCCTGCTCCTGCTGGTGTCCGTCAGTCATCCAACACTGTCAGGAAGGGGTTTGGAATCTGTGTAGGTGGTGGGGGCCTGTCTACAGCCCCCCTCCAGACAGCTCCCACTGGTTGCGGAAGGGCAGCAATGCCTGGCTTTGAGGTTTCCCTTGCCAAGGGAGCTTCTCCAGGCTGGGCAGATGGCATCATCCAGATGTGGGTGTGACAAAAGCAGGGCCAGTGCCGATCCCAGGGCAGAGGGATTCCCAGCCAAGAGTAGAGTGCATCTTTCACCTTGACTCAGCCCCATCCCTTCCACCTTCCTCTTTTAAATATTGGTAAATACCAGCTGGCTTTCCCAGCTCACCCACAGTGGGAGTACAGGGCATCCAAGTGTCCTCTGCAGAAGAGCCCTGAGCTGGCCAAGATGGGAATGGTGGCTGTCACCGGAGGCTGACTGTGCTAATAAAGAAGTGAGAGTCATGAATAGTTTTACACTGACTTTTTGAGGAGAGGTTTGCCTCTTCACAGGCTCAGCCAGTTGGCTGTGGTTCTGACATACCTCAGGCCGCCCTGCCCAGCTCCTGCCAGTCCTGGCTGCTGGACAGCCTATAAAACCCTGGAGGAGAGGTACAGCCCACGGGCTTTGAGGCCTGGCAGAGGAATTATGTCAAACCGCTCCCGTTTCAGGAATTGGTGCTTGAGCCCCAAGAGCTGTGGGATAGGTGTGCGGGCATGGAGGGGAGTGGCCGAGGGGTGATAGGGGGTGAGCCCCAGTCCCTGAGCGGTACCCATCACTGTCTCCTTATCAGAGTGCCCCTTGGCAGGAGCCTGTGCACAGGGGATTCTTGTAAAAGACAGTGTGGAAAGACTTGGATAAGCCCCACACTGGGAATGGTGCTCATGCATGTAGCAAGCTGCCCCAGGTGGTTCAAGGCACTGGGGGTATAGGATGCTGTAGTAGATACATATAGTTAGATCAATACTTTGAGGCCACAGTGGGGGAATTCCTGCTAAATTTCCCCCAGAGGCAAATTGCCATCAGCCAGTGTCACCCAGGCATCAGGTTGGGGCCAGATCCTGAAGCCACTGACTGAGCCTTTGCCCCCTTGTCACTCCACCATAAACCTTGACTGTGGACCCTGAGCATTTTTGGGTGTAAATACTCTGTTTCAAGCCATTAGTGGCTCTCTTGCCAGTGGGAAATGGGTTTACACCAGCAATGCGCTTTATTCCCAGTGGCCTGGCACATATGGCAGGGGTTAGATATACAGTGTCCCGCCAAACAGCTGCAGAAACATTTGGTGGGAGAGCTGTTGACAGAGACACCTCTGTGCCCTGAGCTCTGGTGGGAGGTGCCGGGGCTGTCGGCTTGGCAAAGACCCTGGGAGACAAATGGGGGTTGCTCTGCACAGGAGGAAACGCACCTGAAATGGCTCTGTGCAAAGTAACAGCCCATACTGGGGCCAGCCAACAGGGCACAGGAAGCTCTTGAGGGCACTTATCACAGAATCAGAAAATATTCTGAGTTGGAAAGGAGCCACAAGAATCATCGAGTCCAACTCCTGGCCCTGCACAGGACCATCCCCAAGAGTCTTGCCATGTGCCTGAGAGCATTGTCCAAACACTTCTTGAACCCTGTCGGGCTTGGTGCTGTGACCACTTCTCAGTGCTCAACCACCCTCTGAGTGAAAAACCTTTTCCCGATATGTAACCAAAACCTCCCCTGACACAACTTCAGGCCATTCCCTCGGGTCCTGTCACCGGTCGCCAGAGAGAAGAGATCGGTGCCTGGCCCTCCACTTCCCCTAGCGAGGAAGTTGTGGGCTGCGGTGAGGAATAGTACCCAGTGCCAGCTGTGACCCAGACGTGCGCTAGTTCCAGGGCAATTGGCCTTTTTACGGACTGGCACCCCGAGCAACCCTGGTCGCGTGGGGATGCCGGTTGGCCAGAAGGGACATCCCAAACCCGTGCTCCCGTGAGGCGCCGGCGGTGAGGCGCGCAGCACGCAACCGTGTCCCACCTCCGCCCGTGTCCCCTTAACGGCGGCGCAGCCCCGGGGCGGGGCGGGGGCGGTGCCCGGTGACGCGCGGGGCGGTCCCGCGGCCGGGGCGGGGCCGCTCCCACCGCAGCGCAGGGGCAGCTCTG
>VZRE01002877.1:177799-241982 GCA_013396775.1 Cephalopterus ornatus
TTTTTTTTTCCCCGCCTTTCGGGGGTTCTTTTTTTTTTTTTTTTTTTTGCTGCTGCCGTTGTTATGGCTGGATATTCGCTGCTTCTTGCCGATGCACACTGCTAATGACCTGGCAGAAAGCTGCCACCAGCTAGACTGGATTTTGGCCCTGGCTTGAAATTTTAGGATATGTGGCCAGACATCAAAAGTATTGGGCAGCTGTATTGTAGAGCCACAGAATTACTTTGTGACCTTGGCCAAATCCCTCGGTACCTCCATCGCCACGTTATCTTAATTTCCTTTCTCTGTGATGATAAGCTTGTCTTTTCCCGCTGGGCGCGTGGCTCGGTTGGGTGCTCGGAGTCTGGGGCAATGAAGGACAGCACGAAGCTGGGGGACCCTGTGTCCGAAGGATCCGCCTTCTGTAGTTAAAGCGGTTCTTCCATGAAGCAGCTAGAGTAGGGATGATCCCCTGGGAAAATCCCTCAGCAGGTTGCCAGCCCTTGCTCTGTGGTCTTGGCCAGGTCTCTGGCTGAAAGCCGCCCCTCGCCAGCCAGCAAGGAAGGTGGCCTCGTCGGCTCCCAAATTAGGGTGCGTGAGCTCAGCTGGTGACGGTTTCCCGCCTGCAGGAGCCAGGCCTGGGATTCCTGGCTGCTTGCTCACCCTGCGGCGGTGGTGAGCCACACTTGGAGCATCCCGGGAAAGAAGGGCTGGGGCTGGGGGGCAGATGAGTAACACCAGGCTTGGGAGGTCCGGGGGAGGCCCTGGTGTGAGAGGTTTGTTCCATGTGTGGCTTGTGTTCGGAAAGCTGTTAATTGAGAAATGAGTCAAAGTTGGGAGGCTCAGAGCCCTATCCTTGGTGCAGGGGACTTGCCGGTGTGGGGGTTGCAACATTGACCTGGTGTGGTGGTGGTGGCTCCCATAGCCTGGAGGAGAGACCGGAGCCTGCAAACGTTCTCCCCATAAACTCCGCTTTTTTAGCATTTATTCCTCTGGTTGTCCTGCCACATGTCTCATAGGGCACCTTACCCCCAGTTATAGGCTGGTTTGAAGGGGAAAAGGGGCTCAAAACTCCTTGGGGACAGCACCAGCGCTTTGTCAGCTGTGAGCTGGCAGTTAGGGCAAGAGTGCTCATGCTGAGGGAAAGAGGCTGGAGGCAGGAGGTGTCTGCGGGAGGAAAGAGGGTGTCTGTGCAGGGTTCGCCTGAAGCAGAGGCACGCGCTTGGTGGGTTTGGGGGAAGGACCCTGCTCAGCGTTAGGCGCTGCTCAAACCCGCAGAGCCCTGGCTCAGAATTAGTTGAACTCCACGGTGCAACCGTAATACAAACAGTAAATAAAATATGTGGTTAATCTTTCTTTCGTGGGTGTATAAAGCGCTTACCTCCCCTTCCCCCCGTGAGATGTTTTCTCCTTTGTTTCCTGTTTTTGTAGTGCTTAAAGAGGAGAGGGGGGAAAAGCCAACAACACACTCTTTTTTTTTTTCTTTTTGTTTTTACTTCTTGTCATTTTGTCTGTGTCAAGGTCTTGAAATGAAACATTTTTTCTTCTATCTTTGCCTTTGCTGCACCAGCCATGTGCCTCCTGTCTTAATGGGGGAACCTGCTTCTAGGGTTGAAAAGGAAAGTTGCTTGAGGTTGATGTGTTGTTTTTTTGTTTCCCTACCCCATCTAGAAAGGGGAAAAATACATTGCCAGGATTGGAGCATGGGTCAGCAGGCGGAGAAAGGTACTCACTTGCAGGGTATTACCATGTTTGCCTGTCTTTGTGTGGCGTGAGGTTGACTGAGGCCGGGTACATCAGAGCTTGCTTGGGTTGTCCCAGCTGCCTGTCATTAGCTGGTGGTGCCACCAGTGGAAAGGGACATGGGTAGAGAGGCTCTGCTCCTGCTTCTGTTATGTTTCAGGGGAAGGAGATAGATTTCCCCATGACCTAGCTTGCAGTACGTTTTTTGGAAATTGGGAGAAATCCCTTCACATTCTGAGGATCTCTTGTGGTTTGAACATTAAGAGGGAGAAAATATGTTGTGGTGCTGAAACCTGCAGGAAAACATTGGGGATCCTCCTGCAGGTGTGTAGGAGCAGCACCCAGCAGTGGCCATGTTGGACCCTGCTAGCTGCACCCTTACAGACACTTCCTCCCCAGTGCCCATTCAGCAAATCCATCTGCAACTCTGTGGATTTGCACTTACTTTCTTGGCAGCACCCCACATAAGGCCAGCTCACGTGCTTTCTAAATTATGAGAAAGAGGAGAGGTGAGCACTTGGTAGGAGCACAGGAAGAGGTGAATCCCAAGTTAGTACCAGAAACTCAGGTTCTTTGCCAGTGTTGACCACCAGTGAGTCCCATTGCATCCCCACGCTGCCATCTGTGCCCAGGACGTTTTACTGAGACCTAGGGAGGCCCACTGGTGAGGAGGCTGGGATCAGCTCCACTGCCAGGCTTCTGGCATGAGCTGCTGTAGGTTGTTTTACTCTGAAACAGGTTTGGTAAGTTGTGATGGACTGGATTTTTACAGGCTTACTTATTTTCCAGATGACTTGTTTATGAGGAGCGCGGCACGCAGCTCACTGGAGGCATTGTGAGTGCAAGGGCCCAAGTGCTTGAGTGTTAATTTAGCTCTTGTAGATGGTGTAGGCTGGTGCCTGGCGGGTGTTCGCTGTGGCACTCTTTGAGCATACCTGGTCCCCAGACAATTTTTGCACTAGGTCCTATAAAGCTGGAGTTGGGGAGCTTCTCCCTGCACCCTCCATCTGAACTTCCACCAGTACCCCAGAGCTGAACCACCAGCCCAACCCAGGGATTAGGTCAGCCTAACCCAGGTCTCTCCCTCCCCTGACTTTGCCCATTCCCTGATCCTGCTCGGGGGCCTCAGGAGTCTGGCACTATGCTCCTAAATGTGACTGATCATTGTGCCCTGGGATGCTGTCAGTTGGTCAAGCTGCCATGATGAGCATTGACTTCTTGGGCCTTGGGCAGTGGCACAAATCCCAGCACCCACCTAGTCTGGCTTCCTAGCTCTGTGCCGCTCACCACCATTGATCTGTCAGGCTTTGCTGTGCCGTGTTGTCAGCAGCAGCATATTTCAGCCGATATTTTGAACCCATACCAGCCTGTGCTGCCCTGGAGAGATCTTGGGGGGGCTGAGCCACCCTGCTGCAAACCCCTCTGGGTTTGCTGGCCAAGCAGCAGTGGGTATCTTGGCAGTCCTAGGTCTTTGGCTGAACTGGAGCAGTCTCCTGCTCCCTGGGGTTTGGATTAAGGGCTTTTCTCTGCTGCTTTCCTGCTAAGCTTGAGCATTTTCCTTGCCCTTAGCCCATCAGGTTGCCAGTGGTTGCTCTAGACGTGCAGCTGCAAGTCTTCTGTGCAGAGTAAATCCAAGAAGAGACAGCAGAGATGGAGGATGCCAGAAGGCAGCCTGGTGGGTTTAGGTAGCAGGGAGGAGGCTTGAGTGGAGGGGACAGCTTTGGTAAAGGAGTAGGACAGGGGCTGCAGTGGAGAATGCTGTCTTCCCATGGGGGATAATGCAGTGTGGATGGGTGCTGTTGAAATGGGAGGTAGAAGGAGGATAGGGAAAGAGAGGTTCATCTGAGGACTTTGAGTTGCTTTGCAAGGAATGGGAAGAAAATGTAGCCCAGGCTTACCCCCTGTGCTATATAGGGATTGTCTGTACTTTGCAGGTGGGTGTGTCTGGGCACAGGCTTGCCCACCCTTGCCAGACAGCCCTGGCCTAGAGCTTTCCACCTGGACGGCATCCCTAGGTGCTGACATTGAATGAGCCCCGGAAACTGGGCAGTTGTGGTCTGGTCTCTGAACCAGGAGGTGCAAGCCCAGCTTTTGCTGGTGATGAGGGTATAATAGACCCTTGTTTAATTGAAATCCAACCTGTGATATTTATGTGAGCATCATGTAGCTGCTGGCATGGAGGTATGCAGCATGCCGCTCTCATGGTCTTTCAACCCCAAGAGCATGGTGGAGAGGGAGAAGTAGGAGAGACATGACCTGCAGTGTGACACCCTGGACTTTTCTCCACCTCTCACCCTTGTGCCTTGCATGTAGGAGCCTGGGTGAGCCCTTCGAGGAATGTGCCAGTCCCAAGACCATCCTTCTCTTCTTGTCCCCTGCCCTTGCTCCAAAAAAACACTGTCTTCAAGGTCTCCTGCGTGCTTGGCCTGGCCCAGTCCTGCCTGAGCAGCGCCCACAGCCACTCTGCTGCACTGGTTGTTGCCTCTGGAGCCAAAAAGTTGCCTCTGTCCCCATCTGAGTGGGGGAGCAGAAGAGGGGCTGGTGAAGGGGGTGGAAGGAGAAGGCAGATTTCCATGTTTCACAAAGGGCACAAGCGATCAGATTCATGCAACTGCCCAAGAATAAAGAGGCTCTTACAGTGCTGGCTGCCCTGACCTCTCTCCTCTCTGCTCCAGAGGACAGCGTGTGACCACACAGGGATTTCTTAGCTGTACTTGGGAGGCAGGCAGCAGGTTTTCTATCCCCAGATCTGTCTGCAGCTTGCCTTGCAGCATGTTGGCCTATTTTTTGTTTGTTACCTATCTGTTTACTGGAAGTCTTGGTACATGGTGATAATTTCGTCTTTTCTTTTATTTAATTTCATGTAATTGTTTTGGTATTTTTTTTCAATCTGACACTGAAATGAGGCTGAGAGCAGCAGTGCTTCCAGAGCAGGGACAAAAGTAACCAGGAAACACAGGGCAAGAGAGGAGGGATCGACACCGAAACAATGAAATAGCCAAGCAAGGAAAGACTGAATGCTCAATAGCACAAGCCTTTGCAGAAATGCCTGGCTAGTGCAGCATTTTATAATCAGCTTCTGTGCAGGGCTGGCCTGCAACAGTAGTGTGATGGGGGAGGAATGCTTTGAATTAACTGGATGCCAGAATTAATTCTGTCAGAATTCAAATGTACATGTATGTACGGATTTATAAATAAACACTTGGTTCTGGATTCTGGTTTGCCACGCAGGCTCTGGGGCAGAATCTGGTCTGGCCTGGCTTTTTTGCTTTTAAAAAAATAAAATGCTATGGATCTGGGCTAGGTTCTGGTGACTTTGTCAACTTTCTGCATTTATCAATAGCCTGTAGGCTGAGGAGGTGCTGGTCTGGTTGGAATAAGGGGAATGGCACAGAGGAGTTGGAGCTGCTGAGTTTGCTTGCAGTAGTAGCCAATTTTCTGCAATGAACCTCTGTGTGCTGGTAGAGAAGGTGGAGCAGATGCTGGGGGGCCAGTGGGGAGATGTGAAATATCCAGGATCAGGGATGTCCTTCTCTTTCCTCCATGGAAGAAGGACTGATAGAGGCATCCACCCCTTCTTTTCCCAGGAGAGCTACAGCCAGCGTGCTTGGGAATGGGAGGAAAAGATGCTTGGTTCCAAATACAGAGGGAGGGACAGTTATTTACAGGCATGAGACTGTAGATGCACGCAAAAGTTTTTACATATGTCCCGCAGATGAACTCAGGGAAGAGGCTCCCAGTCCCAAATCCTTTCTGATAAGGACAGCTTCAGCCTATTTGCACCAGGGCATCATGGTTGTCCCTCTTCTGTCTTGTGATTCTCTTGTGATGGTAACATGAGCAGAAGTTCCCGGCTCAGAGCAGTGCCCTGCCACTCTGCAGCAGTGCTGTCGATGTAACGCACGCTCAAAGTCATCCGTTTGCTGGGATGATGTACCAGAACTGTTTAAAACAAAAAAATTAAACACAAATCTATTTAATTTATCTGTTTCTTCTCTTCCCCCTACCTGTCCTTTTTTCAGTTCCTTGCTGTGTGGATGCTTTGGGGGAGGGCTGTCTCTGGAGCAGGCTGGGAAGAGCCGAGCTGCGGATGGCTCCAGATGAGGCAGTTGGCAGGGAGTGACGTTCCGGATGGCTGTGTCTCTCTGAAATATGAGTAAACATTGTCAGACCAGCCGACTGTATGATCGAGGGTTTGAGGAGGGCTGATCTGCCCTTTCCTCCCTCCACCCATCTCTCCCTGTTCAAGATCCCCATTTGCTCAGCATCACCTGGTTCTTTCTCTGCCTGGGTGACCTGGAAGCTTCATCCTAGAGCTGTAGCTTTGGAGAAAGGGAAGGAAAATCCCCCATGTCCTAATGGAGGCAGTGTTTTCTCTTGCCATACGACAGCTTAATCTAAACCCTCATTTGAGCCAGTTATTGTGTGGCTTTAAAACCCTATCCCCTGGAAACTAGTCTCCCACCCCCTTCCCTCTCAGTCAATCCTGGTCGGTGGAGCCAAGCTCCAGGGTTTGGTGCTTGGCCACACGCAGACACAGATCGATCACACTGGGGGGTGGATTGATATTTTTGTGGCAATGGTTTCTATTGCTGGTTGCGGTTGTTGGAAAGTCGGGGGGGTTGGTGTGAGCTGTAATGGGCTTGTGCGTGTGGCAAGGGGAGAAAGAGGGTAGTCTGATTGCATCCTTCTGCTCATTATCCTCCTTCTAGTGGCGGGGGTGGTGGGGCTGCATCCCTTTCCCCATCTGAATCTGTGTGGAGCTGCTGCCTCTGCGGTGGGAGCAGGTTTTCCCTGCAGGTGAACTCCTCTGCGCTCAGACAAAGGGCTGGGGGTGCCGGTGCCTCCCTTTGTTCTTTTCCTGTCCTGGTGCACCCGCCTCTGACGGCAAAAAGCCCCTTGAAGCATGCCTCTCAAATGGATGGAGCGGAATAAATGCGCTGTGAGGTCTCTGTCCCCCTTGCAGACCCTTTGGGGACAGTGCGGGGGGGTGCTGTGCTTCCCCTTCCCTCTGGTATTGTGCGAGCCCCTTAGTGATGGGGGTGGCCAGATCCGGGAGGGAATTACTGCAGCTCTCCTGCCACAGCTGCACTGTTGTGGCTGAGTGGCTGAGGCCTGCAAGCCCTGTTTCAGTCAGAGGTGGTTTGGTTGTAGGGGGTGGGCACCGGACCTGGCCCCTTCCAGGGAATGGGAGCACATTTTGGAGTTATTTTCCTGACTCTGCCTGCTGGCATCCTGCACAACGGGACATCCAGGCAGGGAACTGGAAATAGCACCTCATGTGAAGACCATCCCTTGCCAAATGCATCTCCAGAGGATGTGAGCCCAGCAGGTAAAACCAAGGACTGTTTTCCAGTTAAGGAATTTGTAGCATTCTACTTAGAGCAGGAGAGAAAAAGGTCATTTTAATCTCTGCAACAATCTAAAATCTGGGTCAGAAAGTCAGGGTATACCCTAAAGTAGAGGTAAGCAGAGGTGGGAGGACATGCTAGAGAGTCAGGAAGTCCATGGAAGTATGGGAAAGCAATCCTGGAGACTGGAGCTTTCTTTGCTGATGGTGGTACCTTGCAGAATGTGGACACTGTTAGCTGCACCCTTACAGGCGCTTCCTCCCAGGGCTGGCTCCTGCTATGATCTATGAACACACATGGTACTAATCTCCATTTAACAAAGTGCTTTTCAGCAATCTGATAAACAATAACAAGGCAAGGAGCAAAAGCTAAACCTTCCTCTATGCATTAAAAACTGCCTGCTGGAGCCTTCCTCAGGAAATGTTCCTCCTTCCCAAAACACAAGGCCTGACTTTGCAGGAGAGAGAGAGAGGCAGGAGACATCTGAAAAGGCAGCCTTCACGCACACACTGCACCCAGAGTAACTGTTGACAAAGACATTTGAGGAAAACCTTGTTCTTCCCAAACAGTGGAGGCTGGGAGTGTGTGTAAGCTTGTGTGGAAGATGGAGGTAACCACAGAAGAGGGAACCTGTGGGCCCATCTCCTGTTGTGCCTGGTGGAGGGAGCAGGCATTAACGTTTTGAAGGTCAAGCAGAAATCACGAGCCTGCCCCGAGGCAGCTCTGCTGGCCAGCAGGTAAGGGGAAGCCACCACAGAACTGCACTGGCTGCCGGGTTCCTCTGGGTGCAATCTCTCCAGGGAATGAGGAGCTGCTGTTGTTGGTCCTTCTGCTCTAGAAAATGGCAGTGCAGTCACAGCTAGAAATGGCTTCTCTGGTTGTACCCTGCATGTTGGCGCTGCTCCCCCAGTCTCTGTGCAGTTCTCAGCACATCCCAAAACATTTGTGCTTTCTCTGCATCCTCTTTGAAAGAGGATAATGAAACTGAAAGGGGGAAGCAGTGCACATTGGAGACACCTTGAACTGCCAGGCTTGAGAAAGCACTGCTGCTCTGCCAGAGACCTGAGGAGCTGGATTTTTGAGTCAGAAGATGAAATGCCAGGTAGGGAGAGGGTATCTGGTGAAAGCCACCTCATTTGAGGATGGAAACTGAGCCTTGAATATGGCTCACCTGCATCAGCAGGAGCGGAGTTGAGCAGAGCAGTTCCCCTGGCTCCCTGGGAGGATGGAGCTGACTGGAGTCTGAGCTCTTGAGCTCTGATTGCCAAGTCAAACCTGGAAGATAAATGATACTTCAGGGGCCTGAGATCAATAATGTCAAAGGCTGTCCCGTAATCGGGCAAGATTAAAAACCAATGACAGGCGTCCTCCTAGGAGCAGATGTCAGCACGTTGAAGGAGAGTGGCAGGGTTTGCTCCTTTACAGTTATTGCGTGGTGGTGCCCATATCCCAAACCCACCTTCCCCGGCTGCCCCTGCAATATCAGTGATTGCCCTCTTCAATCAACATCGACCAGATTCTGCAGGTCCTCTACAGCCAAGCCCTCTTCACTGGTCCCCATGCAGCTGGTCCAGAGTGCTCCTGCCCTTGGGAGCGTGGCTGAGGTGGAGACAAAAGCAGTGTAGCCTGGTGCTGGCCACCAGCTTTTGCTGCCTGGGGATGAGCTGGGACCCTGGGAGGTGGAGGAGGAAGGAGAGGAGAGGCTGAAGCAGGAGGTCATGTTGATGCTGTGGGTACTATGAAATGCTGTGTGTTGCAAAGATGCTTGGCTTTGGGAAGCGCACTGGGGAGAGGAGTTTTGGAGATGAGGGCTGCAGCTCATTCTTGACTTTGTCCTCAATATGTTATTTTTACCTGTATTTATCAATTCATGGGTACCACAAGTATTTAGCCACCCATGAGCAGAAGACAGGTGAGGTGTGCACTCATGTCCATTTTGTGGATGCTGGTGTTAGATCTGGTCATAGAAGTGACTCTTCTCCTGGCTGGGTGCTGAGCAGGGAGCTGTGTCCCTGTGCTCGGCTGGAGCTTGCTTC
The DNA here is from genome assembly GCA_013396775.1 of Cephalopterus ornatus. NCBI lineage: Eukaryota > Metazoa > Chordata > Aves > Passeriformes > Cotingidae > Cephalopterus > Cephalopterus ornatus. The sequence goes on from VZRE01002877.1 coordinate 186,909, forward strand.
TCCTGTTCAGCAGCAGCCACAGCCTGGCTGAGGTGAAGAAGATGTAAATGGTTTATTTGCAGAAACAAATTAAAGTAGACTCGAGTTCCTTTTTTCTCTGCAACTTTAAAGGGGCGCACAAGGTGTCCATCACAGCTTTTCAGGGCAGGGCCATGCTGTAGCTCCTGTGAAGGGCGCTGGGAAATAGGATGTTGCCTCTCTTTCCCTAGTGCAAGGGTGATTAAAGCAGAAGGGGCCGTGCTGTCTCCTGACGCTGCCTCTCCTGCACACACAAGGAGCTGGAAATGCTGCTTGCCTTTGCCCCGGGCTCCTCTTCCCCTTCCTCCCCACTCCCCCACCCCTTCCCTGCCAGGAAGCCTGGCCTTTGTGTGAAGTGATGCCTCCTGACATAAGCCGGGCGCACGATTTCCTCTGGAGCAGGGAGGGTGAGCAGGCAAGGAGAAGGGTGCCACATTCCCCAGGGGTTGACGTACAGTCTGACTGTGCTGGAGCGTGGGGCAGCAGCACTCCAGGAGAGGCTGCATGCCTGTCCAGGGTGCTGTGGAGAGGAGGTTGTCCCCAGCTTTGTCGGTGTGGTGATTTGGTGGAGTTTTGCTTTGTCTGAAAGCAGCACTCCAGTGTGTTGCTTCTTGCTACCTATGACTCTGATTGCTTTTGTGGCATCTTTGTTGGACCCCTCGAGAGATGCAACGTTGGACCTTATATAGCTGAAGCTTGGCCAGTGCTGGCTGCAGGGTCTTGTTCCAGGGTCAGTGTTGCAGTGCCATGGAGCAGAAGTGGAGGGGCCCAACACCAAGGCAGGAGCAGGGCTGACATCTCCTGTGCCCCAGGGCTGCACCAGGGCTCTGTCCATACAGACACGTCTCTTTAGCAAAGGCAGGTTGCAGCTCAGCTGCAAGGGGGTTTGCGGGGTGTGGGCTTTTGGCTGCTCCTTGGAAAGGGCTAATACAACACATGGGAATTGGCCAAGTGCCTGCCAACAAGAAGCTGCGGCTGGCACCTTGCCAGGAGCTTGGGGGCGCCTCGCATCTCTTTAATTTGAGATGTGTTTACTGGAGGATGGCATTTTGCAGCTGGCTGGCTGGAAACTACAGGTCCCAGTATCCTCCCTCACGTGTCACCCGGCTGCTGAGCTCCGGCGGGAGTGTGGTACGATGGGGATTGTAGTCTCAGTGCTCACTGCTACGGGAATTTTGCTGTCAAGTGGAAGGGTTCTGGTTCAGCATTGCTGGGCAAAGCCAGGCTGCGAGGCACAGGGCTGATCTCTGCCTCCTGCTTTCCTATCCTTCTGCCACCCACTTGCTTGATGCAAGACCAGGTTGGCCTTTTTATGTCACCGTGCTGGGGAGGGGATCTGGTCCTGTTCTTACTCATTTGCAATGTAAATATTTTGGTCCCGAGTATGTTGCTGGGATCTGGGTGTCACGTTGAGGAGCATGATTCATTCATGCTGTTGCTGCTCAGATCACAATGAGGCAGCCTTGGGACCGGTCCCAAAGATTTCCTGTGATCGCGGCTGGTGGGGAATTTGGGACGTCACGTTTGAGTAAGTCAGAGCCCTCTTCAAACAATTCCTGCAAGCCAGGAGTACTTTGCCATGCCTAGCGTGTTTGCCACTTGCCATCCCCAAAATGCAGTGGTTGTGGGTGGCTTGCATTTCCAGAGGGAAGAATAATGGAGAGCGAGGTTGAGCTCTGGTTCTTGCCTTCCCCAGCAGCTGACATGTGGAAAAGGTTGCAGGGTGTAGGGCTTTGTGCCTCGTCCCAGCCAGCCTAAGAGATAAAGGTACAAAGCAGTGCAAGTTCAAAACGTCAAGTTCAAAACCTGCTGCACGTCAAGTCTCAGAGGAAGAGTTTCCTCACTGGGGTCAGTGCTACACAATCTTAGCTGGACGTGGGACAACCCAAGGTGGGATGTTGGGCTGAAGTAATGGAAGATGCCCCTCCATCCCTAGCTTCTACAGGTGATGCTTTGCTGCCAGAAGGGACCTTTGCTTTCCCACTTCGGTCACTGGTGCAGGAGGGGCTGCACCCTCCACCCCCATTCCCTCTGTCCCCCCATGTGTCATTTTGTCCTCCGCACACCACTGAGAGCCAGGTGCAGGCAGCACCCAGATTCGTTCTGGCATCCTTCATTAGATGGTGTTTGTTCATGCTGCATTTTTCTTTTTGCTGGCTTGTTTGGACACGCACTGGTACATTCACGGCACTCAGGCAGTAACGTGAGTCTCCTTCCCATTAGGAAAGGGGCCAGGATTTTGGGGGGGCTGGGAGGGTGGCTTAAGCAGTAGTTTTTGAGATATTTCCTTCTGCCGCCACACCCTGCGTGAAAGAGCAATATCCGCGGCTTCAGCTGCTATCGCAAGGCTCAGAACGTCTCTCTTTTAATATAGATTGGTATCATTTTGCATTTTAAAGTAAAAACACGCTGCAAGCTGCAGACAGCTGTCGGTTGGCAGCTTTGTTTGAACATCTGGTATTGCTGGGCTGCTGTTCAGCACGATCTAACTATGGGATTCATAAAGATTATAATCCAGGCTTTCAGGTTCTCAACAGCCGCCTCACAAAAAAAATGGGGGAGAGAGAAAACACAGCGGGGAGGCAGCAGAGGGTCTTCCGCGTCCAGCAGGTCGTGGTCATGGTCAGTGAGGTGGATGGACTCGCTGTACGTTGCCTTGGTTGCCCACAGATGCTGACAGGCTGTTTCCAGCCTACAAACACCAGGCACAGGGGAGCTGTAGAAGTGCAAAGTCTTTTCTCCCCTTCTATTTTTTCTAACTTGTGTGCCGAATGCGGCTGAGTCTCATACTCCTCTGGGTGGTGTCTGGCGCTGGTGAGCTGAAGCAGCAGATTCTGCTCTTGCTTTCAGTAGATGTTTGTAACAGTTGTCTGCAGCAACAGGACTTGGTTTCTTTTTCTTTAAAGTAGGTGATGGAGGAGCCAAGGCTCAGAGTAAACACTTTGGCATGTCAAAACCTCGTTTCCAAGAGAAATTGAGTCCCTTTTTCTTGAAGCAACTGAAAGGTTGAGATAGCCACCTCTGTAAACCCCATCCATCCTTCTGTGAGTCAGGCACTTTCCTTGGCACCTCTGAGAATTAAGCGACCTCTAAGCCCCTAACGGGTTTTATAAATCTTGTTAGTTGATCTGCATTTTTGCAAAGCTCTTTGAATCCAGCCTATTGGTGCATAAGTCACCTTGACTTTCCTCAAGGCTTTGACTCCCAACTCACTTTCAGGCTCCATTTGTCAGTTGAAGGTGCACAAAAAACGTCCCCCCTTATCTTTATTAGAGAAAAAAAAAAAGGTGCCTGGAGAAATGTAGCTGCACTCTAGTTGGTGCAAGCCAGTAATAGAGGTGCATATAAACCTGTTCTGCCCTTGTTTGTGTTGATTTAACTTACCAGTACAAATTAAAATAGCCTTGAGCGGTTGGAAGTTTAACTAGATCAGTTGGGAGGAAAAAAAAATAAAATCATGGCCTTTAAATCAAAGAAAGGTTTTCTTTCTAGTGCTTCCTGAGTCTGGCAGCTGCCTGTGCAGCCAGACCCCTCATCTCTAGGTCCCCAAATGGGACGCTGATGGGGCACATGCCCATGGTCTGTCTCATGGCTGGGACGTGGGTGCACGTGGGTATCGCTGCTCTGCTCCTCGGTGGTATCTGAGTTCCCCCAAAAAACCTGTTTGTGCTTTCATATCCTCAGGCCAGGCTCCCTCCAGAGCAGAAACTAGAAATCAGGGGAGTAGGAAGCCTAAGGGGCTGTTGTTCAGAGTTCAGGGCTCCCCATGGCGGGACTCAGCTGTGGTGGGTACGGAGCAGAGGTCTTTGGGCAAGGGAGAGACTGCTCAGCCTGCAATGGGAGGAAGGGTGGAAGAGGCTGGCTGTGTTTCACCCCTGCAGGGAGAAGGCTCTGAGATCACACAGGCCAGCTGGATCTTGAATCCAAGATGTTTATTTGGAAGGGAGAGTGAGGGTTTCTCAATTTTGCAGGGGCTGCAGATGGGGGTAGGTTTGCTGCCAAGTGATGGGAGTGGGTCTTTGCAGGATGGCTGCTTTGGAAGGCAAGCCATTCCCCCAGCCGCAGTCTGGGGTCAAGTGGCTGGGACCCTGAGATTTCAGCATGTCGGGAAGGTCTTGGAATTTAACAGAGCTAGGTGAGACTGGGACAACAGCAGATTGAGGCTGGATTGGGGGTGCTGCCAAAGCCTGTTGATTTTTTTGTGAGGGTTATGGGAGGAGCAACTCACCGATGATATGTCAGAGCAATAGGGCTTGCGTGAGGAGCAGGATTTTGTGATTTGACTGAGTTTCAGCACTGAACAACCTCCCTTTGCTGCCCAGACTGCCACCACTGGAGCTGGCAGAGCGCTTCTGAGAGTCAGCTGGGGGAGATGATCCCACCAAAAAGAGACTGCTTTTTTTTTTTACTGGAGTAATTTTTCATCTGGATCCATGGTTAGGAAGGGGCAGCTATATGAAAACAGACAGTAGAGGGAGAAAAGGGGGTTAGGGCCCCCATAATGTCCATATAAATTGATTGAAGCATTTGAGGAACCACAGCCACAGAGTGTGCTGAAGGTAGAAAGGGCAGGACTTTTTTACACGATCTTTTAGGCTCTGAAAAATTGTGAAATCTGGTGAATCCCGGTCAGTGTAGCTTCAGGGACCAGATTTTATTTTCTGGCATGGTGGGGAGGAAGCACAAGGCGACACTGGTCATGGGGACCAGATGTGCTCCAGGTGTTGGTGTCAGTCTGAGGTCCCAAGTGGCTGGGAACAGTTGCTCAAGGCGCTCGGGTTTGGATGTCTGAAACTTCCTGAATGTCACAAACCCCTGTGCTTTCCCAGCAATGCCCTGATGCGGGTGCTCCAGAGCCAGTTACTCAAAAGGCATTTGGTGCTGGGCAGGGCAGGCTTGTGCCAGGACCTGAGCCGGAGGCTCGTGCTGGCGATGGCTCAGGAGCAGGGTGAATTTTGGCACTGATTTATAAGCAGCCCCAAACCAGGACATTTTCCCCCTAAAACTGAAAGGGGTGAGAAAAAGAGCTCCTCCCTCACATCCCTGATGGCGAAAAAGATGTGAACCTTGTCCTTCATAAACACGGAGCTGAACCCTGTGCCTCTTCCTGGCTTTCCTTGCTCCCAGGCGAAGGTGGCCTGGACTGTCCTCTCCACCAAAAGCTGGCTGGGGTGGGCTGCTGGCCAGTGTCCGCACCCAGGCCTGGGTGGGGATCTCCTCTCCCTCCCTTCCCAGCAGAAAGAAAAGAGATTTCTTGAGTTCCTTGCTGCCCTGAGGGCCTGGTCGCGCCTGCAGCCACAGCCCCACTAGCTCTCAGAGCTGGTCTCTCCTTCTTGCTCCTGCACCACCCAAAAACGTCTGCTGTCCCTGTGCTATTGGGACATTTTCCCTGGGAGTATTTTCCCTGGTCAGATGCCATCCCTCCTAGAAGATGTGAGGCAGGAGGCTGGCCAAAGGCCTGGTCACTAGCGGGGTTCCCCAAGGCTCAGTTTTGGGGCGAGTCCTGTTTAATATCTTTACTGATGATCTGGATGGGGGGATTGAGTGCATCCTCAGTAAGTGTACAGACAACACTAACTTGGGTGGGAGTGTTGATCTGCTGGAGGGTAGGAAGGCTCTGCAGAGGGATGGGGACAGGCTGGATGGATGGGCTGAGGCCAACTGTGTGAGGTTCAATAAAGAGAAGTGCCAGGTCCTGCACCTGGGTCACAACAACACCCTGCAGCACTACAGGGGAAGAGTGCTGGAAAATGGCCCAGCAGAAAAGGACCAGGGGGTGCTGGTCGACAGTGGCTGAACATGAGCCAGTGTGTGCCCAGGTGGGCAAGGAGGCCAATGGCATCTGAGCTTGTATCAGCAATAATGTGGCCAGCAGGACTAGGAAAGTGATTGTCCCTCTGTATGCAGCACTGGTGAGGCCACACCTCGAGCTGTGTCCAGTTCTGGGCCCTTCAAATCAGGAAGGACATTGAGGTGCTGGAGTGAGTCCAGAGAAGGGCAGCGGAGCTGGTGAAGGGTCTGGAGAGTAAGTCTTATTAGGAACGGCTGAGAGAGTTGGGGCTGTTTAGCCTGGAGAAAAGGAGGCTTAGGGGAGACCTTATCATTCCCTACAAATACCTGAAAGGAGGTTGTAGCAAGGTAGTGACAGAACAAGAGGATATAGCTTTAAGCAGCACCAGGGGAGGTTCAGGTTGGATATCAGGAAGAATTTCTTCACTGAAAGGGTTGTCAAGCATTGGAATGGGCTGCCCAGGAAGGTGGTGGAGTCACCATCCCTGGAAGTGTTCAAGAAACAGCTGGATGTGGCACTTAGAGTGCTGTGGTTTAATTGACATGGTAGTGTTTGGTCAAAGGTTAGACTTGATGACCTTTGAAGTCTTTTCCAAACTTAATGATTCTGTCACCAAAGCTCATCTTTGTCCTGTGGAGCCAGCAACATCAGTTGTGACTGGCCTGGCTGCATGCTCAGCATGCAAACCAGCTTCTTGTCCTGGTATTTATCTCCCCAGTGCGTTTCCAGCTCTTTTTCTTCCTGTCCTGCACACACTGTGAGTGAGTCTTGAGGTCCAGGTCTGGCAGAGGTGGTTTGCCCCTCTTTCACTGCCTCTTGCATGTGTGCAGCTTGTCAATTGCTGCCCCATGATCAGCATGGCCTCACTCCTGCCCTCCAACATGCTGCAAAAGTGGGTTCAGGGAGCCTCTGTTTTGGGGGACATGTCACCCGTACTGGGCACCCTATATCAGGAAGGCTCCTGCCTGCAGGATTTGCAGGGCTGCTGGTAGAGAGGTGATGCATCTCCAGCCACTGGCCTTGTCTCTCTGCTCTTTAATCTCCCTTATCCCCCTTTTTTCCTTGAAGCAGATCCTTGTCCCTACTCAGAGGACACTGACAGCAGTGGCAGCCAGTCCATGGCTTGAAGTTGGGGTCCAAAAACTGTGGGTAGAGCCCCAGCCTTGTTCCCCTATTTGTGTGAGAGGCACAGCCTTAAGTAACCCCTGTGGCAGAGAGGAGCAGGGAGACACACAGAGGCCCAGGAAGGCGAATTAACATCCTCAAGGTCCTTCTGAAGGTCACTTTCTGACTGAGAATAGGTCCCTATTTCCTGGCCTCCAGAAATCCTGCTGCTGGCCCCATGCAACACAGTTCTTTTTATTCTCCCCTTACTAACAAATTCTTCCTTTCTGTTGGATGTAAACAAGGAGGAAAGCTGTCCCAGGCTGTAGGCACTGGCACAGCCCCATGGCAGTCCAGGATCTGCTCTGGTACAGGGACATGCAGAGAAGCATGGTCTGCCATGCCCACCATCCCAGGCTGCCCTAGGAATCAGGGCCATCCTGAATCCTGCCAAGCAGCCATGAGTCGTGGCTCCACAGGAGCATCCAGCTGCTGCAGGGATGCCCTGTGCTAGGGGCACTTGGAGGTGGGATATGGGACTTTACCTGTGGGGTAGCCAGTGGAGATGGGACATGGATCTTAGCCTGATGGTTTCTTCTCCCCGCTGTCCTCGGGGAGGCTTGGTGACCAGGCAGCACCTCACAGGGTGATGAGGACAGGCTGGAGGCATCTCCATCCACCCCAGCATGAGAACAGGATGGTGAGCTGCTCTTGCAAGAGGCACCCTGCATCCTGTTCCTCCAAGCTGGCACTGAATATTTGGCCTCTAGCCATTCTCCACCCCCAGCTCTCTCAGTGCTCAGGCAGTCCCTCGATGCTAGCAAGGGGGTCTCTGATGCCTGTGCACTGCATGGCTGCTGCTCCCATCCCTTCCTAGCAAGGGCAGCTATTAATATCTTGGAGGCTGTTCTTCCTTCTTCCTTCCCCTGCCGAGGATAAACCAGCCTGATCTCTGCACAGGGAGCAGCATGAGAAAAGCCAAAGCCTGGAGCAATATGTGTGCTCTGGGTTGTCCAGGGAAGGCAAGGCCTCCTGCACCGGCTGGAGACCTCCCCTCCTGCCTGGTGCTTACTGTAAATGTGTGCAAGATGAAACCCCAACATGAAAGCATTTCCTTCCTTTCCCTGTAAGGGGATCAGTCTCCTATGAGTGCCGTGGGGGCTGTGAAGAGTTTGAAAGAGCTGGTTTTGCCTGGGTCTGGTCAGCAGGAGGCTGTCACAGGGTGGGAGGGATGGTCCAGGGCGTTTGGGCTGCTGGGGCTGGTCCTCTTGGGCTGTGGCGGTGTGTGACTTTGTGGTCTGAGATCCTGTTTTTGGGGCACACTAGAGTGCTGTGCCCCAGATGTTCACAGTGTCAAGGTGCTGATGTGTTAGCAGGTGGGGGGACACTTTCAGGAGGGATGAAAATAGCTCACTGCATGGGTTTTTCTCAGAAAACTGTCCAGCTGACAGCAGAGCAGGGCTGGGGAGAGGGAAATCTGTGTGTGAGAGGCGCAGGGAGGCGAAAGGTTGCGTTTGCCTCCTTGGTCCAGGGACTGTGCATTAAAATTCAGTCACTGTGACTTCAGGCCCGACTCCAGCAACGTGCCGGGACATGTGTCTCAATGGGAGCCCTTGATCCTGGTCCCTGGGCTGAGCTGCAGGTGTCTGGAGCCATTCCCGCAACAGGCATCTGCCCTTTGCGGCTTCCTTGCTCCGGTTCCACCTTCCTCCTCCTCCTCACCCTTTCTCGCCCTTGTGCGCCAAGCTGCTCCCTCCGTTCTGGCTTTCCGGCAACTGCAAACAATGTCCTTATTCACTCTGTGGCTGGGATTTGGCGGCGAGGGGAAGGCCTCGGCACAGAGGAGGAGGAAGGAGAGAGGCAGGGAAGCGAGCATGCCTGTCCTGGGCCAGCCGTCCAGCTGTGGTTAAAGGCGCTCTGTGAGGCAGTCTGGCTCTTCCCCCCAGTTTCCTACAGGCACAAGGTATGTGCATTCCTATGGTTTGTCCACCTGCCCTGCTGTAGTACCCTCCAAACCCACAGACAGTTTCAGCACAGTTGATTGGGAATTAGCATCCTGCAAGCATCCTGCAGGTCAGTGTGCAGGGACTTGGTTGCTCTTGCAAAGTGAATGGCCCTGAAGGATGAACAGCACTTATTAGACATCAGAGAAGCTGCGTGGGCTTTATTTACCGTACGAACACAGTAAGGCTTTTCACTGCTTCAGCTCTTGTCTAAAACCACAGCAGCTCAGCAGGTCATGGCGCACTTCATCACGTCAGGTGAGGCTGCCATGCTCCTTCTTGATCCTGCTGGGAGTCAGGCACGGACTGGTGAGCACTTGAGCACCCCAGGGAAGTAGTGCCACAGGCTCTCCCCTGCCAGCTCTCCTTAGGAGGCTCACAAAGGCCTTGACCAGCCTCAGAGAAGGTGAAACCTTGGGTCATGTCATGAGATTATGCTGCCCCAGGACCATGGGCTGCTGCAGGCTGTGAAGCAGGGATGAGGGGAGCGCTGGGCCTCAGGAAGGGCAAGGGCACAATCTGCTGTTATCATGGGCTCAGCAGTAACCACAGGCTTAGCTTTGCCCTTTGGGAGAGGACAGTGGTGAGACCAGCCTAAGACAAGCAAGGGAAACAATCTGTCTTGCCCACAGATTTCTCCCTGCCTGGGAGGTCTTGGGTGGGTGTGAGCTCCTTCCCACTCCCCAGTACCCCCCTTTGTGGTGGGGGGTTGCCCAATTGGCTGGGCTGGACCTGTGTATGTAACAAATCTGATGTTGCAGTGCTGAAGTGGTGGAGTGGCTCTCAGATAAGGAGCCTAGACACTCTGTATCAGCAGAGCTGTTAAACTCTTTACCATCTTTGTGTCTTGTGGCTGCAGGCATTTAATGTTGCAGAAGTTCTTTACTGCCTGTCCCCCAGCAGACATCCCCCCATCGCCTGCCTGGAGGGTGGATGTGTCCCACGCTGGAGCGGCTGCTGAGAGCTGGGGCCAGTGCAGATTCAGGGGGACTGACTGGGACGTGCAGTAAGGTGCACAAGGCAAGCGTGGTGTTTTCCCTGGTGGTGGTTTCCTCCCAGCAAGCCCTGGGCAGATAGCAGTGGTCAGCAAGCCTTCCCCCAACACAGTCCCACACAGACCAGCTGTGTGCATCCTCCCTGCAGTGAGACATTGCAGCACTTGCTTTGCTTCCTGCAGAGATGCCCCTTCAAGTAGCATTTCCCTCCGAGTGCATGACCCTGGTACCCCAAACCCATCTGACTTGCCATGATGGCTCTCCAGGAATCCCTGCTCTGCTGGTGGTGGGGCTCCCAATGGCCAAGCCAAGGATAACCTCTGCTTGTTTCTCTGTCCTCCTCCAGTGGTTCTGCTCCCACATGGGGTTAATGCCCACAGTGTGTTTCCTGACTCCTTGTGTGGACTCAGCACGTTTGTACCTCCACTTTGTTTTTTTCTGTAGAGAGAGGACAGATTACGTTCACCTCAGAATACGCTAGTGTCCTTCAACTAGCCCTGTCTCACTGGGGCCAGTGGGGTCATGGTGGACCAGCCACTTACCCCAGCCACTGATTAATTCATTAATTAATGAGTTCACTCTCAGCTGGTGTTGGAATACAGAGCATTTTTAGCGTGTGTTTCGGAAACTGGCGACTTGTCTCAGAAAAGACAAGCGGGGATCAGAGTTGCTCAAGAGCCAGGGAAGGGCGCCTGTATGGAAGGAACTGCAGTTCTCCCGGCATCAAGGTCATGCATGAAATATGAGAAATTACCCCGAGAAATTCTGATCTGGAGGAGGAGAAGGAGGAGTTCATGACTTCAGAAATACCAGATTTGGGAGGGGATGGAAGGAGAAGGGATATACTTTCCTTTTCAAAATACCTAAGGAATTTGGCCTGTGCTGCACAGACAATGAGATTTTGCCCCTCGCTGCTGGAAGGGGTAGTTCATACCCATGTGTCTTGTTAAGGTTTTGTTGCCATGGGTGAAAAGCCCTCCCATCCCAATGCAGTCTCAGGCATGTACAGTTTTTAAATTGCCCTAAAATCAAGAGAGTGGCTCACATGTGAGATTTAAAGAAAACACTGCATATCCTCTGTTCTCTCTGATTTCTGTGACTTTAGTTTGAATGTTTGGTCACTTTTTCCGGCTGTGAGGGGCTATTAAATTAACTTATATGTATAAAAACTTATTTATATATATGTTTGTGTGTATATTTGTGAATTCACATAATTGTATGATTCTAGGAGTGGAGCAGTCTGAGGTTTGTTACAAAACACAAAGGTTGGCAGCTCTGCCATGGCAGCTGCAGGGTGATGGTACGTGCGTGTCCGGGGCTGTTTGGTCCTTCTCTTGGGGGTCCCTCACACCAGTAGGGTTGGTAGGCTGGCTTCTGCCTGCCTGGCATTTGGAAATGATGGGAAAGCCTGCTCTTCCCTGTAAAAGCATCCCAGCAGCACTGGGGGAAAGGCAGGGGCTGCCTCAGACCACTGCCTCCATGTCAGATACGTACGTCGGAGTGGGACAGGGATTTGGCCTCTGTGCCCAGCGAGCTTTAAGCTTTGGATCCTGTCCTATGTTTTTCCATGTCCCTGTCCCAGCTGTCAAACAAGGAAGTCAGGCAGAGGATTGGGCTGCTCCTGGGGACCCTGGTGGACTTGGCTGTTCTCCTGGTGGGCTGGTGCAGAATGGGTCTGGCTGCTTGTGATGGAGATGATGAATCTCTGCAGCAGGGAGGGAGGCACAGGGTGCACCTTGGTGCAAAGCTCCCTATGTCCTTTGGCTGTCTGGCATGGAGAACGAGCAGCTCAGCACGACCTACTTCAGCTCCCATGCTCAATTGGCCTCCTGCAAGCAGGGATGTGGGAAGGCAGCTCTTTCCTGGAGTGGGCTTGCTGCCCGCCACTTCTCAGCCTGGCTGTATCGGGCTACTGCCCACTCACCCCATGGCTCTGCCTGGTGCTGGACCCAAAACCATATCTGAGCCCCCAGAAAATTCCCCAGCAGCACCACACCCAGGGCCAGCTACCGGCACAGGACCTGGGATATGGTTCCTGCTCGCACCCTTGGCTCTCTCCAAACAAGTGGTTTTTCACTCACTCTCCAGAGCTCATTTCCCATTGTGTTTAACTTGGGAGTGGGCCGCAGACTCCTGATGCTACAGCAGCACAAATAACAACCCTTTTACAGTGAAAAAAGGACATTTTTAGTATATGCATCAAATCTTTCTCCATGTGGATGCTCCCACCTCTTGGGTCTTAAAATCAGCAGCAGCAGCAGCAACGATGCCCTTGGATGCTGCAGGTCCCTGCGTTTCTGTACACATGTGCCAGCAAATGTCCCCCTGGGGGGAGTGTGTCTGAATCACTGTGGCTGCCCCTCAGCCCCTGTTTCAACTGTAAGCGCTATCTGTGTGTCTGTCTGCATGTGCCTGGGTGGGTGCACACGTGTGGGCCCCGGGCATGCACGCGGACTGCGCCTGCGAGTGGGAAGCCAGGTTTTTTCAGCTCCTCGTCATTATTAGTGGTAGGAGCCCAGTGACTGAGGTCACTGAGGCTGGAGGTGCCCGAGACCTTAAGAAAAACAACAGGAGGGAGGAGGCTTCGCATTCCTGCTCCTGAATTGAGTCGGAGGTGACAGCCTTTCCCTGCAAGGCAATTAATCCCGGCAGCGCCTCTGCCACCCTCCCCCTCCCGCCTCGTCCAGGAATTAATTACTTGATTATAAATTCCCGAGTGGCAGTTTATAATAGCAATAATCCCCTCGAAATTCATTCTCACTGCTGGTTTCTTCCCATCTCACCCCCATCATTGAGTCTCTAACGCCGTCTCTGTGCTGAGCAAAGCCGTTCTCCTCGACCCGTTGGTGTCCTGGCTTTTTCCCCCAATAACCATGGAGGAGGAATATTTGGAGTTGATTTTGAGGGTGTTTTGGGAAGCCCTGCTCCCGCTCACAGGGATGGAGCCCTTTTCTCATGTGTGGTGGGTTTCATCCTGGCTGGGGAAGAGCACAGGAGCAAGGCACTCAAACTGGTAGCTGGGGATAAGGTCTTGTCCCAGTTATTCGGCTGATGGCCCAGGCCCAGCCCTGAGGAGTGGGGCCGAGGGCTGGCAGTGTGGCGGGGGGAGGCCCTGCTCCTCCTCACTCTGTCCCTCTCGATTACGCTGATGCTGGCTCTGGGGCTTGTCACGGAGGCGGGGAAGGGAGAAAGGATTTGGCATGGTGTACAGGGGCATGAGGGACGTGGTGATGTATAACAGGAGCCTGCTGGCGATGGGTGATGGGCCTTGAAACGGTGCTGCCTTAGTGGGAGATGAGCCTCTCCATGTCCTCGCCCGGGTCCCCAGGGCTTGGCTCTGACCCAACCCCACTGACTGGGCTGCAGAAAGTTACCTGAGGGGCTGCCCCCATCCAGGGAACCCAGACCAAGGTCCCCAGCAGATAATGCTGCCCGGCACTCACAGCCCCTCTGTGTGATTTACAGCTCCACCAGCTATGCATGGGCTTTCAGCTCAGCGGTTGCATCCTGCTGAGAAAAAGCACTGTCCCTCCCAAACAACATGGGCAGAGCTGGTGTGGGCAGCACCGACACTCACCAGCCATGTGTGGCCGCTGGGTTCTGACAATGCTGCTCTCTCCCACCTCTGCAGAAGATGCTGATGAAACAGCAGGACCGCCTGGAGGAGCGGGAGCAGGACATTGAAGAGCAGCTCTACAAGCTGGAATCGGACAAGCGGCTGGTCGAGGTAACTGGTTCTTCACCCTGCTGCAGCCAGTCCTGGGGACCATCACCCCATGGTACCATGGGGACAAGCTCCTGGGACATAGGGGCCAGGTGGGCAGGGAGGAAGGCAGACATGCAGGGGAGGAATAGCTGGAGAGACCTGCTGCCTCAATTCCAGTCTTGGCAGTCATCCTTTCTGGGGACAAAATGTGTTTGGAGCTGCCCTACAGCCTCATGGGTCCTGGGGTGAGTTGGGAGGTGGTGAACAAGGCTGTCCTTGAGTATCAGATGGCCCACGCTGCCCTCAGCTCAGTGCAGACTTCCCCAGCCTGCCTACTTCATCCCGAGTGGAAAGGGAGGGTCTGGAGTGGGAGATCCCTGAATAAACCACTGAAATACCCACGAGATGGAAGAGATGCAAGCATTTTGCTGGGACACAGGGAAACAAGACTAGCTTATGGTCCTTAAAGCCTCCCAGAACATGAAGGGAAGGTCTCTGGAGCATGAAGTCTTCAGCGCAGGGTGGGGCTGGGGATGAAGATGGGGATAGGTGGGGTTTTTCAGGGGAGCACACCTGGATTGTTGGTGCAGCAGGTTGTTGTTTGGCATTAGCTCTCTGGAGGCGATTCACAGATAGACCCCAGAAAGTAGGTCCAGGAATCTCCTGGGCCAACCAAACCTCTGCAGTGTCCTATTGGATCTGGCACATAGGAGTCCAATGTGGCAGCTGATGGCAGGGTTGGATCTGTGTGGGTGATGCAGGAGAGCAGAGCTGGAGTGCAGCTTTCAGGTTGCACCTTTCCCTGCTGGAGAAAGGACCCAGGTGTCCTGTGACATCATGGGAGAGGTTGGAGGGCTCAGAGGGCCTGACCCTGCTCCTCTCCCCAGGAGAAGGTGAGCCAGCTGAAGGACGAGGTTCGCCTGCAGTACGAGAAGATGCACCAGATCTTGGATGAGGACTTGCGGAAGACCATGGAGATCCTGGACAAGGCCCAGGCCAAGTTCTGCAATGAGAATGCAGCCCAGGTCCTGCACCTCAACGAGCGCATGCAGGAGGCCAAGAAGCTCCTCAGCTCTGTTCAGGTCATGTTCGACAAAACTGAGGACATCAACTTCATGAAGGTAAGACAAGCTGCCTGTGCTGGGGGTGGGATGGGGCTATGGGGAGGTCTGGTTGTGTGGGGAGCATCGGGGAGGTGTGGGGCATGGCAGGGAGCCGGCTGGGGACATTGGCAGGGCTGGCTGATGCCTCCAGAAGGCTCAGCAGTGGGAGAAGGCAAGGAGCAGTGGGGCAGGCTCAGTGCCAGCCTCAAATGAGGAGGTGCTGCAGCCTGGAGATGGGGCTGGGGCAGCCTCATGCTGGGGAGGAGGGGACTCAGCACCCCTGGGCAGCCTGTTCCCTTCTGGGGGGCCACAGAAGCTGACACTGAAAGGGGACATGGCTGCTGTGGCAGGGACTGGCCTTACTGACCAGAGCTTCTCCTTCTACTCCTAGAACACCAAGTCTGTGAAAATCTTAATGGACAGGTAAGCACAGGCGTGTTCGTGGGGGAAGGGCATGTTCATGTTGGCAGGGGCACAACAGCACAATGTCCAGAGGAGGACCAGAGCAGGGATGCTTCAATGCCTTGGCCTGGGAGAGACATGTGCCATGCCTCAGCTTCCCTCTCTGTCTGGGAAGATGAAAACATCCCCTTGTGCAGCCATTAAATCAGGTCCTTCCCTTGGAGTAGGAGAAATGTAGCAGTGTGCTTGTGGAAGAGCAGAGCTGGGACCCAGTACCCCAGCCAGACTGGGGTGCAGGGTTCAGTCCAGCTCCACTGCAGCAGGGACAGGGCAGGGGGTTCAAAGCCAGCACCAGCAGAGCATAGGCGAGCTGGGATGGCCATGCAGGGAGAATGGCCTGCAGATGTGCCCTGGCGTGGGATGTTCACAGCAAAGCTGGACAGGGAAGGTCCTGCCTGCCAGAGACCTCCACCCTAGGGAGGGGGTCTGGCCCTTGGGAGGGTGTGGGTGAAGGAGCTTCTGACCCTCTCCTGAGTCTGCCTTGTCCCTCATGCCTCTCCTCTCTGTCCATTGTCCCCAACAGGACCCAGAACTGTACAGGTGGCAGCCTGCCCCCACCCAAAATCGGCCACCTCAACTCCAAGCTCTTCCTGAACGAGATTGCCAAGAAGGAGAAGCAGCTGAGGAAGTTGCTGGAAGGTGGGTGAAACCTGAGGGCTGTGGGGTGTGTGGGCATGGGACCTCACTACCTCCTGTATCCGTAACTGAGTGTCCTGCAGATCCCAGTACAAAAGGGTGGGGAGAGCATTCAGGCTGCAGCGACCCCTCAAGGAAGCCCCTCTGCAATCAGCAGGGCCATAGAGAGTCATGAAGCGAGCTCCTGACTCTCCCCAGGGCATTTCCCTTGGCTTGTGAAATGGCTGTGTTTTAGAGTTACGTGAAACCATGAAATATAGGTCTCCTTGAGGGGCTGGCCATCAGCAGGAAAAGTTAGTGGAAAAATGGGGGTCAGAATGTGGGCAGGGACAGCCAGGGCCCCGCGTGGTCCCACAGCCGCCAGCCCATGCCTGGAAGCAGATCGTGTCCTGCAGAGGCTTCCCAGTCCTCTCTCCTTGGGGGTTTTGGGTTTGTCCCCCAGGTTGTCCCACCCTGGTCCTGTTAGGGACTGTGGTGATGAGCTGTTTGCAGAGCAGTGCCTGAGGCTGCTCCAAGCATGCTGGCAAGACTCCGGCACTGAACCTGCAAATCCCCCTGTGTATGGTTGCGTATGTCCAGTTTGCCACTGGTGGCGTGGGCTGGGGGACGCTCTGCTCATGTGGGGCTGGAGCACAGGTCTTGGGGCTTCACTGCAGGTTTGGATAAACATCCAGAGCACCCTGTAGCTGTTCCATGCTGTGCTTGATGCAATTCCCCTCTCCTGTTCCCCTCCACAGGTCCTCTGAGCACCCCTGTCCCCTTCCTGCAGAGTATCCCCATGTACCCCTGCACTGTCAGCAATTCCGGCGCAGAGAAGCGCAAGCACTCCACCGCCTTCCCCGAGGGCAGCTTCCTCGAGCCATCGTCCGGGACTGTGGCGAGCCAGTACATGAGCCAGGGCGCTTCAGCTGGCGAGGGGCAGTCCGCACAAGCCATGGTGCCTTGTAGCTCCACACAGCACATAGTTGGACTTCCTAGCGGCCCGCAGCCGGTGCACTCGGGCTCCGTCTTCAACCCATCTCACTACCCCAACACCACGTCATCTCAGCAGTCCGTGCTCTCCCAGTACGGCGGGCGCAAAATCCTCGTCTGCTCCGTGGATAACTGTTACTGTTCCTCTGTGTCCAACCACAGCGGGCACCAGCCCTACCCGCGGTCGGGGCACTTCCCCTGGACAGTCTCATCGCAGGAGTACTCCCACCCACTGCCGCCCGCCCCCACCGTCCCCCAGTCGCTCCCGGGACTTGCCGTGAGGGAATGGATTGACGCATCCCAGCAGCACGGGCGGCAGGATTTCTATAGGGTCTACGGCCAGCCATCGGCGAAACACTACGTCACCAGTTAACCGTCACACTCTCTGAAGAGTCCCGCTCGATGACGTGTTCAGACAGAAAAGTCTGGTTTGGTTTGGCTTTTTTTTTTTTTTTTACCCCTTTTAAATCAAACCCAATTTTTTCCCTGCCTCACACCCCTCCAGGATTTTGGGGAGGGTTGTTCTATCATATCTCTCTTTTCTTTTTTTTTTTTAATCCTTTTAAAATTAAATAATAAGGTTTTTTCATTTTAGTTCTTTTTTTAATTTAATTTTGGAAAGTCCTTACTGCCCCTCGCTGGGAAAACACGAGGGAGAAATTACTGAGAAGAAATTGATGGGGATTTCAGTCGGACGTCTGGGTCTGTGCGTCGCGCTCTTCCTCACTCCTCTCTGCCTTTGGAAAACTTCAGAAGGGACAATGGCACCTTCTCTCTTTCCATTTCTCCAAGTTCATTTTTTCTGCTTTGATTCAGTTTTTCCCTTTTCCCCACCCCTTTCTTTCCCTTTTTAAAAAGAAAAGAAAGAAAAAAAGTCAATCATTGATTCAGTATGAAACGATACTTGTAGATTTTGGGTTTGTTACCTTTTTTTTTTAAAAGGCTGGGTTTTTTTGTGTTATGAGGCCACTTATCATGCATATTGGCATTTTTTTTTCCTTCTTTCAGAGATTTGTAAATACACAATGGCAGGAAATTTAATGCACAAAAAAAAAAAAGGGAAAAGAAACTTTAAAAAAAAAAAACACGAATAAATAAAAAAAAATCTGTTCTAGTTTTCAGGAGGGGAAGTGTTGCTGAAACGCACCCCCATCCTGTGTATCGCTGATGCAACTTCCTGTAACAAGCACTTTGTATAAAAAAAAAGTGGACTTCCTGCTATAAGGCACAGGTATTTATTCTGTAACCGATTTTAGATACACACAGACACACACACACACAAAATATTCAAATAAATGTGATCACTTAGTGCAAATGCCTTGCTCTGCTGCAGCTCTTCCCCCAGGAACGCCAGCTCCGACAGGAGGCTCCCACCTGCTTTTGGAAGGAACCACTCCCCGGTCCCAAAGGGGCCTGGATGATGGTGGGTTTTTTTTCCAGAGGGGCTGTTTGGGAGGGAGCAGCTCAGGGATGGGGGCGCAGCAGGTCCCAGCCATGGAGGGGGTTCCCACCAGTGCCCATCCTGCATCCCCGTGGGGAAGTGTGCTGGAGCTGTGGCTCTCCACCAGCTCCCTCCCAGACGGCGAGGATGTGAGTCAGGCATGGAGCTGGCCGGGCCACATCCTGCCCACAGCCTCCAGAACAATCCCCATTGTGGGATGAGAATGGGGTTGGGGACAGCAGCTTTCCTGACTCTGCCAGTATCCACCATTGTGGCCACACTGCTGCCCCGGCACCCAGCCCTTGAGGCTTTGTTCCCTACCTAAAGCCCCACTGCCCCGTGGGGCCTTGTGGGTGCTGGCAGCACCCTCGGCTGGTTTGGGGACCTCCTCAGCCAAGGCTGGGAAGGGTGAGGAGGAACCCTTTTTCCAGGACATGTAGTGGAGCCGTGGGCTGGCCTGGCTCTGGCTGTGCAGGGGCGAGCTCGTGGTCTGGGAAAAATGAGGCTGACTTCATAAAGCAGAGCAGCATCCTAGAGGCAGGAGGGTTTTTCCATTGCTCTCTTCAGGCTTGGCTTCTTTATTTTGTTCCTGGTTGCAAAATGCCCCTGGGTTTAGTTCCGGTTTGGATTCCCCCCCCTGCTGCTTTGGTGGGAAACAGGAAGGGGAGAGAGTCTCAGTGAGCTGAAAGAGGGGAACAGTGGGTCCAAGGGAGGGGGACCCTTGCACCTAGCTCCCCCCATTCCATCCCAGCGGAGATGGCAGCAAATCCCTGGCCAACAGGGCCCCCTTCCCAGGCAGTGTTGGGGTGTGGAGCCAGCACCCCTTGCCCCTTTGTGTTCCCAGCCACTCTCCGGGTTAATGCTGCCTCACACACAGGGTGCAGAGGGTGGCAGCTCGGCCTCACTGTCCTGCCAGGTTCTTCCCAACCCTGTCCTGCTTGGGCTCTTCAGGAACCCCCCAGCCCATTGGAATATTTGGGCATTTGCTTCTCAGTCACAAGCAAAGCATGCTGGGGCAGCAGGAGGGAGCGGGATGCTCCCAGGCACTGTGAGGGACCTCATGATGCTTCCCCTCTGTGTTCCCAGTGCCCATTGCCATATGGTGAGGAAGAGCCCCAGGGGTCATGGGGACACAGGCAGGATGAGTGACATCCCTCCCATGGAGGGGGGTCTCCAGTGCACAGCCAGGGCCGCCCCCCACCCCAGGGCGCTCCCCAGCCATGGCCCCTATGCTTTGGTGCCTCAAGGTTTAACCTCCCAGCTGTCCTCCTCCTCATCCACTTCCTCCTTGGCACAGCTGCCTCCTGCTGTGAGAGCGGCAGCTGCTGGCCAGGGCAAGCATTAAAGCACCTGTTGCCTATAGACAGGGGGACACAGGCACAGCCCCCACCCCACAGGATGAACCCCAAAGGCTTGGGACGCTCCCAGGGGTGGGCCACTCTCACCCTTCTCTGGAGAGAGCAGCCCTGAAACAGTGGGTGCCACTTGCAAAACCTTGGGGCCACAGCCCCTCTGGCCCCTCCCAGCCAGGAAGAGGCCCCTGGTGTCCTGGGTGTCCTGGCTTCCTGCAGCACTGTGCCATCCAACCCCGTGTGTTACTGGTGGTGAGGAGGAAGGTAATGGCTCCATGGGGGTGTGGGAGGAACGTGTGTCCGTGGCCCTGTTGGGATAATGGTGTCCCGGGAGGGGAAGTGCTGATGCTCGGGTGCACAGCAAGGTTTTATTGATGGATGGCTCTGTCCGGAAGGGGTGGGGGGAAAGCAGGGGGAGCAGAGGCACATCCATAAACAGCTCGAGTTGTGAATGGAAAGAGACGGATTAGGAGCCAGGTGAAAACATGTCACACGGCGGAAAGAAAAATGAGCAGCTGGGGCAGACCAAATTGGTGTCTGATGAAGGACGTGGGGCCTGGTGGAAAAAGGATCCCGAGGCCGGCGTTGCTGCACGGGGGAGGCTGATGAGGAACAGCTGGAGCCGGACACGCACATCTGGTGGAGTAGGGTGAGGGGAGAGGCAATAGCTGCTGTAACCACCGTGCCACTGGCCACCGCACTCAGGGCATGGGGCTGCAGCTCATCCCTCGATCCGGATGTCAGGAGCGGCTGATGGTTCATTTTCAGGGCAATCCTGGGGAGGGAATGGCAGGGATTTACACAGTGGGGTTCAGGCTCTGCCGTGCTAAGGGGTCCACAGGTGGAGGAGCCACTGCATCTTCCCCCATTTGCATACATGTAAATATGCAATCAAAATAATGAGGGTGAATGCAAACCAGGCTTTCAGTTTGCAACCAAGTCCTATTTTTAACCTTGGAAAAGGGTTTCAGCAGGAAGCTGCAGGCCCTGCTCTGGTACCCATCAGCATGTCCAGCTGTGTGGGTGCTTGCACCAACCCTTCACCCCAAAACACTACTGACCCCATGACCGCCCATGGGTCAGTGCCTGCTGCACTTTGTTCCCATTGCCAAAGCAAACAGAAATCTCACATCTTTGTGGAAAGAGGGACCACAAAACATCACGCTCTGCCATGTGGGAGCCTTCTCGGGACACTCTCCCACCTGCTGAGCCCCAGGTCCTGCTTCCAGACAGGGAGTGAGCCCAGGGAACGCCCCTGGCACCCTGGGAGTGAAAGCCCCATGCTTAAACATGAGGGTATATTTAGACAGTGTCAATTTAAGTTTGCACATCAACCTTCTAAATATGAAACCCCATCTCAGAGAGATGTTTAAGATACCTCATCAGCCCTTGGAAAATATGCAGGAATATTAATTAGCCAGATTTGGGTATTATCTCGTAATGAATAAATGAAGAGACTCACTGCCTAAGATGAATCACTGGTGGCTCATTGGGTTTTGTTGTTTTCTTTTAAGGTTTCTAAGGTAATTCACTCATTTTAACCCAGGCTGGCAGAGGGGGTGCAGCCATGCCAGGGCTGGTCAGGGTGAGACACCTCAGTCTACCCCTAACATGGAGGGACCCTAAAGGCTGGTGTTTTACACCCCCTGATTTGGCCCCAGCTGGCTGCGCTGCCTCTGGGGACAGAGGGGCGGGGATGGGGTTGGAGTCCTGCCCTGGTTGCAGCAGCCCTGGGCCCAGGACGGAGGCGGAAGGTGCAGCCCTACTTCTCAAAAAACTTCTTTTTGGCTTCTTCCCCTCCCACCCCCATTCCTTGCCTCCTGCCGTCCTGCTCTGCTCCCCCAGCTGCTTCACTGCCTCCAGCTGGGCCAGGATACGAACTTCCCAGTTGCTGTAGAAACCCAGATGAAGGACACACTTCAAACGAAAATGCCAAACAAGAAATGGCTTTGTCTGCACCCGGATGGCTGCTTTTCCTTGCCAGGATGCAGTAGCTCTGGGGCCCTTCTTTGGGGCACCCTGTGTGGCTGGGGAGGCTGTGAGGACACTGGAGGCCTCTTCACAGCCCCGAAACACGACATTGAGCAGTGAGTGGAGACTGGGGCTCCCTGCAGAAAGGGCTTCAAAGGTCTCCATCACTCATGGGATGCTCAGAGCATCACTGCACTGCGGGATACAGCAGCCATTGGGGTTTTGACATCTCTGCCAGTTGTGGCATCATCTCCCCATCTGGTCTTGGGCTGAGCAGGGGACAGCTGAGCAGAGGATGGGGACAGCAGCACAAGTCTCAAGGTCCAGGTTGGATGGCCTAGGTGATGGGCCATGTGGCAGAGTCCTGTCCTGTGGGCACAGGGAAGTGGCATCAGAGGAGATGGGTTGGGATGGACCAGCCGGCAGCCGCTGTTGGCTGGACCCCATCCCTGGCCCCCCCGGCGCATGGCGGCTGGCGGGGCCGGGGCGGCGCGTGGGTGCGGGGCGCTGCCGGCTGCCGGAGCTGCCATTGTTTGCCTTCAATCAAGATGTTTCAGGCAGAATCAAAAGCACCAACTGGGGAAATCATCATCACAAAAAATCTTGCGCCTGCAAAATAGGTCAAGTAAGACTCCAAAGAGAGAGAGCGTCTGATCTGCATTGCAAGGAAGAATAGCAACAGCTGTGATCTCCAGTATATATGGATGGGCTGGGGGGGGATAAATATATATATCCATGCATATGTATAACCGCTTACAGCTGTTGGGCCGTATGTTCATTAGGGCCAACTGTTTTGGAGGCAGAGGGATCAGCGCTAATCGGGAAAGGGAGTTTATCATCACATTCAGAGGCAAAAGTGTCAGGAGCAACTGTGGCCCCCCCGCCCCACAGCCCACACCAGCTGTGCCACGCTGAATGCACCCAATTCAGCGTCCCCCCAACCCCCTTGGGGCTGCGAGAGCTGCGGCTCCTGCCCTGGGCTCCAAAAGCATCCGTAAGTCAGGCCCCAGCTCCCTGCCCAGTCCCAGATCCAAGCACAGTCCCTGGGTGCAGAGAGGTTGCCATGCCTGTTTCCCCATTCCCCAGACCAGCTCTCTGAGCCAACACCACCTACCCAGCCCCCCACAGTGTGGCCCCTTCGGTTATCCCTGCCTGGCACTGGCCTCACAGGTGCCAGCTATAAAAATGAACCCAAAATACATATAAATCCTCCTGTCTGACATCAGGGAGGGTGATGGAGCCGGGGCAGGACAGCTGGCTCAGCCACCCAAAGTCGTTGGGCTTTGCCTGGTCGGTTGGGACCCAGCTGTCACATGCTGGAGACAGCACAGTGTCCCTAGCCCATGGTGATGTTCTCAGCATGGGGGGACCCACTCCCCCCAGCAGTGTCCCCCTTGGCACCCCAAGCTCCTGCCAGCCAGAGAAGCATTAAAGGTTGCAGGCTTTGGCTCCCACTGGTAGCATAAAGGTTGCAAAGACAAGCAGCAAGGACAACTTCTATTTAAAAATATCTCTCATCCAGGTGATTTACTTGCCGGGTGTTCCTGCCATCCCCTAATGTAGCCCAAACATGGGGTCTAACCTACCTACCAGCTCCCCCTCCTCGTAGGGTTATTTATTCGGGGCTGTGCCGCTCGTAGTACTGCGGCTTGGAGCCACGCAGTCACAGCACATTGCAAGCAGAGGGGCTCCTTCCACCCCTTCCTCTTCTGAGGGTTTTTTTTTCCTTTTCCCATTAAAAAGGATACAGATATTCATCTTGGTCAGCCAGCTAAATGGGAAATGCAGAGCGGGCACCCCCCACCGCATGCTGTTCCCAGAAAGCCTTTGACGGAGTCCCCCAGCACGGGCACATCCCGACCGCAGCTTTACAGGAGTTTTGCTTCCAGTTGGTGCTGGGAAGGGAAATAAGTGAACAGATTGCAATAAAAAATCCAACAAGCCCAAATTCAGCCAACTGAGCCCGAAGCTGCCATTTCGGCAGGAGCCAATCATGAGGCTGCGGTGGGAGCTTGTTTCCACTTAAACAAAACAAAATTAAATGAAAAAAAAGGTCCAGAGCAGCGCCTGGGTGGGTGCCCGGGCGGGTCGGCTGGAGCATGGCCATGGCCATTGGTCCGGCTGCCCCTCACGAATGTGTTTCCAGCAGAGCCCCCCGGGCTGGCGGATGCCGACACAGCGCGAACGTGGCGGCTGAAATCTCCAGCTCTGTGGCCGCAGACCATTTCTCTGCTCTGATAAAGACAGCCATCCAGGGGGGTGCGAGGCCGTAAACAGGGAAATACTGCTCAAAGAGGAACAAAAATCTCAGTGTTCTTTTCTCCTGCAGGCCATGGATTATGATTTTCTTTTCTTTTTCCCCTCCCCACATCCAATCCACTCGGTTCCTTGTCCTTCCGGGAGCACTAAATTCATCATGTGAATGCAAAGCGGGGCTTGTGCGGGGAAGGGAGCTGCGGTTCACTCGAGCAGACGCATGCAAGGTCACACGCAGCCTCGCCATAAATTACGGTGTGTCCCACCATAAACAGCAACAGGAGAGGGGAAGCGCGGCGGCTTCAGGGGCCGGGGGCCGCAGGGGCCGATACATAATGTTGTGACAAGTCAAACAACTCTCAGGGTGTTCACTTGCCAGAGAAATATTTTTCACATCCAATCCATTAGGCAAACAAGATGAAAAAGTATTTCCTACTTTGCTGAAAAAATACCAGGGCTCAGTATAAAGCATGCCTTAAAAAAAAAAAAAAAAAACGAGAAAAGAAATTAAGTGTGACCATCTACAATGTTTTTTTTCCAGCTGCTCTGACAACCTTCCAGGCATCCCAGCCATGTAGGGAGGGAGCTGATGCTTTAAAGAGTTCTAACAGTTTCTCGCTTTTTGGCCTGTCCTGGTGTAGCAGGAACAGTAATGAGTCAGATTAGCTGGAAAGCAACCCCAGATTTGCTTCCCTCCCTCCAAATGCCCTCCCAACCACACTTCACTGAACCAAACCCAAATCATTTGCTGCTTTCCTTTTTCCCCTTCCTTTTTCCTGCTAGGTCAGCAGGGAATGTGTTTCAAGGCATGCTTTTTTTTAACCTACAACATGATTTTTGAAACAAGAAGATCCTCCCAAAGTTTGCCTTTCTTGCTGGCTTTTTCTGATAGTTTTGGACAAGTGAAAATCCAAAGGAAAAAGGCTTCTTCCAACAGTTTTGATCACTTCTAGTACCAGCAACCATTTCTGATGGGAAGACAGGGGAGCAGTGGAAAAGCAGCTTCGCAGACTGACTGGGGGCTCCTTGGGAAGAGGCAATTCTCAGCTGATGGCTGCCAGAAAATGAACCTGCCAAAGAACAAAGGATCACCCCCAAACACCAGTTGTCTTTCTACTAAATTTTAATTTATTTCCTTTTTTTTTTTTTTTTTTTTGACAAAGACATCTAAATTATACACTGAGTAACAACATGACCAGATATTGCAAATACTCCTTTTTGGTGAAATTCAAAAAGGGAACATAAAAGAAAGAGCTTGTGTGGACCCAGACGGCCTAAGGAATGCAACAGCTGACACCTTTTGCTTTTGGAGAAGGGTGAGACCTGTGGGGCGGGAGGTAAGTTGGAGTGGGTTGGTCTCATCCCAGTACACTTCATAAAAAAAGAGTCTGGTGACCAGTTGTAGTTTTGACAGAGAGAGAAGCCATTAACATACCAGAAACATTACTGGCAGTGGGAAAAATGGGAGAAGGTTGCAAGAGGCTTTGGGAAGCATTCTCCAATGGCAGGGAGAGACATCCTCCATCAGAGGTGCAGTGGGGGACACAACCACAGCCAGGGGAGGACATGAATCCCCACAGCCAGTGCTCATGGTCAGAGCAGGGGCTTGGACTCATTTTCTGACTTGTCCTTGGAGAATCTCACTTCTCCACTACCTCTCCCCTCCAGGGAACACAACGGGGTAGGAAGAGGAGAGGCATCTTTCCATCTATCACAAAGGTAGAACCAGATTTAATGATGTGCAAGTGAAGCACAACAAACTCCCCATGGGAGAGGAATTAACCCCTGTGACAAACTTCTGGAGGCCTGGGGTGGGTTTGTCTGTCACTCCGAGCCTTTAAATCAAGGCCAGGTGTCTTCCTATCAGAGGGGCTCTAATTCAACTGTGAGTCACCACTGGAGGGATGGCTTTTAATGGGCTGTGTGATGCGGGAGGTCAGGAGAGAGGAACATAACGATCCCTTCTGGCTTTAAAAATCTATGACTTGATGCGAAGTGTGGCAGAGCTCCACCCATACCAATGAGAGGTTTGCTTCCCCCAGCCTCACTTTAAGGAAGGCAAAACCGACAGCTTTGGAAGGACAGAGCCTTGCGTGTGCCATTGCTGTAAACCAGAGCGGGGCTGAAGGGCTGGGAGAGGGGCAGGGGCTGCACTGATCAGGGGCAGGCGTTTCTGGCTGGCCCCAGGCAGTTGTGCAGGTGGTGTGCAGGTGCAGCCAGGTGCTGCCCAGGGCAGTGAGCCCCACAGAGGGTATAGCAAATGTAAATACATTCAGATAAGGAGCAGCAAGTGAGCAGAACCTCAAATCCTTTTACATTTTCACCAGGTTGCACAGAGAAATGTTTACAATACAATGAGCATTTACAGCCATCACTGCAGGGTGATATACTTAAGATATAGTCATTTTAACCCTCCACCTCCTTCCTCCCAGAACAGATCACTCTGTCATGGTCTTCCTCTCTTACTACCTTGCTCAGGAAAACCAAATTAACTGCTGGATTACAGGTGACACTCTTGGCAGTACAGATGCACGCAACCAATACGTGTAGCTACATGCAAACATAATGAATGAGCCAGCAAATGCTTCTGGATCCTGAGTTCAATAAGGCAATTTTCCCTTCCCAACTAAAGCGACAGGAAAATTACTACATATTTATTTTACACACATTTCCCAGTTTAACCAATGCGAGACTTAAAAAACAAATTACCCTCCTGGTTGCTTTTCTGCTGCTGGAAGCCAATTGTGGCACAGGTGGGGTGTCACAGAGTAAATTTGCCACTGCTAAAAAAGTAGGGAGCAGGAAAGCACCAACTCAAGTCCCTTGCAAGAGAGAAGCATCAATTCCTGAGTCCCCAAGGGGACTTGGCTCTGTCCTGCCTGGGCCAGGGGACAGGTACCCAAGCATTTCCCTCAGCATCTGGCATGCAATGCAGGCAAATCCAAAGCTCAGGAGTATCTGTCACAAAGCTCTGCCACTCAGCCAGCACCAGGCGTGCCTATAGGAGAGGGATGCAATTCTTTCAGCACTTGCATCAGGCAAATGCATTAATTGCAAGGAAAAGGTGATGCTGGGATGAATTTCTCCTCCTTGGGCTGACCCAGGAACATGCCATGCCCAAATCTGCAGCACTCCTGATAAGCCGTTGCAGCTGGGGAGTCACCGAGTAAGCTGTGTTTAAACGAACATCTCATCTTATGACTCCTTACTCAATCCATGCAAAGCCGGAGCTGTGTCACTTTGTGTCATTAGCGACTGCTTAACAGCTCACTCGACCCTGCTCTTCCCCGCCCCCTCCCCAGTCATCTGGTTTTTAAAGCAAGGCTGTGCTCCTCCAGCAGGCATGTCCTGCCTCTGTGCTGGAGACAGATGCACTCGGAGGGTGCTGACTCACGGACGCAGGCAGATTAAAGTTGGATTGCTAAAGCAGTTGCTGTCCCAGCTGTCCCTCTGCCCCTAGCCACAGCAGACAGCTGAACTACACGCGGATCAACCCTGAACCGCTACTGTACATCCTGATGTATGGGGGGACCTGGAATGAGCCCCAGATGATTTTAATCTGCCAAGCTGTAACACGTAGGCGGCCAGGGGCTGCTTCACGTACAGTGCAGATGTTTGTGCCGTGAGGTGGAGACATCCAGGGGAAGGGAGGAAAAAAGAGCTGGGAGCTCCAGGGGTGTCAGCCGTCTGCCTGGATCCATGAGTCAACTCGCTGACGCGTGGTAAAGCCACATGCTTTAGTACATGCAGCTTTCCCCATCCTGCCCGACAGTCCGTCTCCAGGAGGTGGAAGGGGTAATGCAGTCCCTAGTCATTCTCTGCCCTTTCACAGGCAGGCAGCAAACAAAGCTGGCAAGCAGGGCAGTGGGATTATTTTACCATCTGTGCATTAGAAACTGGCCCAGGAGTCACCAAGCTTGCTTCATGCAGGACATGGCTGGTTTGGCGTGCTAATCGTTCCTGCTCACTGTCAGCTGAGGCTAGATTTGAACTGGGGGCGAGGAGGTGGAAAACACATTCTCTTTCCTATTTCAGCAACGGCATCCTTTTAGAGGAAAGCCAGTTCAGGGAAGAATGAAATCTCGTTTTAAAGAGCGCTTCCCATCTGCCGTTCATCAGGATCCTCACCCTCCACCAGGGCAATCCACAGCCAGGATGGGGCTGGGAGGACCTCAGGCGCTGGGCAGCCAGCCCACTGTGGGGCAGTGCCCCAATCCCTGGCAGGGCTAGGCGAGGCTTGCTGAGGTGGCAGGGTAGGAGAATACATTTTGCACATTTCAAAAGGGAAACCTGGGACCTGATATCTCATTCTAGAAAGTAATCATGGACTTAATTGCATTTTCCTGCAGAGTTGCCTTAACATCAAGGGAAAATCAACAGGGATTGTTCAACATCAAGACTAATCTCACATATGGAACTTATTGAACAGAGGAACCACGTTTTTGCTGGCTCAAGGTGAAACGCTGGGCTAAATTCTCCTTCAGCTGCGAGAAAAGCCCTAGGCACGCTCATCCTGCATTATTCCAACTGTAAAGAGCTTCAATTATACACATATAACCCTTCTCTCCCTTCTACGGCGGTGTCGCAATGCAACAGTGCCTCATTATGATCAAACTCCTCTTTTATGGCTATAGGAATATGTGGAAGTCTTCTACCCTTGTTACACAAATGACTCCTTAGCAGCTTTATTTTAAGAAACTACCCACAATTGGTAACACAACTGCATTTTATCTGCCACTGAGGGGAAGCTGTGACTGACACCCGAGCGTGTCCTCAGCAGCCACGCATATAGGGCAGGTCCTATGCATCTAAGCAACTACAGTAACTCACCACTCCCTCTGCTCCACACTGAATCACAGTCTTGCTTCTGCTTACAAACTTGCTTGCTAATCAGACATTTAATACTATTTATGCATAGGGAGGAATTATGTAATTCCTTTATTGGGATAAAAAAATGATACTAAAGAGTAGGTCAAGTTCCAAATCCAGCAGTAGGTTTAAACCGATGTTGTTCCCTTTTTTTCTCTCTCTCTTGTTTTTTTTTCTTTTAACAGCTGTAGCTGTGCACAGATGGAAAAACATTTGGTCAGAAAGCAGCAAATTAGTGTTTTCAGGCTAGAATTCTGCTCCCACCGCTCCTCCATTTCCATGCAGCTCAAATCGCTTTACTTCTTCTTAGCACTGACATTTTTGCACACCCAATTCATGCCGTCCTTCAGACAGAGAAAGATAATGTTAGTCAAGCAAAGGGAAAAGGAATCCCCCAATCCCACCCGACCACCACTCTGCAAGCACCACGTTCTGACTCCTCACAGAACCCCTCCTGCCCCTCTGTGCCCAAAACCACTGTGGGTTAAAAAAATAAGTGCTTCCTTGCTCAGTAGGTGTTGTCACACAGAGGTCATTAAATCTTTCACCTGACCATAAAAAGTATCATCATCTCATCACGTCGCTATGTGTAGGTCCTTTGAGGAAGGATCACTTTGCAGTCAAGGTACGTCAGTGGCAGATGAAGGCTCAGTTCCACGTTCGGCTACAGATGATTTGTGTAATCTCAGACAAGTAATCTTGAGACAGTGGATTTTAGGAGATTGTTTGCTATAAGTCAGCTCCCTGTTAAGAATACGGCTCTAATTCTCTGGTCATCTGCAAGCCTTGAAATTCAGATCCATGAAAGTCACTGCAATACCCAGATCTGGACCCTACTCCTTGTTCCTCAGGACTCCTACAGAAAATGGGTCCTGAGGGGTCCCACAGGGATTCAGTGAGAAGCAATGTGATGATGTTTCAAGAGGCTGATACACTCTTTAAGGTATCTCTGTAAAAATGTGTGGGTGACTTTTCTGGCCACTGCAAGCAGGATTGCAACACTTGTGCCGTGAATACCCAATTTGTGAGTTTATTGCTGAGATCCCAGAATGGGATATGCTATTGAAAGCCACGGCAACACTTCATCTGCTCCTGTCATTTATCTGTTAGGAGACGCGCACAATGGAGCGCAAGATGCACAGTCTCCTCATATTTGTGTCTCATCAAATCCATTACCTCTATTCTGCCTAGGAGTTATCTCTGCTGACAGGGAGGCTGAGGTCAAAAAAGCAGCAGGTAGGGATTTGGGCATGAGAGAGGAGCAGAACATATTTGCATTTGGCAAGTGGACAAATGTCACCTTAAGAGTTCAGAGCAGGAGATTTCACTGGATTATGTTCAGTGGTCATTTCTGGATCATTAAAACAATAATTAGACCCTAAGAGAGATCAGAGCCTTCAGGCCAACATTGCTGCTAGCTCCATGGTAGCAGTGTTGCTGGCTTCCTGCACATTTGTCCCCAAATTGCCAAGAGGCTGCCAAGGACCTCAACTTCCCCAAGGACAGGTGGCCAAAGGCACAGCAGGACAGGCCCTTCAGGTGAGCCGAGACCCACTGCTGTGCCTCTGTGTTGTCCCTCAGCCACAAAGGTGGTGACCACTTGGCAGGGAGCTAAAGAGTTAATAGAGAAGAGAGGGAGTCCTCAGGGCTTAATCAGAAGCAGAGAGGTTTTCACTTGAAAATACCAATTCACCTTGATAACTGTGCTATGTGACACTTCTTATCTGAAGGGGAGCAGCAACTTTTGAAATCAGCCCTTGTTGCTGTGTTAAATAAAGAATAAGTGAGCCCAGCTTGTGCTGGGGTGCACATGAGGCCCTACACTAATAACACCTCTAACTCTAACCTTGGGGAGGGTTGAGGTTTCCAGTTTCATTTATTTATCTCTACAGCAGAGATCAGTGTAAAACAAATTGTCTGAAATCCTCAGAGCAAATGGGAAAAGATGAGCGGTGGATTCATTTTAAGGCCCAGTAGCTTTGTGTCTTCCCCTTTCAATAACACTGATAACCTAGGTGTAAAACATGTAATGCCTTAAGCAATCAATAGTGTGGTTTAAAGCTTATCACTTTAGAGAGAGGGAGGGAGTGATTCCCAGCATGAGGAATGCCAGGGCTTAACAATGGGGCTAGGAGGAGAGGTGTCAAGCCTTTGACTTGATTGTGTGCTTTAGAAATCTGCATGATTGCCTGCAAAGAGTAAAACTAAATAAATAAATAAAAATGCTCCCACAATGATTTCAGCTTCCCCTGCCTCGGAAGCAATAATCACATTTGCACACATCATGGCATACAAGGCAGGCAGAGCTCCTCATTCATTTTGAATGTAGGTTTATTTGCTGAACCAGAACAGCTGAGACAGCTTAAAGTAATAAATATCAGCTGACACCCTCTGCTATTCAGCACAGTAATCCCAGAAACAATACATCACTGCAAAACAACAAACACGCATCCTATCTTCTACCTAATCTGACCACAACCTGAATTCACAGTGATTAAAACTCTGCCTGCTGCCATTGGGGAGCTCGGGAAGGGGAAAGACAGATCTTCTCAGCACCAGCGCAGCGAGGGTCATAAAGCAGAGTTTATGATGGGATTTACCATGGCTGGGAGCCTGGCTGCATGAACCATTTAACGAGGGCAAAAGAATGACATAGCAAAATGCAAGAGGAAAGGTGAACTCCAAACAGGCTTGAAATATGTAAGTAGGTCACCAAACTTTTAAAGCAGGAATAGATTTTAAAAACCCTCTTCTGGCGTGAGTTAATTGACAGAAAAGATCACATTCAATCATAAGTATCTCTCTGCTTGCCTGTGATAAAGGGAAAATTAACATGCTCAGCTGTATCAAAGAGGTATGTGTGAGACGCCTTTCTCAGCTACATCTGCAGCTCCTGGTGCAACTTCGTTGGGGGGTGTGTGTTCTGCAGTGTCCCCAAATGCTTTGGAGAACAGCAAACGTAATGAAAAGCAAAAGAAACTAAAAGGTATGTTTGCAGTTTTTCTACCAAAGGTCTGAAGCAGGATGAAATTTTGGTAAGATAGAGAAATCCAGGGAAGCTGCTACAAACACAAAGAGCTACTATGGGAAAGGCACATGGGAAGGAGGAAACAGTGCTTGAAAGAATCTAGTCCACAAGGAGTCAACTGTTGTCATCCTTTGTCCCTACACATTCTGTCCCTATATCTGCATGCTTAAAAGATGGCTCTGTGAAGAAAGTACAATCCCTACAGTAACATTTAGATCTTGATAGATGTCCTTGCACTGCTTTGTTGAGACACAGAGTCATTGGCAGGTACTCTGAGGATCGAGGCGGATACAATATTAGTATTCCAGCCTCAAGTCAACCCTGGGAAAACTTAGCCAGGAAAAGATTTCAGATCTTTCAGCTTTGCCTTTCTTAGCTCCTTAACAAGCAGCTAGTAAACTTTACCAAAGCAAAGAGAGAGAACCCCAGGGAAGAGCATAATGCTCCTTGCAGAGAAATGCTGCTCAGCACAACCCCGCCTTGCTGCAGTCCCATCTGCTATTGTGCCAAGGGAGTTGTACTCCAACGCCCTTTGGGAAAGTACTGGTAGAGCCTTCCCTGGGAGAAATAAAAAGTCCTGCTTAAGATTAGCCCACTGCTTGCTTATTCTCTGCATTATCAGCTTTGTGGCTATGGGAGTGAAGTAATCTGACTTCAAACACAGCGAACAAGTACTTTCCACCCCATAAAAAGCCTCCCGATTTCTGCTCCCCTGCAAGCCAGGGATCAGGCAAGGCCACAAACTTGTGACCCCTAATGTGACCTTAAGGACAGCAAAGCTTAATCCTTTCATGTAATCCTCTGTCTGCCATAACAAATTGGGTCAGGCAAGTGCAAAATTCTCCATCTCTAGCATTTTTGGTATGCGTTATTTTAACCGTCACTTTCTTCTCCCTCCGCACAGGCAGGACTGTGCCTTCATTATCTGTCATTTCCTTGCACCTCAAGTCATCATACAGGCTGGCTTTTACGGGCTCCCGCCAGTACGTTATCCACTGTTTTTTGCCTGGGTGAAAGCTTATTTTTTTTTGTCCTCTGAGGCCTCATATCCCTGATGCAGCACTGTAGATTCCTTCCTTACTCTACTTAAAAATCAGGAGACACTGCCCCGTAATCTGGAAACAGGGTTGCATTTCCTTAACATGCTCTGCCTATCCCAGGAGAGCTGCAGTCATCAAAACTGGTTTTAAATCACATTTACAAGTAGCTCCAGAACCTTGTTCAGATGTGGAAGATCCCATCCAGCCTGCCCTGGCTAAGACATCTTTAAGACAAAACTTAAGCTTTGCAGATACGGCATTGCCAAGGGGGTCCTTTCCTGGCTCAGCCCTTATGAAAGTGCTGAATCGCAGCATAGGCACAACTTGGGTCTTGGGCTTCACTCCCAACTGGGTTGAAACAGCCAGGGAGGAGATGGAGGTTCAGCCCTTCCCACAGTCCTTTGGGCCAGACGGGCTCTGGCATAAATTAGAGACATTTAGTGGCTACTCTCAGTTTCAGTGGCTTTTAATGGTCTCCAGAGAGCCATTATGTTTGGGAGACTGGACACAATGCGCTGCAGCATCATTCTGGAGGACAGTTCCTCAGGGTAGGCTGAACTCCTGCTGCTTTGATCGGAGACTCTTGCTTCAGACAAGAAACAAGCTGCAGAGCACAGATCAGTCCAAAGCCTTGAGTTATATTTAATATCACACCCTGGTCCCTAAATAACACCTCCAGCAAGAGGACAGGCTGCAAAGCAGAGGAGTCCTGCCTGTTTTCACCCCATAACAGCCAGCCGGAGTGGGATGTATACAGCTAATGCACACCAAGGGCTACAATTGGAGATCTGGTCACAATACGACCCCAAGAGAGCCTATGTGGCACCAGAGAGCTGTTATGAGGCAACAGTTTGCTTGTGTTCCCCTGCTGACATCAGCAATCACCTCCCCCGTTTGCTGTATCCTGTGCAAGGAGCTCAGTGTAGGCTGTTCAGGACTCTGCTCCAGAGGCACAGCCTGGATGGCTGTGGCAGGGAGACAAAGCTTCCCTGCTTTCCTAACTTATCGAAGGATAAGATCAGACCCAAGCAGACAGTTTGCTTGAAAAAGCCCGAGTGTGAGTGGTGCCACTCCTCCCTCAATGGCACCATGAAGTCTGATTAACACAAGTGCTGCCCACGGTTACAGTCAGAAGGTAATGAAGTCTTCAGCTGGCATAACAGGGGCTGCCAGCTGGCATCCTGAGATGCTGCATGGAGTTTCCAGTTAACCCAGTCACCTCTCTTCTGAGCTGGCTCAGGACACTGCTGGGTCCCTTTTCCAGAGTCCCCAGTGGTTAATTTTAAAAGAGAAGATGACTATATGGATTCCCCCCTTAATTAAGAGTTTTATTAAATAACTCATTTCAAATAATAGTTAAATTCTCTAAATTTATATCATTCTATTAACCATAATCTAATCTCATTAACCTTGAAATCCCCAGTCTTAACTACCCAGTTCTATACACCATGGTGCAATGCAAGCAGCTAAACTAATTAAATGACCTTCAAACTATTTCTCCTTCATGTATTGGCATTATTTATCTTTGCTCATTGCTTTTCCTGCAAGCTATCACAAACATTTTCCCCTTTGAACTCTGTTCCTGCATGTGCTCAGCACAAGATATGCCACCACTCTTCAGTGACGTCTCCAACTCTACTCTAGCTAATATATTCCATCAGCAGCGATGGTTAGCATACCCGCTCCTTGGCTTTCATTCTGAATACCTGATGCTTCCACATCTTCACTTATTTTGCTGTCACTCATTGTCATTTCTCAAAGAAGTCCTTAAAGCAGTGACCTGAGGTTTAACTACACGTAGAGAGCTCCTGTTCTGAGCCACTGGTAGAGATATGGTGTACTAGGATTCTCAACAACATCATTCTTGATGTCACTCTTTAAACAAGTTCTTTGATTCTCCTAAATTTTCAGCACATTGGCCCCTCCTTACGGGTCCCAGGACTGAAGACATCATTTCTTTCTAGACTGATCTGGGTTTAGTTTAAAATCTGTCTCCCAAACCATTTTGTTCAATTTGCAAGGAAAGGGAGTGCTTGGATTTAACAAGCCTGCAGTTATGCCTGAAGAGAAATGTAGGGGCTCTTTTTCTATGAGCTACAGAGAGCTTGTGACATCCCTGACCTTTCTGCAATAATCATTTATAGCATAAGCTGCAGTATTTAGGGAAATGAGACTGCCTACTACCAAGAGGGACATTATCTGGCCTGCACCTAAACTGTCTAGATAAGCATGATGAACACAATATATAGGCCTGCAAATACTTTTATTTAGCTCTGGTCTTCTGTTTTCTGGAAGTGAAAGCAGCGGCAGATTTCATTTCCCTGGTAGAGGGTATTGGGCTGTGTATTTTATGCTATTGAATGTATAGGGATGTGCTGTACTTCAGGGAGGAGGCACAGGAAGAAGGTGCTGTCAGTGAAGAAGTGTGCAGCCCACTCCAGAGCACACAGATCAGATCAAGAAGGAGGCATATTTCAAAGCTCACAAAAAGAAAGTGCCACTTCTTATCGTTTAGTTCTTCCACATTCGACCCACATCTCTGAATTTCATCTGCCACTTTACTGCCCCTTAACAGCCGGACGTCCATAAACTAGAGGAGGGCCTGGAGGAGGGAAGAAGGTGACCTATGCTTGCCTGAAACCCTGTCAACTTTCCTGATCATGTTTCTTTGGACTGGAATATACACAGCCAGTGCGGAATGCGTTTCCCTCTACCACCACCACTATGCTGCCTGGCTGCAACATAGCTGAATTTGTATCTTAGCTAAGTAAATG
Source organism: Cephalopterus ornatus (assembly GCA_013396775.1). Classification (NCBI taxonomy): domain Eukaryota; kingdom Metazoa; phylum Chordata; class Aves; order Passeriformes; family Cotingidae; genus Cephalopterus; species Cephalopterus ornatus. Next base: position 222,430 of record VZRE01002877.1, read on the forward strand.
AAGGCCCTTTAGAGGATACCATCTACAACATTTTGGTCTAAACATCAGGTTGAGAATTTGAAATTAGAAGAACTGCTCTACTGAGTCAGACTTGGTTCATCCAAGCCAGCATTCTTTCTGGATGCCAGGGAGAAAGACCATGTAGGAACAGGATCTCTCTTGCTCTGTTCTTCCCTCCCAGTCCATGGCCCAAGCTGTTCCTCAGTCAAAAGCCGCCTCCAGCTCTTAGTGGTCAGTGATTGCCTGTAGATTCCTTTTTCAGAAATTCACTTGGTATTTTTCTTAACAAACTGGTACCTTTGGTCTCCACAACATCCTGTGCCAATGAGATCTACAATTTAATTATGCAACTTGCAAAGAAGTACTTATTTTTACTTCTTTTAAGCTTCTGTCCGATTATTTCATTAGGAACGCCCTCCTTTTAGCAATGTGAAAAATAGCATACGGTCTATCTGACATTTTTATACCTTATTTTATAAATCCTGAAAATGTTCCCACTTTCTGTCCTCTCTCTTCCAAGCTGTAAGTCCTAATTTATTTATTATCCTTGTATACAGATGGCATTCTGTGCTACTGATCATTCTCGACAGAGGATTATCAAATCTCTCCTAATTCTGAGAAGATATATGGACAATATTTTTTCAGATTAGGGTAGTTAAGTGCTAGAAGAGGTTACCTAGAGGGGATGTGGAATCTCCATGCTTGGAGATATTTAAAAGTTTATTGGACAAGGCTCTCAGCAATCTCCTCTAGACTCACAGTTATCCCTGCTTTAAACATGAAGTTGGTATAAAGATCTCCTGAAGACCCTTCTACCTATTTTTTTTTGGACTCTATGATTCTACTATTACTAAAATCTTTTTAAATGTGGCAGAGGCAGAAATTAATGTCATGTTCAAGGTATGGGCCCACCATGGCTTTAATCTGCTAGAAAATATGTTTCTTGTTTGCTTTCTTGTAACTGTCCAGTGTTTGGATTTTCCTCTCTGGCCTCTGATGAGCTGCTGTTTACAATGATTTGCTTCTTAGTAATGGCAGCTAATTTTGAGCCCACTGTCGTATGTGTATAGTTGGGATTGTTGTTCCTCATGTGTATTATTATGCACTTGTCAACACTGAATTTCATCTGCCATTTTACTGCCCACTCAGTATGGCGGGCTGCTTCTGCCACTCTTCATACTCAGCTTGAGATCTGACTATCCTGAACAGCTCTGTAGCATCAGCAAATAAGGTTTTACAGAAACTGCAATGAAGATAAATGTCTTCACCATTCTGTTTCTTTAAATATCAGTGAAGGGAGTACTCAGATTTAGAGCACCGCAAATACTTCATTAATTCAAGAAAGCCTAGGAGTGAACTAAACAAACCTAGGACCCATTTACATTACAAAGAGCTATCATACCGCAGGAACTGGCTACAGCACAAGAGCCCAAGACACAGCTTTTACAGTTCAGTACAGGGACACAGCTCAGGCCCGTCGGTGGGTTTTTGCTGCCCCACATGTTGTCATTAGAAGTGCCCTAGCCCCATGTGCAACTCTTGCATTTCTCTGGATCAGAAAAATTGATCAGTTTTTCTCTCTGGCGCCTGGGTTGAGCAAAACGCCAAATGACATCAGTAGTGAAGGTAAATCAGATTTCTAGAGTGCACACTTGTAACAGTCAAAGGGGTTAATAGTAAAAGACGATTTGTTTTGTGAGAATGATTAACCTGACAGCAGTCTCTTTAAAATAAATCAATGTCTTCATCTGGCCCAGCCAAGGGCTCCTGGGTGGGGAGGCAATCATTCTCCCCTTTCCCAGGGATGGAGACATCCCAAGGGCCCACAGCTCTCCCTTCCTTTTGCACAGGCTATGAGACACACACACCCCACGTTCTTCGCTGCAAGGGTTTGGCTGTGCTGACCCTCCTTGGTGAGGCAGCCGGTCCAGCCCCACCCTGCAGATCAACAATCTTTTACAGATGGCCTACTGGCACAGCAAGCCTTCTCCAGAACCTCACCTGTACTCCCTCTCCTGAAAGAGCTGAACAAGACTGGATCTGCCAGACTCTGTCCCGGATTGTGTGTAGATTCAGTCCCTCGGCAATCTCCGAAGCAGGGGCAGCCGTCAGCAAATCCTGCTTGTTAGCGAAGATGAGCACGGGGACTCCACTAAGCTTTTCTTCATCCAAAAGCTCAGCCAGCTCCTGTGTCATTTACAAGGGAGTGAGGTGGGGGGAAGATGGAGAGAGGGAAGGGCAGAAAACTTTCAACCACCAGTGGTTGTCTCTAATTAGAAATATATTTAGGGCAAATGCTAGAAGAGTGTGTTCCAGTGAAACCTAGATCTTATTACAAGAGACCAAAAATGTATACAATCATCTCTGCCCAAGGTTCAAAAGCTATTTCTTCCAATTACAGGTTACAAAAATCTTCAGTTTGGTCTGAAATTAGCAGTTGCCTTAAAGGCTACAACTCTGTGTTTTACCAGCTCCTGATCCCAGAAGACCAAAACTGATGAAACAGCAAAAACCACGTAAATTGGCAGTATGAGGAATCTGTCTTCAGTTATTGCCTGACTGGCATTCGTACCTGGGTAAGCGTTGACACCAGCCCTGATATCTTTGCTAATGAGGAGTTTCAGGGGTTTGTTCCAAGTTTTACACACTGCAGTTTGAACAACAGAGGACTTTTCCCCCCCCTTCCCAGAAATGGAAATCTCCCTCCCACAAGAAAGTGCTGATGCTTTTGAAGGCATTGGCTAGGTGAAAACTAGCTGGATTTTGGCTCCATATGGATGGCACACATTTTGGGTGGCATTTTGAAGAATGAGTTTGCTCATTCAAAACTGTGCGACTCAAAGAGATTTTTTGAATAGCCCAAATCTGAATCTGCAGTGGATCAGTGATGGCTAAAACACTTCATGTGTAGGGTTGTGCAACGGTCTCACGTGAAACAAGCACCCCAGCCTCGAGTCACTTCCCTATGGGAACATACGACAAACTCAGCAGAACTTGAACCTATAGGGACTGCTGGCATTGCAGACAGATGAGTACATGAGATTTTCACGGGCTCCTTATTTAGCTGGAAAGGTCTGATGCTCACAGATACTGTACTAACATCCTTTATTCACTGGATAGAAACTTTTGGATTAAATGAGTGCAGTCAGGGAGATGCTAAACTGCAGTGGAAATACGACTCCATCCCCCCAAAAGCAATGTTTGGTTTGGAAACCAGGATGAGAGAATGGAGTTATAAACAGAGCTGGCTGGGAATTTTTCAACAAAATAGGTCTTTCATCTGACACAGCTGATTTATTGAAACCAAAAGTGTTTGTGGAAATATGAGGAGGGGTCCTGGCTGACTCCACCTGACTCAGGCAAGCGCTGTAAAAGCTTCTGCTTCCTCTCCCTCTCTTTTGCCCAATGAATATTTAATTACTTATATAAAATGAAATAGCTTCAGCAGGGGAAAGATTGCCCCCACCCTTAGAATAACCAACAGTTGTGCTGTTGGGATGTGTCCATGATACATGAGAGGCAAAAGATCAAGAGGCAAAAGACCTTCTTCAAATCAGGCAGAACAGAGGGCTTTAATCTAAATCTCCCATTTCTGGGAGGTAAATTTGTTGCTAGCTATTTTGGGACACTGTCACTTTCTGAATTTTACAAAAGAAAATTCAAAAGTCGTAATTTTCTTCCATCCTAAAACAAAATGTTACAAAACACCAAAACTTTGCAAAACGGAAATCTTATTTTCTGGCCAGTCCTAGTTAGAAAGTTCTTAGCTGTTTTTCAATTACATCCAAAAGACAATCAAGTCAATATGATTTCCATTTCAACTTTGTAAATAAGAAAATAGGATTCCTCAGGGTCTTGGTTTGGCAAGGTTTAAAGGACTTAGAGAAGTTCTTGCTTTCAGTATTAGACTCCATTTGCTATTACTGTGTAACTTTAATGAAAACCGTTCTATTTAAACGGAATTAGACTACCTATTTTCCTTGTTTCACATCTACCAAAATAATCTGCATTGATGTTGAAAGGCAAGTCCCTTGAAATGCAAATTTCCTTCATAAACAACAAAATCCTCTTTCTAACTTTTGTGAGCAAGGGGCACTCATGAGCACTGAGTTACTTCAAAGGAAGCTGGGCATAAGTAACTTACCTGACCCGTTTCTTCAAACCTCTTCCTATCTGCACTGTCAATGACATAGATCTGAAAAAGAAATGACAGGAAAAGTTACTCTTCTCAGAAGACACTCTTCCACAGTAGCACGTGCTTAAGTGAGCTGAACCTAATAATTATGCTTTTGGGCACAAAGATCCTTTGCTCTTATTAATAGCAAATGTTGACAAAACTTCGTGATGTTCTGAAAGGAGAGGAACCACCTCTTTGAAAGCTGGGGGAATGGACAGCCACGTGGGTAGGATCAGAAGGGAGATGGGGGCAGTACTGGGGATGCACTCACCATCTTCATAGCCTCTGTTATCTAAAGAGGAGATTCTGGTATTGTTTCAAATGACAGGCTTACAAGCTAAAGCTGAATGCAGGAGGGCAAAACCTGGGGAGCCAGACATGGTCTTTCACCCCAGCAAGGTGTACAAGCACCACACTGGTGTGACTGTGCCATGCTGCCCTCCAGCACCACCTCCTCAATAAGCCACCAATGCACACAACAGCACTCAGGGGACACATGAATGTATTGGGAACATTGAGTTCCTCTCCATCAGGTGATCCTACTGCAGCCTCCTGGAGCTGGTTGATGGAGAGGAGGGCTGGATCCAGCCTGTAAGACTCCATTTTCAGCTACCATCCAAAAAACCTGGGAAACCTCAGTATAAGAGGCAACAATAGCCTCATATTCCTTTTTAATTGCTTAGTACAGGAAGGTTTTTGAACGAGAAGGATGCTGGGAAGGCAGACAGGGACAGGACTGGTGACAAACACTGAGCATTTTGCTTCCAGTCCCTGCCATTCCCCATCAGTAGTGATTGAAGCTGCTAGCATGTCATCTGCATGCTCTTTGGTGGCTTACAGGGAGCAAGTGTCAGCCTCGTTTTCAGGGAATAGATGAGCACAGCACCCCACCATCAAGATAAATGGCATCCTTGCAGGCAGTCTCAGCATAAGACTCCACGCTTCCAGGATAATTTCGACCAAATAGTAGGGGGAGGGAAGATCTCTAGCAGCATTATCTATTAAACTACAGGCACTTCCTTAATGAGCAGCACTCGAGTTGTTTGAAATAGGACCAAACACGCAGCAGGAGAATCTATATGCCAGGCCTGAGGAGGTAGCCCAGCAAACCTCACAGACCCCTCTGCAGATCACCTGGGGCTGATGTGCAGTGACAGAGGCTGGGGGACACGCAGGCTGGATGCAGCTGCATGGGGATGCGTCAGCAGCGCACGCATGCAGTGCCATGTGATGGAGAATGGCCCATGGGCACACCGTGACACACAGCCTCTCCCTGCAATGTGATCCCAAGCACATGCACCAATACTGTATCAGCTACACCCGTTGTCTCCGCCTCGCCAACCATTATACCCCTGTGCATCCCATTTGGGGTAGGAAACACAAACCAAAAAAAGCTGCAGGGCTGCAGTTGTGTTCTGGGGTGAGATTGGCCTGTCATTTGTCCTCCCTCAGGACATCTCTGGGGAAGTTCAGCGACATGTGAATAGAACGGTCAAGTGCCACTTCTCAACTGAAAGGTGGCACCTCCCAGATTACGGTGCTTCTCTAACTGGGAAGGAAGAGCTCTGAGTCGCAACCAGACAGGGTTTCTCCTGCACTGCTCTGTTCCTTAGTATGGAGCTATTTTGCAAGATGAGAACTGGATACAACTGTGCTCAGGGCAAAAGCAACAAAAGCATAGTACAGAGAAAGTAAAGTATGTGCCGAGTGCCTACTTCCAAACCAGCGAGCACTGTGCCAAATAGCTGCAGGTGCCTGTCTGAATATGCAATCAGCCAGATATCCACACCTTATTTGCCTGGGTTAAGCTTCCAAATATCACAGGTGTGTGATGCAAGACCAAGCTCTCATTCAAAGGCACCTGCATTGATTTGAATTTGTAATCACTTCCTGCTTTTTAATACTCTTTAGAGGGTCCTTTCTGTTTTGTGCAATACAGTTTAGGAGAAGAGAGAAGCAGGGGGTCCTGGGAACTGTAGTGTATCTCATCTCCAACTTCCTTCTATGGCCAGGGCCACTCAAGAGCCTATTTTCGGCTGTGGTGCTTGGTAGTATAGTTTGCCAGTTTGAATACCACGTTGGAGAATAGAGCTTTGAGAAAAAAATCCCTGCAAAGCTGGATACCTCCTTTGAGAAACATGCCAAAACACAACCTGGAGTAAGTGGGTTGGGCAGAAATTGCACGTGATGGGACTGGATGAAGAAATAACAGGAGGGATGTGGTTGGCTCAATTTAAAGATGCACAGCCTGCACCAGGTTCGTCAGAGGGTAAAATGACTGGCTAAACCAGGAGTGAGGACTGGCAGAAGACAGAGAGAGCCATCAGCATATACTTGATCCCAGTTTTGGTGTGTATGGACATAGCAAAGTACTGCCCCAACATACCGACATCTCCAAGTTTGGGACTGGGTGTCAGCATGGAGTGCAGGCAGGGGTGCTCAGGTCCATTTTTGCACCAGCTATTTCTCTGAATTCACACCACTGTTTCCCCCAAACTGATTCTGCTTTTACCTACCTATCTTCTTACTCATAGGAAAAGAAGGGTTTTCTCTGCACATTGCTTTAACTGGGGTGGGAGGTGGGCAGGGAAAACAGCCACTTTCATCTTCAAATGTGATTGAAGATATCTTCAAATTCACCTTTATTTCTGCACCTCCCATGCAGCACACACTGGGAAGGGTGGAAGCCCACAGGCCAGTGTAGCTCACTGCCTTTGCCAGCAGAGTTTTCCAGACACTGTTTTTTGGTTGCGCAGTCTCTGCAGCCTGAGCACCTGCCACAGCAGGCAGAGATCCCAGAGCTGCTGCTTTGCAGGGCTGACTTTTATCTGCACACCTACTGACTCCCCGCCACACACAGCAGCAGAACTTGAGCTCAGTGGGCACAGTCATCTCACAGCCATGCCATGTCTCTCTCCTTGATGGTCACAGAGGAGCACAACGTGTGTCCTGCTCATTTCTCAAGCACAGATATTTCCCCTAGAAAGATTTTTCTGTTACACTCTGCAGAAACAACCAAGTGGGTTTATGCAGTGGTGGCTACCCTCAAACATCAGATTCCAAATTAAGGCTTAAAAAGGGTGATCAGCAAAGGAGATTACCAAGGGTTTATTAGTCACCGTTAAATAACAGCTTTATTTGGACAATATTTTCTAAACCTCCAGGCACAGCCAGGACTTTCAGCACGTGGACATGAGCCTTGGTGTAGAGAATCTTATTCCTAGTTGCACTGATACTTCCATGGAAGTGCACTCAAGCTCCTGACACATAGTGAGCGTGTGTGCAACAGGAGGGAGGAAGGGCATCTTTCTGAGAGAGTTTCCTGCTTTCCCATAGGAGCCCTGCAGTCCTTGCCTTTTCTTTGTTCCCAGAGGCAACACTGCTTGAGGTGGGGAGAGGCCTGGAGCCCCCAGCCTGCCTTCGTCCTGGCATATGTGGCTGTAGGCTAGAGGCAGCCTTTGAAACTGGTCAAGACAGCACTTGGAGGGTCCCAGGGCAATGTGGTCTGGCATGGAAACACAAAGGTTCTGCACTGTAAATATAATTGTAGTCATCTGTAGCTAATTTTAAGGTAATTACAGCTAAGTTGTTGAAATCATTAAAACACAGTCTTATGATTAAAGGAGCAAAAGAGAAGACAAGGGGTCTCTCTGTGTCTCAGTCAGAAGCTTTCCTATCTGATGCAGACATAGAATTTAATTGTTGTGCCTCAGTTTCCCTACCTATAAAACAAGAACACCCTACTGACCTACCTCTACACACGAGGCTTAAGTCACTAATGCCCATGACAGACCTTCAGAGTCTCCAGTGAAAGGAGCTATAGATGGGTAAAGTACAAGTTATTAATGTTCTTTCATTTGGAGGAGACTGAGATGAGAGGAAAGGAACTGGCTATAAACAGCACCATCCTGTGAAAGTAAAAACATACAACCGAAGGATTTCTCCAAACATTACTGTATTTTTCTTACTGCACCCAACCAATCTTGCCATTTCGCTCAGAATAACTCCTGTTACAATGGCAATGGTGTTGCTGAGGACTGGGACATTACATTACTTGTTTCTGAATTTCTGGCTGAGACCTTGGAAAGTGATTGCATGAACACAGCATTCAACTGCAGCCAATACTCACAAGGATATCAGTGTTTTCAAAATAGTTCCTCCAGTATGGCCTGATCTTCCTCTGTCCGCCTATGTCCCATACGTTCAGCTTGAAGCCTTGAGACTGTACACTTTTGATGTTGAAGCCCTGGAAAGAGCAGAAACAAAGCCACACAGAGCGTAAGCGTGAATGGCTGGAGCATGTTCATACGCAGACACTAACACCTTATATATCCCATGCCTGCAACGTGCAGCAAGATGGGCTGGGAGGCCACAAAGACAGATCGGCTGTTGGAGAGGCACTGGCAAAAGCAAACACAGCTGCCAAATCGTCAGTTTGCCAGCGTTCCTGGGTCAAGGGTTAACACTGTTATGGCTGTGGAGAAATAAGATGCAGTTAGTGCCCTGGGAGGGTGCATCAGTGTAGGTGCAGGAAGAGGTAGGAGAGCTGCAGATAAGGAGAAAACAAGGGCACTGTGAGAAGCAGGGTTGAGCTTGTGAAAGCTGAGTAGACAGTCACAACTAACATGAAGCCAGAGGTCTCAGCTCAATTCGACACGACACAGCTAATGCCGGGCTTAAAAGAGCAACAGCTGCACGTCTGAAGGGTCCATTTCATCAATTAGAGCACCAACTGAAAGTGCATTCAAGTAGAAAAACAGGATGTGGCGTGGGCTGGCAACGTGCTGCCACACCACCCAGGGGACTGGGGCTTGGAACTGGGGTGTCAGGGCTGGGAGCTTTGGGAGGTAGCTACAGGGTGGGGGAAAGCATCTCCCATAGCTCTCTAGCAACCTCCTCTGGAGCGATGCTGCAGTGCTTCTGATGGGAGACATCCCTCTCCCCAACCCTGAGGATCAGCAAAAGGGGTTGAGAGGCATTAGAGAGGGAGCACTGGTATATGCAGGACCCTTGGAGCTGGCTGGGTAAAAGATGCAAAGAGACAGGGGCTTGCCCAGTGCTGCAGCATCTACTGTACATGTCCCCTGTTTGGTAAGGACAACAGGAATGAAGTCTCATCCATGCAACCCTAGCATGACCCAAAAGCCTTTTGCATAACTCCACAGCACTCATTCACTTTTGCACTACCTGACAGATCTGGCTTGATGCTCTCTGGCTCCTTCAGGAAGCCTCCTCTTAGGCAGAAAAGACAAACTTAATGGTGCACCAGGCTCCAGTTGCTCCCCCTTTTACTGAAAGACTCTGTTGAATCATTAGTGCTTTGTATAAGGTGGCAGGTGGGACTACAAGAACTGCCCTGAGAGGTAAAGGCCTTCCTCACCTGTGTTGGTGTGATGTGGCTGATGTCCTCTGATGCCAGCTGTTTCAGGAGTGTGGTCTTGCCTGCATTATCCAGTCCCAAGAGGAGGATTCTCACCTCCTGGTCTGGGGTGCTTTTTAGTTTGCGCAGGATTGACAGTAAACCCTAAATTCGCAAGAGAGATCACAGTGTTTATTTCCCCCCCTGGACTCTCTCCCCCAGTGTCATGCCCTCAAAGTGGGCTCTGTATGGTGGTAGCTCCCATGACACCTGGAATCCCTTCCTGCAGTCCTCCTTCCCATTTTATTTCCTACTGCCCTTGCCCCCTATTTTCTTTTATCTCAGAGTATCAATGAGGTCTCAGACAGCACAAATGTCATGCAGTGAGGTGCCCCGCTGGCTGCACTGCTCTTACCACACAGCTGTTTGGCATTCCCTGTGCCAGGGAGACAGTGCCTACACATACCATGTGTAGGAGCTGCAAACCAAGTCCTTGCAAGCTCTTCATTATCTTTATCAGAAGGAAAACACCATTAATTTAATCTCCCTCCTAGTTAACTGCAGGTTACTATGTACCTGACATTGTTCTTTTCATACTAACTCCCTGGTCATCTCAAACGCTGTTTATCTGCCTAAAACATGCTGGACCCACGGGGCACGTGCAGTTCTGATTCTCAGGATGTAGCACTTAACAACTATCTCAGATCACCACACATCCTCACTAAGAAAAGCACAGTGGATTTCAGTCATTAGCCAGGCTCAACTCTCTGAGCTGACAGTATCACTCAGGATTAGGAAACAGAATATCCAGGTCAGCTCATTTACAAACGGGCACCTTACAGCAGCACACCCAAGCTTTTGTCAGTGCCACCACTCAGAGACCTGCACCTCTCAAAAACGACCGGAAAAATAGTCCGTATCCTGGCATGTAACCAAGAGATGCAAATCACCCCATTTCCACCTGCCTCTCGCTGCCCAGCCCAGCCCAGCCTCACAGGCAGTTGCAGCCAAGGGCACAGGAGCAGGCTGACACACCACGAATTCCTGGGTGTCCTTGGGCGCGGTGCCGCGCTGCTTTGCAGCCCCTCCTCAGAGCCCAGGCAGCACACACCACACTGAGACCCTGCCTGGGGACACAGGTGCTCTTGCAACTAATTTGCCTGAGAAAATCCAGGAGAGGAATATACCTCTAAGGGCCCCTTCTGGAGCCCTGAGCACTCCTGCTTCATACCTCCCTGACAATTCCCTTGTTGAAGCACACTAAGACTCAGAGCCGGGATGAAAGTTCAAATATCAGCAGAAACCTGAGCCCACAGGGCCCATCTCTCGAGCTTTTTTGTTCTCCAATTTGCAAAATGAAGACAATGCTTCTTGTCAACCTGCAAGGGTGTAATCAGTTAAATGTCATGAAGCGCTTTGTTGCTATGAGGAACTAAACCCTCTAAATATTCCTGCTGGGAGCCAAGGACTATTTGAGCCTTGAAGGTTGCTCCTGATCCCCTCCAGATCATGGCAATCAGAAACTTGTCCTCAAGATAAAGAGCTGCAGGAAGCAGTACAACTGGCACTGCTGCAATGCATCCCCTGTCTCCAGCAGCGCCCTTCTGCCCACTCTGGGAGAGTCCCACCTTAGCCATTCGGAAACTGCTGCTTCCGACTGCTCATTTGCACTGCTCCAAGGTAGGGAGTGCTTTGGAAAGGACATGGCGCTACAGGTCGTGATACCGAAGCTTTCAATAATGCACGGAGATTCAAATTCATGTGACATTCGATCCACCCCTCTAAGCATTTTCGATTTCAGAGTAATTTATCGGTTCTCCATTTAATTACCAGCCACAGCTAAAATACATGTGCGACGTGTAAGAAAGAGGGAGAAGAGAAGGAACTTGGTAAAACTGCATTCGAAGGATATCTGTAGGAAACCTCAGGACTGCCACTGTTGCTGTGCTTTTAAAAGCACTGTAGAAAGCTGAGGTTCAGAAATTCTGAGCTCATGCAAGAACAGCAAAACTGCAGTCTTACCACACAGTAAGCGGGCTCAGGGTGTCACCTATCTCATAGGTGATAAATAGGCTGGTAAAAAACTGGGAATCCAGGCCCTGCTCAAGAGCTGTTAATCAGGAATGGGCTCTGCTTGGTACAGGCACAGGAAATCCCCAGACTCCTTTTAGCTGAAGTGTACAGGCCTGTAACAGCACGTGCTAGGCCCTGAGGGCCAGATGCTCACAGCTGGCTCTCGCCCCTGAGCCCCTGGCTAACGAACTTGAAGGGCTGCGTTCAGTGCAGCCAGGCACTGCGAGCCCTCCCAGCCCAGCAGCTCATCTCCCTGGCCACAGTGCCCAACCCACGTTCTGCCCCATGAGAAGAGGAACAGCAGCAGAAATACCTTTAATGCTCACATGTTTATATGCATGTCCTAAGTGCTCTTGACATCACTAAAAAGCACAAGTTTTAACTCTATGACCAGCAACACATTTTCTTTTCACCTGCTGTCAAATTTACAGTTGTGTTTGTTGGCTTGTAAATCCGTGGACTTCAGCTCGGTGTGGACAGACCCCACAGGAGCAGGAACTCTAAAATTCACACATTCTCCTTCCTTTTCAGGGAAACACTGAATTTCCCATTCTTATGGGCCTGACCCAAAGCCAATGCACACCAGCCAAAGCACTACTGCCGACTTTGGAGAGCTCTGAATCAGGCCCTATTATTTTAGTTTATTGCTCACAGTTAAAAAAAGAAGCTGTTGAAATGCTAATCCTATTCACAGCACCACTTACTAAGAGCAGAGCAGTGTATCCCAGAGCAGATCAGGATTAGGAGCCTTTACATTTCAGAATTCAACTCCAAAATACTGAGCGCAAAGAAATGTATTACAAAGTATTGCTTATCTACCACGGAGCAATTCTCAGGGGTCGGGAAGAGGAACAGTTGTAAATGTTAATAGAGCTTCTCCCATTGTAGACGGATGCTATTTCTGGGCCAGTGTGACAGCCTATGAGAAAACGATCAGCATCGTTCCATATTCTACTCAAGTGACACTGCTGCATGGCTGATCACAGGATTATCTGGGGTAGCCAATAGAAGAGGAGATATATATAGAAATAAAAGTATTCTCTAAGGTATAAAGTAAGCTGATTTAAAAGGCTGGAAGACAAGCAAGCCAACACAGAGAAGTGGACCTTATTTCAGTAGCTGCCAGCATACGTTACATGTCTGTATACACAACTTAAATCAAGAGCCAAATAATGGTATTGGTTACTATGATTGTTACTATTTTGTAAATAGTATTTAAAACTTGAACCCAGCATTATCCCTGTAGTTAGTGAAGATTTAAAACTAAGGAAAGTCATGCACAGATGGGTTTTTGGTTTTTTTTTCTTTTGTAATTGGTCTTATGAGCACACTGGCTAGGAAGACAGAAAGCATTTCCTGACAGCTTAGTAGACTGGAAAAAATAACTCAGCCCAGTTCCCTGTTGCATGCTACCACTGTGTGGGACAAGCAGCCCTTGCTGCACACACACTGATGGACAAGCACTTCTCCGCTCACAAACACAATGCTGAAACTAACATGGTCTGATGAGAGTCAGAAAGCAACCCCTTGTTATTAATGAGAGGTGTCAGGTAGAAAGCCATGAAATGGGAAAATCCGGTACAAAAAGGATGCTCAGAAGCAACAGAGCAGGAGCAGATTTTTGAAGCAGAGCAGGTAACAAATGTCTCGGTGCTCAGACTTAACCAGCAGTGAGGAGGGAGGATGCCCAGGAGGTCAGCACGACAGCCAGGCCAGTGGCACTCACTCACTGGGGTGTCCAGGGTGAGAAGGAAGACAAGTCTCGAGCAGAACAGTTGAGATGTTGGCTGGCTGAGGAACTGCAGAGACAACTCACAGGAGTGTAAGGGCAGTGTGTCATCTGCACAAAACTAAGCAGACTGCGGCATCTGTAACAGAGAAGGGAACTGCAGATGCTGCTCAGATAATGAATAGCACAGCAAGGCAGCATGCACAGCCTTTGGAGAAGGGCAGCCAGACAGAGCACCTCAAGGCTGGGCACAGTCAGCCAGCAGTCACTTCTTGGTCCCCTCTGGGTTAAGCAAACTATGTTTTATATCAGATTGGCTTGTTTAAAAACATCTTTGTCCTTGGTGGAGAGGGTTTTCCTTACAAGCACCATGAGGAGACAGACTGATGGGGTCAGCAATGAGGAGACTGCATTTTCCAGACAGTGAGTGGGACATAGAATAAGAAAAAGAGACTCCTGACAATTACGGTGAAATCAGAGTGGGGCATTAAATTCTGAGATGCAACTAAATGGGCAGGAGCACTCAAACATATCAAGCATGAAAGAAAAGCTAACCATCTTATTAGCATCCTTCAGAAAACAGGGATATGTGGTTTTATGAAAAGATATCATTGCTAGGTTTAAAATACCCACCAAATTATCAAAAGACTTTCAGTTATAGCTGCATGCAGTTATCCTAGTCTCTTAAAAAAAAAAAAGAGCAGACATATATAAAAATACAGTGACATTTATAGTCCTAGCTAAGGGTTTTGTGGGTTTATTCAGCTTTAAATCCATGCTGTATATGGGTCTTCTGAACTAGTTGATGCATGTAACTACATCCTGTACCACAGAAGCCGCTGAAAGGAAGATTCACTTTATAGGCCAAAGCAAAAATTGGTTTGGGACAAACAGAGCATTGAGATAATCTGTTTAAATATTGTATCAGCTTGGCAATATAAAGCCATAATGGAAAGAACAACTTCCCCTTGTACTGAGGGCTTGATACACGGAGCATGGATAAAAAGCATGGCCCACAAGCTGCTGTAGAGCACCGTTGATTCCTATTAGAAAAGAGATGTAAATGTATTCTGTTTAACTTTATTAGCCACAAAGCTCAGATAATGAATTTAAAATAAAACCACCCTTAGTCACCAGCAATTGCTTATCTAGATGTGGATATTTAGGCAGAATCAAATCAATTCACCAAGACGCAATACAGCCACAAAGCTCAGCAGCTCAGCCTGCCACTGTGACCACATCTCCCCCATCCCTACAGCCCTGCACACACACCCTCTTCCCCACTGCTGCAACCACAAGTCACTTGTCTTCATTCTCAAGGCTCTTCCCGGCCAAGCGCATTTGCCACAGTGGCTCCTGTCTCCCCACAGCTGCCCCCCAGCACCGCTGAGCTGTATTCTCAAACCTTTGTGCCTTTCCTACCACCGTGGGAGAAACTTCACAAAATATCCATAAAACCACCCCATGATTCTTCTGCTAATTCCTTCTCTGCCACACCTACAATTCTTGATGAGGTTTAGGCAGCCAACATGTCAAGTTCGAACCTGTCTTGGACTCTGCTCACTCATATCACTTGGTTATCTCTCACCTCAGACAGACTGTATTTCCACGGCATGGAGAACAACTCCATGTTCTGGCTGCACAGTACCCAGCACAGCTCTTGACCCCAGTTTATTTTTAATTAAGCAATATGGTAGCAGTTCACCATTTTTAAAGAGTAAGTTAAAGATGGAGGGTGCACGTGATGGTTTCAGAAAGTCACACAGGAGAAGCTGACATGGGGAAGGACGAGGGGCTTAGTTGAGCCAAATGTTCTGCCTTCTGCAGTGGATATTTGAGGCTACATTTGTCATCCAGGGTGCAATCCTGCACACACAGAGCTGGAGGAGGGGAGTCTTTCCTGACAACTGCACTGATTAGCTGGTGCCCTGAAGAATGACGTCTGATTACCTTTATCTTCGGCTGCAGAACTGCAAATGTCACTAATGGTCATAAAATCACCCAGTCTTTTTCAAAATACAACCGAAGTAAATTAATCTATTGAGCACAGTTTATTCAATACTTCTTACTCTGGCAAAACTCCCAAAAAATCATTTGCTTGCTGCATGTCTCCACCATATGGTGTCATTCAATGCAGACTTTCTTTCCTGAATTGAAATCCAAAATTTAATGGAGTCGAGTCACCTACAGAGTTTTTTCAGCTCAAGCCTACTAACATAGTTTTCTGTCAAAGAGGTCACACAGCACTTTCAAGTTTGATACATTAACCAATACCAGCATGAATCCTCTTTTCATAATTAAAATCAAACTCCTTTGGTTTTAGCAAGTTTGAGGGAAGGATTTTGCCCTGCACAGAGCAGAGCCAATGCCCAGCACTGGAAAATGTCAGCAGTCTTTGTCTGGTTCCAGAACTTCAAAGTCTTGGTCAGTGGCTGATCTACTCTCCTATCTGCAGGTGGTTTCTCCTATCAACCTCTCAGCAATCAGTAAAATAAACCAAAAAACATGACATGGAACTGTATGGGGAAGCTAAAGTAGTGAGGCTCTATTAAAACCCCTGAAAGCATTTTTTTTTTTCTAATGGGGCCTTTTTAAATAGAGCTTTACTGCCAAGGAACAAGGGACAAAAGAAAGAATTTCTGGGTATGAGGTACACCTACAACAGGCAAGAGATAAATGCTGGTTTTCCTACAAACATGAGCTCAAGACCAGGAGAAAAATGCCTGACTACACATTTAGCAATGCTGGTATTTCATCCTCTCCACCAGATCTGCCTAGTATCAGCTAGACACTCCATCACTCAGTTTCCTCAACTGTAAAACGGGGCCACACTTTGACAATTCTGGTTTTGACATAATGATGTCATCCTCAGTCAATGGTTTTAGAAAAACACTGGCCATCCTCTGGCCCCAGTATCTATCAATAACATACCATCTCCCCTGGTAAAGATTGTTATTACAGTGATGAGGAGGCCACAAGCTCACACAGCATTTCCTAAACTTTGGAAAGCAGCATAACCTTTCATGTAGCAGCCTCTCTTTGCCCTTGCTGTGTGCCCACCACAGATGCTGCTTAACTGTGCCAAAGACTACAGCGCTACATGTCTCTCATGCTATGCAGTTTTATGCTCATCCTTCCCTCCGTGCTCTACCTATGACCTTCCACCACCCCTGCCCCACAGCTGTGAGAAATGCTGGTATGCTCTGCAGAAGGAGACACTTCCCCTCTGTACCTACTCACTTGGATGAACACTGAAATAATTTAAACCTCACCATTAACCCTCTCATTACTGGAGCCAGCAGTTGTTGAAGGGGGCTTAAGTGCCTCCCAATGCAATCACGATATGGCAGAATGCGCTCATGGGCAGCTACCACAGTTCAGATGACAAGCAGTAAATTGTTACATCAAGCTGTCTGGATCATTTCTGACTGCTGACCCACACCCTGGGGGCTGCCACAGCTGCTTTGGATACATTTGCTGCTGTTTCAGAATTTCTACCACGAAGGCTAATTCTGTTTTAGCAGAAGTTGAGAATCCAGAGAGACAGTGCAGTGTCCTGCCAGTCCACCAGGCACCCCAAAGTGCCACCCACCCTGCCTGAAAGGATACAATTCAAAAGACAACTCCCAGAAATGGAAAATAGACAAAGAGGCAGTAAAATGTTGTATCAAATAACACGAACATTGGAGAACACCCGGTCCGCCCCCTCCACACACGAAGTGCCTGGATAAGAGCAGCCAGATCCCAGACTACACCAGCTTATCGGGACATCATAAGGCAGAAGAGCAGATTTGACAGCTGCAGGCCAAATGTGTCCTACAAAGCACTGCACTGCTGGAAGCAGCTGCCCTCATCTTTACAGCAGATGTCCATCCTGTGATGGCTTCGGTGTCTGGTGTGACATGCTCCATCACCAACTCATCTGAAATAGAGCAGATCCCACAGGCCTTATCTCAATCTCCCTATCTGTAGCCCAGCAGGTGGGGATGCAGCCAGAACTAACCCAGTGAAGATGAGAAGCTGCCTTTGCTGCTCTTGCTTATACCTCCTCCCATGCTGTCCACTTGCATGAATCCAGCTTTTGTCCAGAGGGCTCCTGGACAAAATAAAGCTGTGCCCTTGGGAAAGCTCCTTCCCCGTATTTCCTTCTGCCTGTGCTCTCTGCTCATGCTGCATCCTCAGCAGCTGCTCCCCACCCACAGCATCTCTCTCACCACTCTTCACCCATAGACCTTCCAGTCCTCACTGGACTTAGCCAGCATCCCACTTGTCCCACCGTAACTACTCTGGCATCTAAACCCAACATGTTTCCAATACCCTGGTCCATCACCCAACCTTCCCACAACCTCAATCCAGACTGCATTGTGCCCTCACCACCTTACCTGTCTCCCAGCATTGCCCTCCACCCAAGACCCTAATTTCTTCCTTCAATCCACACTGCTACCTCTCAAACAATTCATTTCTCTCCTCCACCATTTATTTTCTCCCTGGGATCTCTCTTTCTCCCATCAGCATCAAAAATCCATTTCCATCCCTTCCCCCAGTGTATTCTTATTTTTTCTTTTCAACCCAGACTGTCCCACATCTCCCCAGCCCCTCGCAGAAAACCCCAGAGCACACAAGATCCCAGTAAACTATCCTAGCCAGCAAACATTGACTGGGTTTTCCCAGTGACTCACCAGACTGTTCATCCCACCCAACTGGCAGCTTTCTTTCAGCCTCTGAGCAGTTTGTCTCAGTCCCGCCCATCCCTGAACATGCAACCCCTTCATCCAGGCCTCTCTGCCATGACTGAACTTCCCTTCTAAGGCTGTTTACCAATAACCAGCCCTTGCACCTCACCAAGCTCTCCGGTAGCTCCCTCACCAACTCCTACAGCCAGGATTCAGGTCACAGGGTGGCCTCCTCCCACCTTGGTTGGGCTGTCCAGTGTCCCTTTACAGTCACAGATAGTCCCAGACTCCTCGTAGTCAATCCCTGAACACTGCCCTCCATCCTTGTCAGGCTCTTCCATTGCTCCTTCCCTCCTCAGACCAGGTGGGCCACTGCCACCCTGCTTCCCAGCCCTCCCAAGCACCCAACCCTCCATCACGCCTTCCAGACCTTGACTGAATCAACTCCAGGCAGGCTGATCCCATCCCCCCACAGCATCCTCAGGTCTCCCAGCCCCTGCTAAGATCCAACTCACAGAATCAATTAGGCTGAAAAACACCTCTGAGATCACTGAGTCCAACCTATGACCCAACACCACCAGGTCAACTAGACCGTGGGACTAAATGCCACGTACAGTCTTTTGTTGAACACTGCCAGGGGTGGCGACTGCACTGCCTCCCTGGGCAGCCCATTCCAACATCTAATCGCTTCTTTGAAGAACTTTCTCCTAATGTCCAATCTAATCCCCTGCTGCCACAACTTAAGACTGTGTCCTCTCATCCTATTGCTAGTTGCCTGGGAGAAGATGACTGCCACCTGGCTACATCCCCCTCGTAGGTAGTTGTAGAGAGTGACAAGGTCCCCTCAAGCCTCCTTTTCTCCAGGTGAAACAACCTCAGCTCCCTCAGCTGCTCCTCTTAGGACTTATGCTCAGACCCTTCACCAGCTTTGTTGCCCTTCTCTGGACTCAATCTCCTTCTCCGTGTCCCCTGTAATCTTTGTGTCCTGCCAGGGCCCCAGCCAGGGTCTCCCACACCTGGAGACCACAAATTTACACTGTTCCCATCCCTTTGCCTGGGTGTCCCCAACCTCCACAACCCAGGGTCCCCCACTCCCGACCAGACACCCCTGCCCCACCAGGTCCCTGGCACCCCCCACCGCCCAGGTGGGTACTCAGATCCCAGGACTGCCAGATGCCCAGGTGGGTGTCACAGCATCACAGAACAGGACAGGCTGGAAGGGAGCACAGGGAGTTATCTGGTCCAACCTCCCACATCAAGCAGGAGCATCCTAGAGCACATGGCACAGGATTGCATCCAGACGGTTCTGGAATTTCTCCAGTGCGGGAAACTCCACATCTTCTTTGGGCAATCTGTTCCAGTGTGTGGTCACCCGCACAGTAAAGAAGTTCAGGTGGAACTTCCTCTGCAACAGCTTGTGCCCGTTGCCCTGTACCATACTGCCCGGCATCACCGAGCAGAACCCGGTCCATCCTCCTGGTCCCGTCCTCTCGGCCCGCCCCTTCACGGCCCCAGGCCCTCCAGTGCCTGCCCTGCTTCCCG
>VZRE01002877.1:242431-252884 GCA_013396775.1 Cephalopterus ornatus
GCAGGACTAGGGAAGTGATTGTCCCCCTGTACTTGCCACTGATGAGGCTGCCCTTCGAGTACTGTGTCCAGTACTTGAGCTCCTCACTACAAGACGGACACTGATGTGCTGGAGCATGTGCAGAGAAGGGCAACAAATCTGGTGAAGAGTTTAGAGGGTAAGTCCTATGCGGAGCAGCTGAGGGAGCTGGGGGTGTTTAGCCTGAAGAAAAGGAGGCTTAGGGGAGACCTTATCGCTCTCTACAACTACACGAAAGGGGGTTGTAGCTAGTTGAGGGTTGGCCTCTTCTCCCTAGCAACTACAGACAGAACGAGAGGACATAGCCTTAAGCTGTGCCAGAGGAGGTTTAGATTGGATGTTAGGAGAAATTTCTTCACAGAAAGGGTGATTAGATGTTGGAATGGGCTGCCCAGGGAGGTGGTGGAGTCACCATCCCTGGCGGTGTTTAAGGGAAGACTGGACATGGCACTAATTGCCATGGTCTAGTTGACAGGGTGGTGCTCTGCCATAGGTTAGATTCGATGATCTCAGAGGTCTTTTCTTGCCTAACTGATTGTGATTCTGTGCCTTGCGACAGTGGGCGTGCAGTGCAGGTGCCTGGGGAGCACTCAAGGGCAGTGCCACGGCGGTGCAGGGACGTGCAAGGTGGTGCTGTGGGGGACACAGCAGTGTGGGGGTGCGGTGCTGTGCACACACAGGGGTGCAGTGTAGTGCTCCTGCAGGATTGCTCACAGTGCAGCCCTGGAAGGGGCAAGCTGGGCCCTGCAGTGCTGTGCAACGTGTCCCACCCCAAGGAGGGGGTTCTTGGTGCTTTGGGGGGCAGCACAAATGGGGGGGCCCCATGCAAGCAGGATGGTGTGTGGCAGAGCAGCCTCGCTGCAGTGTTCTGGCAGCAGGGGTGCAGGAGCCTACCGGGCTCAGGGCTGCTGAAAGTCCAACTATCCCGTTAAACATAAACCTGCCCTGGCTCACCCAGCTGACCGTTCCTGTGGCTGTGGCAGGCCTGCACTCAATGAGCAAGTGAGGCTGGATCCTGCTGAGCCACCTTCTTCCCCTGCACAGACCCACAGCAAAATGGCCACTGTTCCCCTTGGCTTCAACATCGATGCCCCGCAGTGGGACCAGAGCACCTTCGTGGGGCGCCTGAAGCATTTCCTCAACATCACTGACCCGCGGACAGTGCTGGTGCCGGAGGAGGAGCTGGACCGGGCCAAGGCCCTGGTGGAAGGCTGCAGGTGAGGAGCACGGGTACAGCCAGGGCAGGTGCCATTCCTGTGCCCGTGGCTATACCTGACCACTCTGCAGTGTTGCAGGGCAATGGAGGCAGTAATTTTCAAGCAGGTACGCTGTGACATAACGTCCCCTGGAGGCAGTTTTGGGAGAGTTTCCCAGGCTTCTCCCAGGAGCCTTAAGCTGTAACATGTATCTCATGGGAGATGTTTCCTCTGCCTTTCATGTGTGATGCCCGGGGCTCTGTGCTCTGGCAGTGCCAGGTGCTGGCAGGTCTGTGCAGCTTCCCCTGATAGGATTTGGGCTTGCAGGGCCGGGCTGGTGCCACCAGGAAGCAGCCAGGAGCAGCTGCTCTATGCCAAGAAGCTGTACGACTCAGCCTTCCACCCTGACAGTGGTGAGAAGATGAACCTCATCGGGAGGATGTCCTTCCAGGTGCCAGGGGGCATGGCCATCACTGGCTTTATGCTCCAGTTCTATCGGTGAGCTCATGGGTTTGCCAGGCTGGGGACACAGCCGTGATGGCCCCCAGCCCCTGAAAAGGTCCTCCAATGGCTGGAGTGTGGCCAGTCTGCCTCCTCTGGGGCTGGGTACTGCCCGTGGCTGCTGTGCTTGCCTGTGTCCCATGGCCAAGCCCTATGCATGTGCCTGTGCTCTGTCCCCAGCACCCAGCCTGTGGTGGAAGCATCACAGATCCCCTCGGTCCCTGGCATCGCTGAGGATGGTCTCACTTCACACTGAGCTCAGCTCAGATCTTCCCAGAGCCCCTGTAGTGATTAATGCAACCAAGTCCTACTTGGCTGCTGCTCTTGGTCTGTGGACCATAGCAGTCTTCAGAACTGAGAACCAAATCTGCCCCCAAGCCAGGTTGCTTCAGCGTCCCCAGCCTCTGCTGACAGCTCCCTGCATTTACCTGCTGAAATGGCTGCTGGGGGGGTGAGCAATTGTGTCTCCAGACTATGTGGATCATACACTTCCTTTCCCATTGGATCCCCATCCAATCCCAGCCCTCTTTGCTAGACTGGTTTGACAGTTTCTGATGAGGTCCAGTCTGGATGGGGGATCTCCCAGTGCCGATGGGTCACCCTCTTCTCCAAGGTGGAGACCTGTGTCCCTTCCTGCCCCACTTCCATGTTCCTGAGACACCGGTAGGAGCCCAGGCACCCTGGTCCCCCAGAGCCACTTCTGTCCCCATGTGTGCCCTCCTTGCTGCTCCCTTTGACAAAGGCTTATCTCAGCCCAGCAGGATGGCTCCCACCCTGCTGAGAGCTGCATCTCCCACCCCTGCCTGAGTGCCCTGCAGGGCTGCACCCCCTCCTGTGATCCCCAGGGCAGCAAGGATTCCTGGGTCATTTCCCAGCTCTGCCACTGGCTTGTGGCTTTGCCAGGGTTCCTCTATTTCCCTTCGGAGACATCATGACAAGTATATTGAGGGCATCTTGGCTGGCTTGCTGCCAAGCCTGGCCACAGGCACAGGCCAGGCATCCATGACAGCCCTTGTGTGCTCTCTCGGTCCCTTCCGTCTGCAGGACGGTGCCTGCTGTAGTTTTTTGGCAGTGGGTGAATCAGTCCTTCAATGCCTTCGTCAACTACACCAACCGTAATGCTGCCTCCCCCATCTCGCTGAGGTGAGTGATCCCACACACAGGATGGGGACCCTCTATGTTGACACCCCCCTGGATACCCTGTAAAGATCACCTTCAGTCTTGGGTACTGAAGGAACAGGGTTGAGTCAGAGTTGGTGTTTCTGTTCTCTCCCTTCTTTGGAAATCACTGTCCAGGCAAATCGGTGTGGCTTATGTCACAGCCACCGGTGCAGCCCTGGCCACCGCAGTGGGACTCAACCTCTACACCAAGGTATGCCAGGCTGGGGCTAGGTGAGGCAGCTGGGCGCATCCTGCCCTTCTGCACTGATGCCAGTCTGTCTCCCACAGCGAGCACCCCCCTTGCTGGCCCGCTGGGTCCCCTTTGCAGCTGTGGCTGCTGCCAACTGTATCAATATCCCCATGATGCGGCAACAGTAAGTGTCACATGCAGACCAGAAGCTCCAGGAACCCAGCTCCTTCCCAAGGCAACCTGGTGGCAGCTGGGCTCCTGGGCTGCCTGGTCACCCTGCCTTGGATTCCCACCCCAGGGGTTGAAGAGAGTGGGAGGATAGGAGGGAGGTGAATGGGAGTCTGTGTTTTTACAGTGCTGTGTCTCTGCTGGAGGGTGCTGAGTGGGATGGCTCAGCCTCTGCCTGGAGCAGGAGGGGGATTTTGGGCTGAGGTTAGCTGTTCTGGGATCTGGGCTGGAAGATCCCTCAGTCCCAAAGGTCTCCTGCATGTCGTGATGGGAGAGCCCCAGTCCATGATATCCTGGTGCTGGTACACTCTAGGCGAGGCCCATGTGGAGACCTGTGTCTGCTGCTTGGCGTCCCCACAGGGAGGTGGGGGGCTGCGTGAGGGACTGTCCCCTGGCTTGACTGCCGGTCCCAGGCAGTGTCTGTCCCTGGCACGGCTGGATCCTGCTCGCAGCTGTGCCCTGAAGGTGGCAGCATCGGCTGGGCTGGGACCACAGCACCCCGGGGTGATGGAGCCCCGTGCCCCCAGGACAGCCAGTGCTGTGCCAGCACAGAGGACCCCCTTGGCACTCCCTCACCCCACTGCTGTGTTCTTACGCCTTCCCGACCATCCTGGCCTCTACTCATGGCTGCCTGTCCCCCTCAGGGAGATCATCAATGGGATCACAGTGACAGATGGGGACAACAACGAGCTTGGTCGCTCCAGAGTGAGTCTGGGGATGGAGGTCTGGGCTGGGGCATGGCGCTGCAGGGGCTCACCTGCTGCTTTTCCTTGCAGAGGGCAGCCGTGAAGGGCATCACGCAGGTTGTGGTCTCCAGGATCACCATGGCAGCACCGGGCATGAGTGAGTGTAAGGCAGGAGGGTGCGGGACTGGACGACGGACTCCCCTGGGACCCACTACTTTGCCCTCCCCTGCTTCAGTTTCCCTCATGAAGAAGAGGGAGGGTGGCGCTGCATCCCAGGTGTCATTTGGTCTCATCCCACAAATGGAGCTGATCTCCTTATCCTGCCATTCCAATCAGAGTCTCCCAAGCCCCCAGGCTTCCTCATCCCAACGCACAGCCTGTGGGGGACATGGGGTGCTCTCATGGCAGTTTGGCCCCACAAGGACACATTACATGCTCTCTGGCCCTAGCCCCTCACTCTGCAGCCCAGCATTCCCTCACCTCATGAGACCCTTGACATGCCACAAGCCCAGCAGGAGGGATTGGGAGCATGAGGAGCATGGACCTTGCTGCCTGGGTGATGGGTGGGTATGGGTTAAGGTCCTTGCTGTGAGCAAACACCCAGTGGCTCTCAGCAAAACTAGCTGCTGCCATGGCCTCCAGGTGGGAGAGCCCTGCAGGCAGACTTGCAGGGGGAGCCTGACCTTTTCTCTCCGTACCTAGTTATTTTGCCCATCATCATGGAGCGGCTGGAGAAATTCACCTTCATGCAGGTGAGCTCACATTTCTGCTGCCACAGTTTTCCAGTTCTGCGCTGCCCCAGCCCTGCTTCCCAGCTGCCATGATGCAGAGGATGAAATGGGGGGTTGCAGAGCCTGGCTTGCTTTGCCCCTTACTCAAGTCACCAATACACCAAAGGTCTCTTGAGTGACATGGAGAGGCTGTGGAAGGGTGGCAGGGTTTGGTGGCATGCTGGAAGTGTTAGGCATTCAGCACCATTGAGGGGAGAAGTCTGCCCACACTGTGAGCAGGGCTTGCAGTGAGGCCCAGGGACTCAATCCCAGCTCTTCCCTTGCAGCGAATCCGGGTTCTCCATGGGCCTCTGCAGGTGCTGCTCTGCGGGGGCTTGTAAGTATCTCACTGCTCAAACACCTGCAGGTGCCTGGAGCATGGCTCCAAGGCATGCTAGAAAAAATACCTCTTTCCCAGCAGAGGAATGCAAAGCCTTGCCTTTCAGCCTGGGCTTTCCCCAGTTATTGGGAGCAGCACTTCTTGGGCTGAGATCCGTGTGGCTGGGGGGCAGATGGGCTGGGATCTCCAACACTAATGCTCAGCTCTTCTGTCCCACAGCCTCCTGTTCATGGTGCCAGCAGCCTGTGCCCTCTTCCCACAGAGATGGTACCTGTCTCACTGCTTCCCCCTCCTGCATGAAACCTCGGGAGACTTCCCCCTCCTCTAGGTCTTCTCTGCCCATCCCAGGAAAAGCATGATGGACACCCACACTTCAACTCAAGGCAGCGCTTTCCAGTACATGCTGGTGCCTGGGTCAGCAGAAGAGCATGTGTGCCTTGCCCTGCTCTGTGAGCTCTGTGCTGGGAGCATTGGGACACCCAGCTCCAAGGGCAGCACTCTGCCCTCCAGCACTCGGAATGGTAGATGCCAGGGATGGGCAGTGGGTCTTGACATGAGCCTGCAAGATCCCAGGGAATGCAGAGGGCCTCAAATGGCAATGGGGAGGGAGGGTGGCTTGACTGGTGGCTGGGGAGGAGGATCACAGGTCTCAGTGTCTACCCCTTCTCCCCACAGCTCCCTTGCACTGGCTGACCTTGAGCTGGAGCTGCGTGACAGCATTGTGGCCAAGCATGGGGACAAAGTGCCATACGTCTATTTTAACAAGGGACTGTGAATGGAGATCACCTCAGGAGCCATTGCATCCCTCCGGCCCCTTGCCACCACCAGTCCCATGTCCCCTGAGCAGGGATCAGAAGCACAGTCGAGCCAGATCTGCTCCCCAGCCCAGCACCTTCTCTGCTGCCTCCTTCCACTGGAGAAGCAGGATCTGGCTCTGTGTGCCCAGCTTGCAGCACTTTGGCTTGTCCTCAGCCTCCCCCATCTGCTGCTGGCTGTGTCCCTGCTTCCCCACATTCCTCTTGCCCTGAGCAATGCCTGCATTTCCCATGCCTTCCTCTGGCCCAGTGCAGGAGGATCTGCCCAGCCTGTCTGAGCCTTTTGTGGTCACTGGACTTGCCCCCACAAGGCATCAGGCTCTCTCACTTGGAGCTCAGAGCACAGTTCTACCTCCGAGAGCAGGTGTCCTGCCATTGTACCAGCAATCAAACCACATTCCTGCCTTAAACCTCCACAGTAGCCTCTTACCGATACCTGGATCATGCCTTGGCAGGCATGAAGGGACCTGTCCCCTCTGCAAAGGGAGCACCCCAAAGTCCAAAGGCCAGTGCTTGAACTATGCCTTCCTTGCTCTCAGGTTCAGGTTTTATTCACTTTGCAATTGCCTCAATCCAGGAAAGAAATACCTAACGATTTTTAAGCTCTAATTTTTTCATTCCTCTGATCACAAAAGCCAGCTGTCACCCCTGTCCTGCATCTCACTGTCCCCACAGTAGGACCACGGACCTGCAGCTTTGGGAGACATTTATCTCTGTGCCCCCTTGGACGGGAGAAGAAGACACAGGTGTCACAGAACCACAGAATTGTTAGGGACCCTCTGGAGATCATCTAGTCTGCCTAGGCAGATGATCTAGTGCCAAGGCAGGCAGGGTCATCTATACCAGGTGACACAGGAAGGCATCCAGGTGGGTTTTGAATATCTCCAGAGAGACACTCTACAACCTGCCTGGGCAACCTATTCCAGTGCTCTACTACCCTCAGTGTACAGAAGTTCTTCCTCATGTTGAAGTGGAACTTCTTGTGGTTTAGTTTATGGCCATTGCTTCTTGTCCTGTCGCTAGGCACCACTGAAAAGAGCCTGGCACCATCCTCTTGGCACCTGCCTGTACAATATTTATATGCATTGATGAGATCCCCTCTCAGTCTTCTCCAGACTGAACAGGCCCAGCTCCCGCAGTCTCTCCTCCTAGGAGAGATGCCCTTCATCATCTTCGTGGCCTCTGCTGGACCCTCTCCAGTAGCTGCTTGTCTTTCTTGTCACAAAGCTGCATTAACTTGGGCTCTGAATACCAGCACTACAAACAACAGAGGAAGATTGAAAAATAAATGCAGTGATTTTTAAAAAACAGTTGTGGATTCTGCTCCCGGCTGGTATCTGCGTGTCTGTTTCCCTGGGCTGGCCTGGGTTGGTATGTGGGTCTCATGCTTGCCTTGAAAGGGAAAGGTGTGGGTTTTGTGACTGACCAGGCACTGCAGTGAGGGTCAGCACAGGGGCCAGGAGAAGGAGGAAGAGTCTAAGGGCTGGCATGAATTCTGGTCTTTGGGCATCCAATGCAGCATTCCTCAAATGGTTCTTGGGGCTGCAAATAGTCCCAAGGCAAGTGATAAAAGGTAATAGTGCTGTGCTCATGGTGACACTTATCCCATTGTGGGAACTGGGGGGATGACACTGGGTAACCTTTCCTACACCCATGGGTGCTGTTTATCTTCTTGGCCCGGCAGAGTTTGCATGATGCTAACTTGGATCTGCCATGAGGCCTCTCCCACCCTGAAGAAGAGCAGCTTGAGTTTGCTGCAGCCTATTTTTGGAGGAGGAAGAAGCCCAAGTCCTGGGCTAAAGCCCTTGCTTTTAATCAGCTGCACCCAGGCTCTCGGCTTGCTGATGAACATCCCTCGGTGGGACAAGCGTGTTTCTAACAAGCCATATGATGTGGCTGCTTCCAGAGCCCCATGGCCCTGCAGAAGGTCCACACTCCTCTCTCCAGCCAGGGATATATGCCAGATCCCCTGGGGATTCTCACATCAGCTACATGCCTGAGTAGAGACACATTAACCACTCTGCTCCTACAGAGAGAGCAGACAAACCCAAAAGGTACTTCTCGAAAAGCCAAGCTGTATCCACAGCAGGTCTGCTTCTGCCCAAGCTTCAACAGGCAGAGGATAATGTCTCCAACCACACGTAGCTACAGCTAGAAAGCTGTAAAAGAGCTCTGAAATAATAGGCCAGCGGAAAGTACGAAAACATGTTCAAACTTGTGTATCTGTTCCCTGGGCATTATGAGATCTCTTGTTAAAGTGCAATTAAAATAACAGATAAGCACGTGAAGTGAAACAGATGTCACTCCTGTTGGGTGTGGGGAGAAGCCACAAGGAGACATCTCCTCTCTCTGCTTTTCTTAAGCTCCTTAACTCAAGCTGCTCTCCTCTTACACCCAAAACAGCTTTGAGGACTTTCAGAAAGGTACCTCTAGCAGCCTGGGCTGTGTTCGGGTCCAAGGTGCCTCTGGCATGCTTGCAAGCACGGCAATGCTTGTAAAACAACGTGCTGCAGCACCTTAAAACTGCTCTTCCCCTGTGCAGCACAGCCACGCTCTTGCTGTTGACCCTTCCTGCTCTGGCAGTTTGGGGGGGCCCAGCAGTGCAGAGGGCTCTGCAGCCAGTGATGCTGGGGCAACAGCCGCACAAAGCCAAGGCTGGGACCATGGTGGCAAAGCCTCAGCTGTTTTGCCACTCCTTTTTTCCTGTCCCCAGCCATACTGGAGGGGCAATGGCGCAGGGGGACCCTCTGAAGAGCTATTGCCATCCTGCATCAGCTCTCCCTCTGCCCTGAGGAGTGGGGAATGGTGCAGTTTATTGCTCATGGACAGAGGAAAAGGGTTGGTCTGGGCTCAGATAATTGTCAAATGATCCTTAAGACAGACTCTCCCCCCATCCCAAGCTTAAGGCACTGGATTCCCTCTTCAGATCGACATGGATTTATGCCAGCTGACAGTTTAGCTCAGCAGGGTTTCTAGGTTTGTAGGTTGTAGCTGGAGTCTCCCCCCCGGAAGGTTTGAAGTCATCTCAACAGCTCACATCTCTCTGGAGATGGTTGCTGTAGCTGTGCCTCCCAGTTCTCCCCAAAACCACAGAAACTTCCCATCCTGCCTTGGTCTCACTGGGAAGCAGAGGGGTTGCTGCCAAGCTGTGGCCAGCAAGTCCCCATGTTCTGGCCAGCCTTGCCTCCATTTCCCATCACAACAGAAAAGGAAACCTCATTGCCAAGAGTCAGAGCCAGACTCATTCCTGCTTGGGAAGAGCAGTAAGTGTTAATTGCTCTCCAGCAATGAGTCACACCTGATCTGGGCTTGTCCTCTGCTCTGGTGAACTCGCTGCCCATCCTCCCTGCTGTGCTTCTAATTTCAGGGCTACCTGGGAACAGGAATAAAACTGCTTCAATAACTGTTTGTGACTGAAATGTCAGTGCTCCAGCATGTTTACAACCTCCCTTCAAATGGTAACCACACCAAAGATGTTATGTTGGTCTGTAGCAGGCCTGAGTAGGGGCTGGGGAGGCATGGAGGGCTGGTGGGTTCCCTGGCACCAGCAGTCCCAGCAGGAAGGCTTGGCTCATGGCTCTGAGCCCAAAGGCCGGTGGAGACTGGGGAACCGGCTGTCATGGAGCAAGGAGGGAGCAGTGTCCACAGGCAGTGGGTGAACACCCACGCCAGGGCAAGCGGCTGAGCTGATCTGGCCAGGCTAGGTGTGCCTGAGTACTGCCCTGATAGAAAAATGCCATGGCAGGAGATAAGCTGCCAAGTCAGTTATTTTTTCCCTGGCTTTTCTTATCATGTTATCTGAGCATCTTATAAATCTTGTCATGCCAATCCTGGCATGAGGCTGCCTGGCACACTGGGAGTGGCAGTGTGGAAACCCTCTGACACTGCCCCAGAAACACTGGCTGTCTCCCCGGAGCTGTGAATTAATCCCAAGTGCCGGTGCCCCTACTCCTCCTGGGAGTGCGAGGGATTGCCACGTGGAGAAACTCTGGGATCAAGCCGCAGTGGGAGATACTCTTCTCCCATGCTGATCTTGTCTCCCAGTGGGGCTAGCACCGACACCAAGATGCCCACCAGACACCTCGAGTCAAGCATCATGCTGCTGCAGCCATCCCAGCACCCCCTCCATGCCCCAGGACCGGGCGGGCTGTTGGAATTTGGGACAATGTGGGAGGAGGCTGAGCCGGGATCATGGTAACCAGGAGTGACCAGGTGAATGGAGGATGAGTGCCTGGATGCCACCGGGGTGTCAAGGAGGCTGTGGCAGCCAGAAGATGCCAGTGACCCCCCTTTCCGCAGTGCCCAGCTCTGCTCCCGGGGTTCCACTGCAGGGGGGTGCAGCCCCCGCCCCCCTTTCCAGCCAGTTCCGCCACTCACAACATGGCGGCCCGAATCTCACCCCAGGCTCCCTCCCCGCCGCGCCACACTCAAGATGGCAGCTCCCAGGGCGCAGACCCCGCCCCCCACGGTTTTGCTCTAAGCGACAGCGCGCTAAGCCAATAACGAGCCGAGAGGTGTGCCGTCCGCCCAATAGGCGTGCGACGGGGG
>VZRE01002877.1:253147-321150 GCA_013396775.1 Cephalopterus ornatus
GTGGGCGCGGGGGCTGTGCCGGCCCTTGGGACAGCGGGTCCGGCGGGGCTGGCAGGGGGTGCCTGGGGGAAGAGGCTTTTGGGGTCCCGCCTGAGGTTTGGGGAGCGCTGTGGCTTGAGTGAAGCTGTAGGAGATGCCTAGCACGGAGTTCGGGGGTCCCTGTGCGCCTTGGGTGCGGAAAGGGGGTGAAGGGCTCCAGGAACGGCTGGCAGTGCCGCTCGGAAGGGCTTTGTGCGGCAGGGTGGCGGCAGGGACGGGGGCGGAAGGTGTTTGACTGGAGCCCCTGGGAAAGGTGTCTGTAGTGAGGGCAGGAGGCTGGAGCTGGCGCGGGCCTGCGGGTGGAGGTGCAGGTGACTCTTGGGGGTGGTGACAAGGAACAAGGTGACCTGTGAGGGGACAGTGCCGAAGGTGGTGTGGGGTGAGCTGCAGGGTGGCAGTGGGGCAGCTGGCCAGAAGACCCGAGTCAGCAGGGAAGTAGGACTTGAGTGGTGCTGCCCAGGACAGGTGAGCTGGTCTTCCCGTGCCAGGAACAGCAGAGAGGAGATTCGGTGCAAACCTCCTGTGGGCAGGGGGAAGGAAGAGGGATCGTGTTTCAACTGGGATGAGGGGAACTAGGCCTTGCCTTGGTAGTCTCCGACCACCTGCTTACTGCCTTCATTATGCCTGGAAAGGGTTTTAATGAAGTTGATTCTCTCTTTTTCATCTCTTTACTCTGTTTCCTATCTATGCTGCAATGTTGGTGCTGTTGAGATCTCCAGTGACGGTCTTGAGTCCAGCAGTGTAGATGCCTGTAAACCTCTCCCACCTTGGTATGTGGTCAGTGACACTCGGAGAGGACTGCACTGGGCCAAGCAACCTGTGCACAACCTGGATCTTCTCATTTGTGGAGTCAATATGTCTTTTTCACCCCATGTAGAACATAGAGATGGAATATGATGACTTCTGGTTTGATATGGTGTATTCTGTGTAAGACAAAAATTGCAGTTTGCATTTGTTGAAGGTCAGAGACGGTGAGATGACATAGGTCACAGATGCTGTGGGGTGCACTGTGCTTAATGTCACAGGGGTGCAGACGGACAGTGCTCTTCTGGAAGCAGGAGGTCCATTGAAATACTTCCCAATACTTCTGCAGGAGGAGGAGGTGAGGAGTTTGTCCATGACTACAGATGTTATCTCCCTCTTGAATTTTCTTCTTTTCAAGATGCTGAGAGCTGTGTAATTCCCTGTTAGTAGTGCCATCCCAAATCCCCTTCAGCCACACTGTGGCTAAGGCTTGGCTGTAGCTTCCCTAGCAAGCCAGGTGCAGGATTGTGTTGAACTGTGTTTTCCATGTTGTCTCAACTGCCTTTAACAGATGGAGGTCCTGGTGCTTGCTCCGTTTCATCTGCAGGCTGAGGCACATAAACTGAAGGTACATCTCAGATCTGTTTTGCTCTCTGGTTCTTGTGGCATTCCAGCTGTGAGCAGTGGTCAGGTGGTGGGATTATCTGTATGGAAGCTGTGAATGTCTTCAACCCTACATGTGCTAATAAAAATGCCATACCTGCTCTGAAGATTGTGCAAGATGCTCCCTGCATCACACAGCTTAAACATCAGTTGAAGGAACAGGAAGCAGAAAAGGAGGAAAGGAAAAGGAGAAGGGTGTGGAAGCAATCTTACAGCTGGGTTGCTTGTGGAGTAGTTGCATATGTGACTTGTGGATATCCTCTCCAGTCAGTGCACCGGAAATAATCCTAAAATAATAAGTCTTGAGTGGTATAATACATGAGTGTGGGAGAGAAGAGCTTTGGCTGCCTACATTTTCTTTAAGAGCACTTGGATATGGATGCATCTTTTACTCATTTCCTTTCCATAGTTTGTCTATATAAAACTCACAGTTTATTTTAGATCTTAAATGTAGACTCTGTCTGTCAAAAGACTGGTATTATCTCACTGCATAGAGATTGACAGCTGCCCACTCAAAACCAAGAGTGGTAATATAGGATCTTGAAAATGAGCATATAACAAAACTTCATCTGCTTTGGTGTTGCCTTAGAGCCCGATTTCCTCAGAGCTGGTGGGTTTGTAGAGAAGCCCTGCAGAGGGACAGTGTTGGACTTGAAAGATCTCTGCACCAGGAGTTCCCATGTTTCTGGCTGAAAACCTGGCAACGCTTGCCTCTTGTCCTCTCCAGTGTTGTTGCCCTTGCTGCCTCTGGTGACTGCTGTCTACTTCTATCTACCTTGTAGACATCTGCTGTGCTCTGCTTCCAGGGAAGCTTCTGCTTCTTATTCAGGGTCCGTCCCTCCTCACCTGGAAGAACTGTCCCACAGACTTGGTGGTCTAAGGCTGGGAGGTGCTGCAGGAAATGTGTCCTCTAAATAATTCAGGAGGTGGAGCTGTACTGCCTAGCTGCACTGAACAAACATTCCCGAGAACACACTGTGCTCTGCAGAAGGGTCTAACTTTTCAGGTTAAAATAAGTCCAGGCTGCCCAGGATTGTCAAAGACCTTTCTTTTGACTAAAGTGGATGGAGGAGAAAGGAGATATTTAGCTCATCACTATTCTGAAACCAAGTTGTTTTTCTGTCTCCATGACTATTCATTGCACTTTCACTTGTAATTACCAGCACAAAGCTCTGTTAACTGGAGTTGAAGCATTTACCAGTAGATTACAAGCAGAATATTGCAATTATGTAATAAAATCAGGATAAATGTCACAGGAAGAAATCTAGCCATGCTCAGTTTTATCTAGCCACAGAAGTATAGCCTTAGTAGCACACCTTAGCTGGTTGTTCCCCTCTGGTTTGAGGGAATAGGAAATGAGAAATTAATAAACTTTTAAATGAACTGGATTAAATTCGTAATGAAAAACCTCAAACATCAATCATTTTTCTATTGTAATTTGCTTCTACAGGGCAGAATAAAGGTTATTTGACCGCCTCAGCTATCTGTCTGCTTCCCATGCCTGCAGCTTAATTATCACATAGTTTTCTCAACTTTTGTTTTCTTTAAAAACAAGAGATTTAAGTGAATGTTAACTATGTGACAAGTCTGTGGAATCCATCTTTCTCTAATAAGGTGGTTTTGAGCCAAAATCTGGCACAAGCATGCTGTTAAAGACCAATTTCATCCTAAATTAAAGAGTTTGCTTGAAGTGCTGTGACTTGAGGCATGATTCATCATATGTGACAAAGATCCTTCCTTTAAGGAAGAACTCAGCATGACTGTCACTGGGGCTAACACCCCTGTAACACAGAGTTTCTGTCCAAGGCTGTGACCACAGCTCTGATTGCACCAATGTGGAGTTACTATGCTTCATACAATAGTTTGGCAGGATTCAGGCCCTTTCAGATCATCACTTCAGGTAGTTTGTGAACTGAACAGCAAAGTTGCAATTACTCTCGTGGAATAGAGGCTCCTAATCTGTAAATTTAAGGCAGCTTTTTTGATTAAGGTAAAGGTAATTAATTATAACTGCCCTTCAATCTCTCCTGAAGTGCACCAGGGTCCTTCAGGAGGAGAGCTGCTTATATAACCATAGTATCTGTTTTGTCTGCTATGATATCTTTGTCTGTGGCTCTTGGTTTTGGCTTGCTAATTTCCACAGTTTTGGCAGGAGGCAGCAGAGATCAAAGTACGTGGTGTACTTGCTCAGAACAGGAACCTCTAAATAACTGTGCAGGCTGGATTAAGGACTGCTCGTCCTGTGATTATTATACCACCGTGAACTCCAGTGTCTCATCTGTATAGCACACTTTCCCAGTGATTAAATTTTGTTTGTGAGTTGCCCTTGCAATTACACACAATGCTGTAAGAATTTCTCCTTGCATCTCTGCAGCTGGGCAGCAGATGAAAGCCTGGTCTGAAAATGTCCAGTGAATCCTGGGAAGGAGTGTGGCAGTTTTCTTCCGCAGAGTCAAGGCAGCTCTGTGGCTGGGACCTGTCGCTGCCTTTCTGAGAATTTCCCTGCCACCCTGCAAATATTAGTTGGCAAAAGTATAGCACCTCTTTAAGAATAAACTTGGGCAGCTGTTGCAGAGTTGTGCTGTTCTGGAAGGGTACTTGGAAAGTTTCATCTGCCAGAATTGTTTTGATGTGGTTGGGGATTTTTCCATCCTCCCAGGCTGTTGAGCCAGGTCAGCCTCATCTGGCTGGTGGGAACATCTCTGAGCAGTGGCTCTGCTGCATGCGGTGCTGCTGGGCAGTAGGGATCCTGCCTAAAGTGGTGATCCTGCCATCAGACCCTCTAGTGAGGCAGAGGAATGCATGCTCTTGGTGTTTGGCCACATTTCAACAGCAGTTACTGAACCCTGGCTCAAACACCTAAAGGTGCTGCTCCTCTAAGCATCTTCAGCAGTTGCTTTTCTGCAGGCAAAAGTGGAAACTGTGCTCTTTTATATGGCTCTGTCAGCCTGTATTAACCCAGGGTCATGCTGAAGTTCACCTTTGTCTTTCTGTGGTATTAGAAAGGCATTAATGTCGGTAATAGTTTGTGTTGCTTTATAATCTGAAAACATATGGCCATCCTCTAAGGTAACGGGCAATATATTTAGTAAATGCAAACCTCCCACCTTTTCTTTTTGCCTTTTTTGTTTCCCCTTAAGTCATATTGGGAGGATTGGCATGATTGAACAGACATTAGCTTGTGGCAAAAAGCTATTGTTGAGCTAGTGATCCTCTGGCCTACTTCTCTATTCAGTGTTTTCTCTGATGTGCCCTGTGGTTGTGGCTGTGCCTATACAAATATCTCCTTGTCAGGCATGTCCTGCAGTTTCAGTAAAGCCGAGCTGCACATGGCCTTTTGTTCTGTCTCCTGACAACGTGTGTATTTGGTA
Source organism: Cephalopterus ornatus (assembly GCA_013396775.1). Classification (NCBI taxonomy): domain Eukaryota; kingdom Metazoa; phylum Chordata; class Aves; order Passeriformes; family Cotingidae; genus Cephalopterus; species Cephalopterus ornatus. The sequence goes on from VZRE01002877.1 coordinate 257,965, forward strand.
CCCGATTTGGGGATGTTCCTCTGAGCTGAGCTGCTCTGTTTTACAGGGTACAGGGTAAGAATTTGCCCTTTCCGGTTAGCTGCATAGGAATCTTCTCAGCTTATTAATGCATTTAACCTGTGACTTTGTGGCTCTACACGCTCCTGTCTTGCATTTGTTTGAGGGGGGTTCATGAATCCAAGACAACCTGGCAAGCTGCACTGCTGTTTTTGCAACGTGGGGGAAAGAACTCAGTGTGTCAGAGATGTCTCTGGGGCAGGGCTGGTGACAATCTCAGAGAGCCATTAGTCACAGCAGGGCAGAGATACTCATTGCACGTTACAGGACAACTTGATTGCGCCAGGTTTTGGTCTGTGCTTCCAAGTCAGGAGAAAGTGAACACAGGAGGAGGGATGGTACTCCTGTATGAGTTCATGGAGAGATGCTGACAGGAAAGTTGGGTCCCTCCCTCTCCCTGCTGTCTCATGTGATTAGAAAGCCCACAGCTAAGAAGAGAGGCTTTGAGATGCCAACATCTGTGGCAATGGAGCTCTGTGTGGCTGAGCTTGTGAAGAGTGCACATAATAAACATGCCTGAAATAACAACTGGCTGGAGAGAACAGGCTTGCTAAGCAGGAATTGCATGCCCTTACCTTGCTTGTTACAAGAAGCACGTTGGTATGGCAGTCACAAATTAAGCTTTTTGTGTGATTTTGCAGATACTGTTTGACTGCAAAGGAAGGCTCAAGGTGCTGCAGAGACCTGCTGTTTATCTGCTTGGACAAGGAGGAATTTGATTCTCCTCTAATGATGTGATTATCAGTGGGATCACTGCCCCCAGTATTATTTTTAGATGATGGCTGTGGTCTCTGCAATGGCTTATGAAATTGTAACAGAGCACTTTGCATGCAGGGGCTTGCTGAGTGCAAAGTGAGGTGATGCTGGCAGGCTGAGACAGCAGGCCAAACCATTTAGTGCCAGTGTGGCCAATGCTGTACCCTGAACAACACCTGCAAATAGTGTGGAGGCAGCTTGTGGTCCTGCTGGCATGCAGGCCTTCTTTGCTGAGCCAGTCTCTATCCACCTGGCATCGCCTGAGGCTGATCCAAAGAAAAGGATGTGAGAACTGGGTTGTGTAGGAGATTTAGAGGCAGTTTTCTGACTGTTCCTTCTTCACAAGCACTTTAATGCCAGCATATTTTAAACCAAATCCAGCCACTGACAGTGCACTGGAGGCTTGCTATCAAGTGATGGTTTGAGCATGGAAGAAATCTCCCACGCGTCAGGGGACAGAGCTTTTGCCATTTAAAATGCTGCTGGCCTCTTGCTGACAATGGGTTGCAGAGGTGTGTAGGTGAGTATGGCAAGCAGCTACCAGGACTGACAAGCTGCAGGGTGCTGGGTTTAGAAAATAAGGGAAAACAGGGACTTTTTATTTTCTCATAGAGGATCAAGACCTTAGGATCCTGTCTGCAGTCATTAGGACTAGCAGAGGAAAGAGTGAACCTCAAGAAAGGATCTGCTAGCAGTGAAGAAAAAGGATTCTCCCTTCTTTCCCTCTTTAATCTGCTCTATTATTGTGAGGTGGAAGTTTGTTACTTCTAGTGGTGATGTGGTTGTATGTCATCTCTTGTTTTGGTGTGTGCAAAGCAGTAATAGAAATTTCAGGGGCAACTTAAGGGTTTGTTTTTTGTTTGGGTTTGGGTTTTTGTGTTTTGGTTTGGGGTTTTTTTTGTTTGTTTTGGTTGTTTGTGAGGGTTTATTTTTGAGATCTGGGAGGGAACATGGTCAAAGCGAAAACTAACCCTATCCTGGCTCTAATTCAGGCTGAGAGAGCTTGTCAAGATACTGATTTGCTAAATATCCTGGAGTGGGACAGAGAGTGACTTGAGCAGGAAAAGGATTTTATCAATGAAAGAAGATAGTTCACAGAAGGAGGTGAGCTTTATGCAGTTATCAATGTCTGTCTCCTCATTGATTTTGAAGCTACTGGCCAACTTAAACCAAATTTGATAGGAAGAGACCTCAAAGATGCTTAAGATTTCACCAGAATTCCTGGAAAGAGGTAGGAATAGAGACACATTAAAAACCCCAGACAAACAGGGACTTATCCCTGAGGGAGAAGCTACATTTGCAAACTTATTAGCACTGGAAAATTTGCGAGTTGGGTTGACTGACTTGATATATGCCCTGGCTCCTTCCAAAGCCTCAGGTGGAGCTCACAGTTTCTGAGCCTGCAAAGTCAGTCAGCCTCGTGGAACAAACTGATGGGAGGTCAGCTTTATGGAGTTCCAGTAGTTACAGAGCTACTTTGGTTTTTCTTCTTGACTCCCACCGTCTAAACTGTAAATTGAAGGGGAAACGGCTTGATAAGCTGTAGAAACAGCTATGAAGATTGTGTTTTGCCAGGAATCTCACCAGCCATCCTGAGCTTTCGCTGTGTAAAAGGTGTCAAGTGTTCCTTTGGAAGCAGGGAAGACACTCGCAGATGGTGCAGAGGCTTTTTAATGAGCGGAACTGAATGATTCTTTTCTCTTGTGTCCCAGCACACAGATATGACCAGTAGGTCAAGTACTGTTGTCCACAAGAGACTTTTTTTTTTACTTATTATGGAACCAGAGCTCATAGTCACTGCAGTCTGGGATAATGCTGTCAGTCAAATCAGTGTTGTAGTTGTGGCAGCCACACCAGAGTCCTGATACAGAAAGAGTGCAAAATATGCAGAAGTCCTCTGCCTTGCCAAGTTCTGTATTCCTCACTCTTTGTAATATATTTGTTTATACTGTATCAGTGGTTGCTTGATTTTTTTAAAAACCTCTTTCTCTGTGTGGGATCCTCTTTAAATCCCAGGTGGTGGATGATTGCCAACAGGAAGCCACAGGAACTGCATGTCTTCTCTGTCCAGAAGATGAGGCCATTCTGTTGCATAAATTATCCTCTGTGACAGCCACTGTGGGCAGAAAATCCGTCCCACGGAGCTTGCTGTAAAAGCACCTTTTAGAGCTGAGCTAAACAGGAATTGGGAGTGACTGGTGTGGAGTGAAAGGGTAAAATGGTGGCTGAGGTCAGACTGAGCCAGGAGGTAGGGGGTGGGCTGGAGCAGGTGGTGGGCATATTACAGGGATGTTGCAAAGACTGAACAAAACCTTTGAAGAAAGTAGTGCCTTCCAGGCCAGGACACTGGGCTGACTTCATCACATCCTGCTCATCAATTGTAACTGTAAAATTACCAAACTCCCCGCTCTTCTTGGGGAGGGGGATAGGAAAGACTTTTCTTGAGATAAGGTCTGAAAGACCTTTACTCTGCTTGGAAAGCATGTGAGGAAGCTACCTGAATGCATGTGAAGGTCATGACTCATGTCTGGGTCTCCTGTGTGATGGAATTCCTCTTTTTCTTACTGGTTGTCTCATTTGTTCATCTGCAGACTGCAGTGAATGTCGAACAATGAATGTCGAAGAGAAGGAGGGTTATGCCTGTATTGTGTTGTCTTCAAATTACCTTGTCGTTTTGACTTTTGTCTTTTTAGAAGATGCAAACTTCACAAATGGCTTGCACGTGACTCTCCAGTCTCCTATGACCTGAACTTAGATAAAACAGGCTTGCAGACATCTGTCATTGCTGATTGTCTCCATTTACTGGCACTTATCACCTGGACTCCAACAGAGCCTGTCTTAAATCGCCCTGTCAAAAATAAGAGCTCTTATTTTCCTCTCCTTTTCCTAGCTGTATTGTTTTCTCTTTGTCTCATTGTTTTGCTCCTTTTTCCTACCCATTTTACTAGGGAAGTTTTGCATCTCACATACTTGGTTATTAATATCACTCTCATGCTTGTGGCTCATTGTTTTTACTGAGTTTCTTGCTTTTCTGCTCTGTCCTTGTATCTCTACTTTTCAGAGTCTGGGATTGTACTAAATCAGTGGTTAGGCTGTAGCAACAAGAGTTTTTTTTCCTCCTCAGACATATTTTGAGCTCTTAGGCCCATCCTTTGACTGCAAAGTCCAAGGATCATCCTGCCAGAGATGAATTCAGGAAGTCTGGAGCGATTGTTTTCTGTTCTGAACCTTGCAGTCTGCTTTCTGTAGATGGACCAGCTGAAGAAGTAGTCCTGTATTTTCAGCATAATATATATTTATGAAGAAATATAAATATATATTTATGAGAAGCATTGTGCCAGGAAAACTTTAAATTAAGGGTCAGACAAATCTGTTGTTGCCTCGTTTCACCTTTGGTGGCATGTAACTTCAGGCTGATATGAAATGTAAGGGCTTGCTGAATTCCTTGTGTGGACAAGTCTCAGACTAATCTCCTTTTTTCACAGCCTTTAACAGAGCAGATAAACTTGGGGGAACAGAGTGAGTGGCACTGATGGTTTCTTGTCTGTGTCATGACCTAGCAGTGTGTAACCAAAACTCTCCTTGCTATGATCCTACTCTAAAAGACTTAAGAAGCCAAAGGATTAAATACATTCGGTGTGTCCTAATAAAAGAGGACTAAATTTGCATATACAAGCAGTGAACATTTTGGCTTTGGCTTGAGAATGTAGAGGTCTTCAGGGGAGGAAAACAGCACTAGACAAGATGTTCACCCTGTCTGGGTAGTGTGTGCCCCCTGCATCTTGACCTTCTGTAACCAAACAAATGGAAGGTGCATTTGTGTCCCTGAAACTGCATGAGTGTAATCTGAAGGCTGGCTGAGCTGCTGCTCTTGGTGTAGCTATACACGGCAGAAGTTAATTTTTTGTTTATTTGTATCCTTGCTCTGAGAACGCTTACTATCATTAGCTCTTCTCTCACACAGGCACTGCCTGCCTGCCAACAGTTCTTCTGAAGGCACTTTCCTTCAGGACAGGGTGAAAGGTAAAACTTGTTTATGCTTTTAACTAGTGTCTCTAATTAGAGAAATAGTCTTTAGAAATACTTCTTTCATCTGGTTCAACCCACTAATATGTTCATTTAGAGGTCTTGCACTGCTTCTGTGTTTGTCGGCTTTTTCCCTATCCTGGCAGTAGGCATCTTGCATATGCTACAGTGGTGAGGGCTCTTGGGGGTGAAGTGTCTTGGTAGTTTACTCATCCCAAAGGATTAGTGCAAAGATAAACAATGGAAGAAATAGTTATCAAAAGAAATTTATTGAGTTTAGCTGTTGTTGGGATTTTTTAGGGTGAATTTATAAATATTAAAAATTTTTTTTTAAACCCACAGTGTACTCCCAAATCCTTTCTTTGACACTCAAGTACTTTTTACAAGAAATCTTCAGTTGGCTTAACACATGATATTAAGAAAGTAATTTCGCATTTTTCATCTAAAATGGGGACATTAAAATGGTGAATGTGAACTGTGGGTTTTTGTATCAAAATACTGGGGGATTGTGTGGTATGAGGTGTATAAATACTGTGTAATTTTCCTCTTCAGCTGGATGTCAGAATGAGAGAATTCAGGGCTAAATTATTAATTGTTAACCAAGAAATGCCTGGTTTTCTTCTGCAAGGTTTTGGTCCAAAGGTTTTCAATGCCCTCAAGTACTATGGTCAAACTTTACCTAATTGTTTTATTGTCCTTGGCTTCTTCTGTACTTGAGTGGAGACTATTCTTTTATTTGTCTGGAAAACATTAGTGTAAATAATCAACATGTGAAGACACAGGAGGATCAAGCTTTTGTGCCCCTCACAAATTACATGTGCTGTGTTTACTGCATAGAAAACAATTACTTCAAGTGAAAGCTTTTCCTTCTTCGCAGCTCAATTAATTCGTTCTGTAGCAAAGTCAAGACATTAAATTTCTTGTATATTGTTTCCCCTTGGAGACAACAGCACGCAGAGATGCAGACTTGGGACCAAATCAGCAGGTTCAGTGAGCAGAGCAGTGGGAGGAGAACAAGCTGGCTGAAATCCAAACACAGTCTGAAAAGGGAGCGCAGAACCCAAACTGGCAGCGCAAACTGTTTTTATAGCTGCATTTTGGCTTCTTGATGCTTAATACAAGGTAGTCTCTTTTCTAAACCTTTGGACTGCATACCAAAATCTTCAGATGGCCCTGAACAGCGAGAGCCTGCTGTGCATACCTAGGGAAGTAAAAGGGAGAGGGAGCCCAGAACAGGTTGCCAGCAGGTCCTATCCATTGCGGAATGCTGTTGGTCTGGGCAGCAGAGCCAGTGACTTCCAATTGCCCCTGAGATGTGGACGTCAGCATGCGAACTTGCCTTGCTTTCTTTGGCAGCAGGAAATCTGATTGCCCAGCAACCCAGCTGCTGGCAAGGCTCAGACATCTGTTTTAAGTTCCTTACAGGATGAGATACCCAACCTTTCTGCAATGAGTAAGATCATCTGATGTGTCTGTGGAGGATATTTTATATTTGCACACTGAAAAGACCTCCTTCATTTCCAAACAAGCATTTTACTGTTCTGCATTTTTACTATTTTACATATTTTGCTATTTTACATTTCATCTTTCATCTAGGTGATGGAATGAACCTTCTAGTTTGACTTTCCTCGTTCTTCTCCCCAAGGGTTTGGGCTTTCCATGGAGCAGAAGCCTTTCAGATCATCCTCATGCCCTTCTGCAAAGAGGGAGCAGGGTATTTCTGTGTGCGTGGTGGGTGTTCATCCTTGCATTTGTTGCTCTCATTAAAGTGAGAGCTTGTTCAGTTTGTGTCAGTAACACCTTTGATCCTCTTATGTAAATGAATACTGGGTGTCCTGCAGAAAAGATCTCTTTAAAATGCCTTGCAATGTTATGCTGCTAAATGATGGTTAATAAAAGTTCATAAAACCATACTGGACTTGAGACTATGAAGTTTCCCAAGTACAGTTCTCCATATTGTATTCTGCAGCACACATGATTTATTCTCAGCTGATTGACCTCATGTGGACTTGTGCCTCTGTAAGTAGCAGCTGAAATCAGTGGTCTGAGCACTAATCTGCAAGTTGCAGACAGTAGGTTATTATTTAGTGAGAATGCTCCACAAGTTTCTTGCTGTAGCAGTTTCATTCAAAAGGTCACTTCCGTGAGTTTGTGCACAGCTGAATTTAATGTTCTTTCTCAGCAAGGCAGGCCACACTGGAGAGTGCATAATTATAATAAATACAACTTTGTTCTCAGCTGAAAAATCCATCTGAAATAAATTTTTCCAGCCCTTCCAAGAAATGCTTTTAGTAAGATAAATAAAAGCAATTCTTGCCGATTTCACATTCATTCAGCAGGAATGTTGGTGGGTGTAGGGTGCCTCCACTTAAGCCACTCGTCACAGTGCCTTCTGGGCTCAGTCAACTTGTATATTCAATAGCTGGCTAAGGGTTGCATTTGCAAATTGGGTTTCTCGCAAACCAATTAAACCCAAGTTCATTATTTCTTACTTGGTTTGAATCCTGGTTATTATTTTGAGTAAAATTGTTCTTAACAGCAAGTACAGAGAGTTCAGTCGGACTCTCAGAGAAACTTTAAACAGTGCTTTGATAGGTGCATCTGTTTTTAGGGATGTGCATGTATTTATACAGACTTTTGTGGCTTATTTTTTTCTGTTTGGCACTTCTGTGTAGTCCAAGTAGATTGGCTTTCTTCTGTGTTCCATTTTGCAACACTGGAAATACTGAAAAAGTCTCGGCCTAAATATGGAAGGAAAGCTAGGAGTTGTTTACCCCCATAACTTCTAAGCAAGGACTTAAACAAAAAAAAAGAAACCAAAACAAACAAAAATCCCCTTTGCTTTCATCTTTCAAGAGACTGAGCAGACTGAAATGTCTTATCTTCCATTTCTTTTATTTTTTTTTTTGTCCAGACCTATCAAAGAGGCTCTGCTATTGTTCAGGTTACTGCTGTTGGTGGAAGCAGAATTTTTGCATAGTTTTTTTGGGTTCATGTGCAGGTCTGGTTACCTTCGAGGTTTCAGAGGAGCTCTACAGGGTGGTCCTTGAGTGTCGTTACACTTTCCCTGCAGAGACTCTAGATAAGCAGTTTCCAGACTTCTCCACTCAAAGCTGCCGCAGCCTTTGGTTTGGGAACTGCCTGGTTCCAAATTGTTCCTAATATTGTACGGTTGTTTGTTGCTGCAAGATCACTCTTCTGCAGGGCTCTGCTGGGATCTGTGAGACTGCAAGGGAGAAGAGACACACATGGCAGTGTCAGTGGTAAATGAAAGACAATGCAGCCATTCTGCTCTTGCCGTGGATTTGCACAGCCCTGCGCTGTACTGCTTGGCACGAAGAACTGCATGTAAGCTGTGGTACCTGGTATTTCTCTTGTCCTGTTTTCTTTTCACTTTGGGGAGAGGGAGTCGTGGAGGCCCTTCTAAAAGGAAAGATCCTGATATCTAGGAAAGAAGAGACTGTTGACTGGGAAAGAGAAAGCAGAGAGGTGACTGAAATCTGAGCACTCTGACTTCATTAAATGGAAGTGATAGTCCTGGGCCCCAGTACAAGGGGTGGAAACTTACTTCCATTCACCCTCTGTGAGCTATGCTAGATATTCATCTCTCAAAGACTTGATATCTCTTCAAGCCCCAGTGGGTTTCCATCCACACCAGAGAATGATCAAAGGGGGAATATGCTCTCTGTACTAGACTGGACTTGTGCCTTATGGTCACAGTGTTTCATATGTTCAGGAGCAGATTTAATCAGTACTTAGATCCTGATGGTTTGCCTTTTTTTCCTCAAGGGATTCTTTTCTCTCCTTGCTTGTCTGCTTTGTTCCTGCCACCACCTTCCTTTTCCTGATTCAAAGTCTTTGTCTTTATTTTATCTGTTGATGTGATCAGGTCCTGAATACTTGGTACTTGCTAATGAAGCTTGCTTGGCAGTGAGAAGGTCCGGGAAGCTCACTTAAAGTAATTGTTGTTTTAGGATCGCTCTAGGCACCCTGACCTTACATGCAGACATAGTTTATTTTAGAAAGATTGTCTTAAGTTAGAAAATCGGCTCTTGTCCAAAAATGAAAACACACATCGATCAAAACCTGAATTTTGTGTGGGTTGTGTAAACATGTAATTTGGTTTAGGTCCGGGCATTGGAAAATATGCAGTGCTGTTGTCCAGGAAATTACAGTGCAAGAAACGTGGGGAACTTCAGAAAGTCACATTAACTGTCTCCCTGGGGAAGTGCCTCAGAAATCCTGACCCCGGCATTTCTGCCATGTGCATGACGCTAGCGGAGACGGTCACTTGAGCAGTTGCAACATTCTTGTATATACGTGTTTGCATGACATTATGAACTGTGGAAAGAATAATGCTGTGCTTCCCAAATCACTTCCCACAGACTCTCCCTCTGCCCCTGCACATGAGCAGTCACTTTGATCGTCAAAGCACTGTCTACTTTAGTCCATGTCACGTTTCCTATGGTCAAATCACAGAAACTTTTTTCTAGGGGGTCCATGTCCTTGATTATCTAGGGGTGACTGTGGTGTTCTCTGGCACCTCCACTCTTTGCCAAGCCGCCAGCCAGTGACAGCGTGTAAGGTTTTAGGCTGACACAGATATCCTGTTCCTATCCCCATCCGCTAAACGTTTCCTGTGCAAGTTGTCTTCTCTTTATCAGCCCTGACGAAAGTTGTTATTTAAATGTTGCTCAATATTTTCAACACGATCTTGGTATGACTGCTAATTCTTTCAACTCCTTGTTTTGTTTTAAAGTTTCTAATCCCATTCTCTGTGACTAAGTTGAGTTGCGTGGTTTCCCCTGCAAGGATTAGGGTTTACTGCTGTAGGTACGTCATCCTGCCTTTGAAGCTGGTTGCTCATGCTTTCCTTGGCAAGCTCTGGCAGATGTGCTTAGGAACAACAGAGATCGTATCTTTTTGAAGCTGCAGAAGGGTTAATTGGAAGCATGTTTATGAAACCAGGTTGCTTACCCTCACAGGCAGAAGATTTATCACCTGCCTTTGTAATTTATATTACATTTTTCTTCCCTTTCGTGAAGCTATTTTAATGCTATGTATGATATTGTAAAAATTAACTACGATAAGCAATTCTTGGCAAGTCCTAAGTTGCACTCCTCTTAGATGCCAACTGGAGAACGTGACTGTCTTCATGTGGATGGCATAACATTTTTGGCTGGTATGTTTGGGGTGGTTGAATGAGTGTAGGGCAGCTGAAGTACATCTGTAGTTCCAAAACAAACCCAGCAAAAGGACTTCCATCCCCCCGCAGGCACATAGCTGTTTGTACAGATGCTTCTTCTCAAGAGCCTTTTTGTGTAGGATTGGTCACACTTGTGGTTGAGTTTGCTTATATGATGGGGAGAGGGGCTGATGGCTGTTCAGGGGAGTATTATTTTTCATCAGGGAAATTATAAGTATTGCTATTGATCAGGAGATTTCTTTGTGTGGAGACTCTCCAGTGAAATGGAACACCTGCATATGTGCAGTACTTCTTGAAATATGTTAAACAGGATCTGCCCTCTGCTGGGAATTGTTAACTACGCCTTTGGCTCTGTCTGCCTCACTGGCAGATGTACCATTGTGAAATTTTTACAACCAAATAAAATATTAGAGGATGCTTCACTTCAAGAGGATACTCAATAGCTGCTTTCAGCTGATGCGTGTCTGAAACCAGGTAAAAAACATGTGCTTGCCTCATTGGGACCTGCACCTACCTCCACAGCCATAGCACGGGGATACTGATGGAAGGGTAGATGTTACGATGGTTCTGGAAGGGTAGATGTTATGATGCCAGGTTCTGCATATTTGGTATGATGCAGTTGAACAGATTGTGAAAATCTTAGTTTTTAATACATTGACTGAAAGTGGAACTATTTGAGCATTTGTATACAATGTGTCTTGGTTTTTAGTAAATTTCTAAAGGCATGAGGGAGACTCTTGGGGCTTGCTGTGTTTACCCCTGTCTAGTAGTGAGTGCTGAGCCTTGAAAGTACTGGCTTTTGGTACAAACTTGTGTGTTGTGTACTTGTAATATAAGGATCTTCTAGAAACTCATAGGAATCAGGTGACTGTTATCTGTATTTTCTTGCTTGTTACAACTGCACAAATCTAGAATCTTTTATTTCTGAAGATTTCATTTATCTAACATTTTTTCTTCCCAAGGAAGTATCATCTCCTGGGATTTAAGTATTTACTGATGCAAATCTCTGTGATCACAGATAGTTAAAGAACTACTGAGTGTCACATCATTAGGTCACCAGTTCAAATCTAGTCCAAAGTGGTAATGGGCATTTTTATATGCCTAACGTCTTTCATCAGGATTTATGTTTAGTTGCTTAAACTAAAGTTGGAGCGTTTCCTATTCAGAATTACAGTTCAAGTGGAAAATAGAAGACTAGAAGCAGTACTTTCTATAGCAGAAAATCCCGTTTCACTTGTGTTAGTATCTGTACATGCTTGTCAGCACACCTGGTGCTTTAGAAGGAGTAAAGGTTGCAGAGGAGTTGATGCATTTAGTCGAGTCTGGTATTTTTAGTGTGATTTCCTATGACTTTTAAATTGCAAGAACCTTTGAAGAAAGTATAGGAGGACACAGACTTTGAAGGCAAAGAGAGATTATGAAATTGGAAATGCAATGGGAGAATGTTTTGAATGGCAACTGAAACACTTTTGGACCAAGTACTTCTGAAATCCTTCCAGGCAGCTGCTTTTCTAAATAACAATGGTTGGTTGACTGGTTGTTTTTTTGGGTTTTTTTCCTTTCTTTCTTGTTTCTTCTAACATTCACATCAGAATCTTTGTATAAAGCTTCACTGCTAAATCTGACCTTTAAACTCAGGTTTCTGGTCAAGAAATGTGGACTTCAGTCTAGTACTTGTCATCTAGTCACCTAGTACTTGCAATAACGCTTTGGACTGTACATTCCCCAGTCTGCAGAGAGCTGGAAATGGTTCAGCTCAGCCTCACAGACTTTGGCACCTTCACCGTTCCTCCTTGGTGATTTTTTTTATTCTAAAGTTGGGAAATCCTTGCAATCTCTTTGAGATCTGTTGGGATATGGAAAGCCTTGCAAATCCCTGCAGTCAGGGGCTGACCTGTTGCGTGCTGGGATCTGCCTGCAACCGCCTCTTACTTTCAAACTTTTTCCTGAATGTTTCCTGAGCGCTCTCTGGCTTGTTTCAGGGACCAGCTTGGCAGCGTTATCAGGAATCAATAGCTGGAGTCCTTCAGGAAAGAAGTTGAAGATGCTGAAGTATGAATTCTGGTGTCCTGGTTGTTAGAATCTGTTAGCAGAGACGTCAAGATGTGAAGAAAAGAGATGTGAAAGCCGGTACAAGTGTTCTTTTCTTTGTGCTTCTGAGTTGAGAAATGAGGATCTGAGTTGGCTTCCCTACCCCAGAGGCTGTTGTAGAGCTTCCCATGCATCTCATGCTGTGGGAGATTGCTGATGACTCTTGTCCGTATTTTGAGGTACAAAAAGTGGGTTGTGAGGTGTGGAGACAGGGAAATAAGATATTTAATGTCATGAAAAAACATAATGCCCATAGAACTTGTTTTATCACTGTGGCACTTTGTGATGAGGATTCCAGTCCTGTGGGTCTTAAAAAGTATGTTTTCATATGTATATACTCTTTACAGAGTCTTCAGTCATGTGGAGGTCTGAGTTTTTGGCCCTTTGGGAGAAATTGTGAGATTATTAATTTTCAATCCTGATGCTATTTATTTGCCAGAGACTGTTGGCAATATATTTATGACTTCCTACTTAGAATATTCTGTTACAATCAAGTATGTCAGAAGTATTGAGCACATATTTTTGCCTCTCTTTTGATGCTGATTTACTTTATAAAGGCACTATTGAAGTTCTAGTTTGGCAAAGGAATACCAACCACTAAACATTTTCTGCCTGTATTTTGTTTGATTGCTTTTGAGTTTGTAACTGATTTCATCCAGAATTGGTGCATGGCTAGGAATCTTTCTAAATTATCATTCATCTTTTTGCTGGAGACTAAAAGAGGAAAGTTACTGAAGTAGAAAGGAAACCTTGGGTTTTTGTTTCTTTTTTTTTTTTTTGGTAAGCTGACTCGTGTACAGATTGGCAAGTTGCAGGGAAAAATTTAAATCTGGTGTTTACTTATAATAGTTAACAATGAAATCTTCCTCTACAGAAAATTATTAGAGTGAATTATGCTTTCAGTCTCCTTGTTATTGTGGAAGAGTAAAAGAAAACACAGTTGTCTTAATTTTTTAAAATTTATTTTTAATATAGAGATTTGATGTAGGTCAGGGTAAATAAAAGGAAGGTACTTCTTTTTAGTGACAGTTCTCCAAAGATTGGCCCTAAAAATATGGTCACCATCAACAATTACTAGTTTTCACAAACAGGATGACCTTGTATTGGTTTTCCCTTATTACATGCAAATAACTGAATCATGATATGTCCATTTCTGAAACCTGTGATCTTTTAAGAATTCTGATAGTTTTCAATACATATACAGACATTAATACACTGAACTGGCATGAAGAGTGTCAAATGAAAAATGAAACGTTAACTCTTTTGCATAGTGTGAAGTAAGAGGTGTTATCTATAAACATTAATGACTTACTCTGTTTTGGATATAGTAAATTCTGTTATCCTGCTGGTGGAAAAGGAAAGACTAGAAAACAGTGACTTTGCCAAACATGAAGCCTGGTATAGTTTGAGAATGGACCACTAGTTACTTGGAGTCCCAGTTCAGTGTTATAGAGGCCATAACGTGTCTTGCAAAAAAAACCCCAACTGGCTAATGTTAAAAATTGTGTTATCTGTCTTTTTGAAAATAGATGACATAGATTGCAGAAGAACATATTTGTCAACAGGAAGTAACCATAAACTTAGGAGGAGTGCAGGCGTCGAGCACGGCTGAACAAGACTGCAAAGAATAAAGACAGAACCTCTTTCCCCTGGCTTTTCAGGCTGTAAGTAGGACCAGAGAACACCTTCTTCCATGAGGGTGGAGCAGGCTCTTCAATCCCCTTTGGTGTGTGTGCTGTGTCTTCATGTCAGTCTTGACTCTCGTGACGCAGCATGGAGTGAAGCTGTAGGTTGTCACCAGCCCACAGCCACAGCTCCTCCACTCCTGGTGACAAAGGAGTATTTAGATACTAGTAGGATTTGATGTAGGTCAAATCAAACATGAGAATTTCAAGGTGCCCCTGTGCAGATTTTTGTCATGCTGCCAGATGTGCTTTACTGAACTGTTGCATGTAGGGATCAACCTTTTGTGATTGCATTGATCAAGATAGTACCTTGGGTGTGTTCCTGATCCAAGGAGAAAAGTGAGGTCAGTAGGAATGAATGCTGTGCTGCAGCTTAGACTGGAAAAGAGATACTTCAGTGTTCTGGGAAGAAAAGTCTCTGACTTTGGCTTTGTGGCATTCAGTCTAATGTGGCATTCAATCTAATGTGGCATTCAATCTAACATGGCAGTCTTAATGCGGTGTGGCAGGTGACTTTGTTGTCTTCCCTCTTGGGCTGCTCTACTTGTTCCGGTGATGGCCAGCTCGGTACTTTGTCTTCTGCTTTTTCCTCTGGCAGCAATCCTTTCTGTTGTCCTGGTAAATGTGCTTCAGCCTTGCCTGCTTGTCTCCTTTTCGCTCAGAATTACCTGCTGTGTTGCTCCTTGTAGATGTGGCATTGGGTCCCACCCTTCAGAAAGGTGGAGGCCTGGTTTTAAGTCACCTCCAAAGCTTTTTGGATGTGATGCATAGCATGGGGAGCCATTTGGATGTTGGGCTTTCAGGTATTTGGATATTGTAGTGGGAATGAAAGCAACCAGGAAAGCAGCAGACAGGAAAATCCTTCTGTCTCCTGCAATCTGCCAGTAGCCCTGGAGGAATAAAACTGAGATGTTCTCTTAAGTCTTCCACTTTTTGGGTTAGGTCTGTTTGTTTGTTCAATGAGTGAAGAATATTTTCTGTCTCAGAACATGTGCAGAAGTGGGATGGCTACATATATGGCTCTCAAAAACTCAGACAAGCCAATGTTGGCATGCTTAGCATTTTGTACATATTCTATACTGACACAGTGATAGTCCTTGTAAATTTATGGCAAAACATGCAGTCTTTTTTTTTTTTTCCTATGTTTTTCTCCATAGTTTAACTCTTTTTAGGAGGTTTATCTCTGATCAAAGGATATTAACAAATTCTTTATCTTCTTGGCTTTACAAATTTGGCTTAAAAATTCTCTACTTCAAACTTGGCAAACATAGCCTTGGTGTGCAAACAGTGGGGATGGGATAGGGGAAATTACTTGGCTGTTGAAAAACTACATATGGGAAAGTCACATGGAGCTTTCAGTGTTTTATTTATAATTCTGCAAAGGCCACTTCTAATTTGAAAAATAGAAGAGACCAAATAGTGGCTTCTGGAAAGCAAACAGATTTTTCCATTAGTATTTTTAACACAAATATTAACTTCACAGCTTGTAACACTCTTTCCTCCTTAAATACTCTTTTTTAGCCTTCAGGATGTATAACTGGGTAAACTAAAGTTGTGAAGAAAACAGTAATTCCTAAAAAAAGCATCTGGCTTTTTAAATTCTAATTGTGAAGCCATAAGAGATGTTTTGTTTTCATTTAGCAACTATATATTGAGTTTCCAGAAAGGTAACTCAATTTATAATAAGTGTACCCAGTGGGAACCATATGCTTTTCATGTTTGTCTCTTATTGGAGGGTTACAGCATTTATTTCAAAATCTCTTTTCCAGAAGAATGCCATTTTTAACATTACCATTAAGTAATGTTTTAAGTAAGAACTGAAGCTGGATTTTCAGATTTGACTGTATATGTGAACAGATATTCCCAAACACAAGGCCTTGGAATGATTTTACTACTTAATAATGCAACCATGAGTTTTATGTCAGCTTGATTCTGAGCAATGTTTTGCTGATACCAGTATAAGATAACTACATTATGTGAAATTGCTTGAACAAAGTTAAAAGAGCAATAAAAGTGATCTGCCCAAGAGGCTCTAGCATTCTCCCTCTGCTCAAATTGCTGAATATGACTAAGTCTCTGCAGAATGGCATCTAAGGTTACATTTGGAGTCATTAGGTTATAAACAGTCCACAAAATGTTTTACATACTTCGAGTTAATATTCCTCTGAAGATCAGGATTCCCTGGGGAGAAATGAGAATATGCACCAGAAACATTCTCAGTCTTGAGGTTTATCCACAGCTTCCTAGATCACTAAAGATCAACTGTCTCATGAAGAAATTACTGCTAAACAAATTTAGATTATGTCCTCAGAGTGTTTATATGAGGGGGGGAATATACGTGGTAGTGCCGTTTCTTTTAGTTGCCAGATTTTCATATTTTTGCTGACTGGCTGGGTTGTAGATTACTTTTGAAAATCTTTCTGACTCTAATTTGGTAAGTTTATATGAACTTCGTGTTCAAGAATGCTTTTGAGTCCCAGGCTGTGTTGGGAAAAAATACGGTAGAAGTGTTCAGATCTTGACAGAACATCTGAATCTGTGCTGTTGAATAGAGAGAGGTCTTTCATTTCTGTTAATTCTTAATAAGTCTTAAGGGAATATAGAGGGGAGTTCTTGACCTTTCTTGAAGATGTCCCACTATGTATTTCTTTTTGCCAAGAATACAGCTGAGGTCTGCTGTGAGAAAGTGGCTGTTTAGTCCTAGACACAACAAGTAAAACTGGGTCTGGGGGCGGGGGGGGGGGGGGGCTCTGTTGTACTTGGGAAAACGGTCTTGTCTTTTGTTCTGGCATTAGCATTTACTGCCGATACTGAATGCTTGGCATCTGCAGTGGCACAGCATCAGCGTGTGTGCCTGTGCCCCTTGCTTGTGTGGTCAACTGACCTAGGGCAACACTCTGAAATAAAGCAAAACCTCCAGACCACCAACTTGTCCTTCAGAAAGTATACTTATTTCAGATTCCAGTGTTACTTTGTGAAATATTGGGATTTATAGACCTGGCAGGATGACTGTGGCAGAGCTACCACATTACAGCAAGTTCTGGGCTCTCAGTCAAACGCCTGACTTAAGTGGCATTTCTCATACCTAAGGATGCAACTCACAAGGGACATCCTTGGCATCTGTGTCCATCAAAATTTCTTCCAGGTTGTCTAAATGAGAATCAAAAAGTGGAGGACCTGAATGGATCCTTCTGCTGTGAGTGGCAGACACTCACAAGCTACTTACAGTTTATAGACTGTAGGAACCACTGGTGCATCTTTCTGCTCTTGGGGAGTTTAGGAAGGAGCGTGTTGAGTTTTTGGAGGTCTGGCTGTCCCTGGGGTAGTTGGAAAGCTGCTGCAGACAATTTGACAGCAGTGCCTCACACTAATGAGGAAGCAGCGGGGTTGCGCTTCCTCTAGCCTGCCTTGAAAGGAGAAGTACAGAGGCTCAGCTGTGCAGAGCTACGCGACTACAGAGCATAATAATAGCTCAAAGACGTTTCTCTAACTGCCCAGTTCAAGCATACACTAGTTGCATGTTAGAGAATTAAACCTTGTCCAGCAGGCTTTGTCTGGCAGCAAAGCTCTTGATTCGTCTCTGTTATGGATCTGGTTCCAACTTGAATCCTTCAAGCATCTCTGAGGATCTCTCTGGGTGTATGGTGGACACACTGAATGACACTGGTTCTGTAATAAGTTTTTACATTTACAAAAGATTGCTTTAGCTGATTTTTGCTTTGCTTTGGATTTCCCAAGAATTTTAGGACATTTTTGACAGTCACTTGTTTTTCCTTATGGCAACTTCAACTCAGTGTGAGCTCAGACTGCAGTAAATAGTCCACTGTGTGCTGACACTAAAAGATAAAGCCATGCTGTCAGTTTATGCCCAGTCCTTCCACAAAAATTCTTAACATTTTAAAGAGATCCTGAAATTTATTACCATCCTCATTATTTTTTTGCTGATCTTAAAACCATCTACTAAATTCAGTCATCTAAAACTGAAGGGACAGTAAAGATTTTACTGTTTGTATAATCCACCTTTGGTGTAAAAATTGTATTGCAGATAGCAAGGAACATACAGAGGCTCAAGAAAAGGTTCTGCAAAACAGTGTTAGATGTAAAAAAAAAGAAAAAAGGTTTTGATCTAAAATTTAAGGAGGGAAGTGAGTGAACAGTAACTCGTACAGACTGAAAGGGTTTGCTATTCTTTTGGTTCTGGAGGGGCAAAAATAAACAGAAAGTGCACAAACTCCTAGTTATAAATCTACACACATTAAAAAAAATACTAAATGTAAAGGAATCAGGTTAAAAGAAAAATAATAAGAAAAAGTTAGAAAACAGTGAAATGCTTTAGTCTCTAGTAAAGTATTTATTAGTATTTAAAGATTTATTCTCTAGAATAAATCCCTGAAGGTTTTATAAGCATCTCTTAGGCAACTGGAAATGAGCCGTGTGGATTTATCAGGAACAACCTCAGGGTGGGGAGTGGTGGTCAGAGGGGTGGGCTGATGAATTTAATTTGTTTAATTCAATAAATGTTTTACAGCCGTGCCTGAGTGAGGCAGCACATTGGTTATGGGATGCTGAGTAGGGATCTGTGTTCAGGATTAAATAGTATTAGGGTGAGTCCGTTAAGTCATGAATATATGCTAAGGGAGTAGTTTGTGGTGATGACGGGATCCTGGAGGGGTTTGTTTTGTCTCTGTGTGCCAACAGCTTGGGAGACAAAGAGAAAGCACTTGAGATGCAGATGGAGGGTTGTCTGTGTTTTTTTAAGACAGAACAACTTGAAGAAATAGCCCGAA
Source organism: Cephalopterus ornatus (assembly GCA_013396775.1). Lineage (NCBI taxonomy): Eukaryota > Metazoa > Chordata > Aves > Passeriformes > Cotingidae > Cephalopterus > Cephalopterus ornatus. The sequence continues at coordinate 276,573 of VZRE01002877.1, forward strand.
GCCTATTTTACTTTTCCTGAAGGAAAAATGCAGAGTACTTAGTGGATGGAAAATGTAAAATAGCCTGAGATTTTGGATGAGAAATCGAGTGCAGTTCTTTCAAAAAAAAAATCCCACCAAATCTTTAGTGATCAAGTAACACAAGTGCCCTATACAGGTATTTTGTAATACTCCATGCTAGTAAGTGATGTGCACCATTTTGGATCTCACATTTTAAGATGAGTTTAAGTCTCAGACTGTGAACACCAGTAAAACCATGATTTAATCCCTGTAGTCCATGAAAAAAAGACTTTTTTTTGTGTTCCAAAAGCATAGAGGAATGGAACAATTTTCCAGGTGAGCTAAGTTGAGAAGATCACTCTGATCAGTTGTCTTGTTTTCAGTGGAGAAGATGAAATTACTGCCTTATCTTGCACTAAGGCCTGAGTTAATATTAATGGGAAAAAAAATCCTAATATTTAAAGGGCATCGAGCACAGGAGCACATTGCCTGTTGAGGCAGTGGGGACACAGTGATTTCAGTCATCTTAATAATAGGTTAGAGAAATGTTGATGCTTTGGGTGCAGTGAATCGTTCCCAGAGCCGTTTGACAGCCTGGTGCCTCTGGGTTTGCATCTTTCATTTTCAAACAGACCTGACTTTTGAAGCCTGTGTTAAGGAACAAGTGCTGAAAGGAGGACAGGCTGATGGCCAGTCTATAATTAAATCTGTAATTAAATCCTGCTCAACAAATGTTGCTGTCTGTCCCTAAGTTCCTTATGTATTTTACCTGGAAGATGTCTCTTTCAATGGTCTGATGACTTTACAAGGTGCAGGTTGGGCCTCTGAAATGAACTTGGTGGGCAGTTTTCTCACTTGTTTCCAGGAAAGGGAGGTTGGTCCTCGTTTTCCAAAGGAGATGTTCAGAATTCATACTCCCCAGACTACATCGTTCAGGGGAAAAATACTACTGTAGGAGCCTACAATGTGTCAGAAGTGAGTATTTCTAAAAATAGAAAATATTTCCTTATTTTAGAATTTCTTCATTCAACTATCACCCACAGGTCTTTTGAGCTTTCTGAGTGCTGAGGATGACATGTATATTGTTCACCTTTGGAAGAAGAAAGTGTACAGGCTTTTGACAGTTTGGGGGTTTGGGGTGATTTTCTGTTTTGTTTTTTTCTTTAAATTTATTGTTTTACTGTAGTCATGCTAATTAGCACCAATTACTGTCCTGTAAAAAGGTAGGATGCCAATGAGGTTTTGATTTGTTTATACAGATGCAGATGAACTATTTGGTTTATGCTACAGGAGAATTCAAAAGAAAGCAATGGTTGCCAGAAGTAAGGGGTCACTGGTTTTGTGATCTCGAGTAAGCACACGTCTGGGTGCCAGACTTGAGCAAGGAGAAGGCCAGTGCTTGGCCTTCTCTTCTTCCTGCAGCCTGCAACCTTGCTGCAGAGAAATGTGTGAAAGAGGTAAAGCAGTGTGAGTCACCCTGTCCTCCTTCAGCCCTGCACAGCCAGGGGAGTGTTTGCTTTATCTGCCAGTGGAATAACAAGCACTAATGGAAATTACAGCAGTTGGGATAAGATAATACCTATAAAGGCAGGCTACGGTTATCAGCATTTCTTCCCAAAATAAAACTGAATGAAGTTTTTAACGACTGGGCACTGTATGAAATAAGCATGCTTATGCATATACACGTTATGCATATACCTCTAAGGGAAAAATCCTACAGATACCAGGAAGGTAGGGGAGCGAGACCACAGGGTGTTGGAGGTATCTGCCCTTGAAAGGGCAAAGCCGCCTGGCCTGCAGGTATGTCCCTGAAACTTAGAAACTGGCTGTGATTCGAGGTGCCACCAGAGCTTTTAATGCTTAAGCAAAGTGCAAATTGTGTAATGCCAGAGCCGATGCTGAAACAGGACACTCGGACATCGCTTCCTGCCAGCCGCCTGTTCCTTACATAACCGTGGGCTCTCCCGGGGCAGCCTCCAGATGAGCCCAATGGGAAATATTTGGGTAACTGGTGGCAGTTCTGCAAGGCGTAGAAGGAATAACAAATTGTTGTATTCAGAGTCCAGTGGTTGTAATATCTCAAACAACCTTAAGGCAGGTATCCACACTTTATGGTTAGGGAAAATAGCTGCTCAGAGCGAAAATGCAGCAGGGTGGTGGAGCTGGTGATGGGAGGCATTGAATTTTTTGCCCTGTATGCTTGGATCAAACCAACTTCATCTGTACCTGGAAACCTATGTTTGTGAGCTCTGGTTTATGTAGAGAATGATCTACGTAAAGAATGCTCTTCTGAGGGCCCTCCTATTTGAGGCAGTCCCAAAACCTCTCTCCTCCAGTTGGCAGAGCAGAGAAGTGCATGGCCTCTTGGGGAGCTTTTCTTGTCCTCCTGGTAAAGATGTGGGCCAAAGAAAGAACCAGTAGTGTAACAAGGGAGAGATTAGGGTTTAAGGTCTTGATCTTTTCTGCTCTTTCACAGATATGGGTAAACTCGGCTTGAAACTGCACTTAACCATACACAATGCTGGTATAATGTTTATTTTTGTTTACTCATTCTTACTTCCAAGTACTTAGAGAGATCTTAACACAGCAATTCAAGTTAGAAAAGACTATCTTGTGTTTAAGATGAGATTTTCTGAAGTTTTTTTTCCCTGAAGTTGTATGTTTAAAGAAGTTTTTAACTGTGGAGGTTAAGATTTGATAGCTCTCAATACAGTTTTGTCTGGGGATTTAAAAGTGATGTCTTTAATACTGTTGTGTTGTGATCTTTTAAATGCTTCTGGTATTGAGCTTTCTTAATGGTTAAACTTGTGGTTTCCTTTCATTCTTTGTTTTTGTTGTATGAAGGTATTTGTGTGTATATATATATATATACACATATATATGTCTGTGTGTGTGAGATCTTCAGTGCCCTCTGTTTGGAAGAGAAGTCTTCCTATCTTTTTGTTAGTCAGACCACGCCATGTGGAGGGGATTTCCTCATGCTTGTGCCACAAACTCCAAGCCTCACCCTACCTGTAGCAGTACAGGTGAGTTTATGTTTCTGCTAGATAACAGAAATCCTGTAATACTCTAGGTGCTGCACAGCCCATTGGGTTAATGGACAGAGTTTTAGTTTTGGGAATACCATATTGTGATCCACATATATTTTTGAAGAAGAAGAAGAAGACTTTGTTAAACCAGTTGTTTGTGGTTTGAGTACCACATCCCAGTCATTTGTGCAACCCAGAGCCCTCTTACGGATGGGGAGGTAGCTGCCACAGCAGGGCCTGGAGTGAAGAGTCCAGGGAAAATAGTCGGAAAGTGCTTGAGAGTGTACATAGGGCATTTTGAGGACGTTTGCCTCAGTGTAACCTTTGTGATATTGCTCTGCTGTGTAACATTACCAAACCATAATATCCAGCAGTATGCTCAGAATGAGGTAGCTGCTGCTGTCTTTTTTTTCCCTGAAGGATTTCCCACAAAATCTGTTCCTTTGAAGAAGGATAAGGGCCATGTAGAAATGCTGTTCTGATAGAAACAAAAACTTAATTCTCAGAACCCAATAAAAGAACCTTTTTCTTGTAAAACGAGCTGTAGAAAACAAGACTGCTGGGATTTTGGGGGCTTTCCTAAATTTCTTCAAGATGTAAACTTAAGCTCAGGAAAGATCAGCAAACTTCAGAAGGATCTGACCAGGCTGTACACATAACAGATGCCCCTGGCAGGTCTTACGTGATGAGAAAGCCTTTTAAATTGTTACCTCCTGTCAGGTTAACCAACTGCACTGTTCCTGAAGCAAGAGCTGAGCGTCTTTGGGCAATCAGGTGCCCATTTAACACCACTGTTTCTGAACAAGCTGTGGCTTTTAGGTTTATAAGAAAAGTACCAGAGGTTAACATCAAATTACTTCCTAATTTGCAGGTATACCATCACTTCAAATTACATGCATCTGCACATGTGTGATTATGTGCTATCTATTCATATCTCTCTGGGTGTTTCCAATGGTCAGCGTGCCTGTGCCTCATGTGTGAGATTGGATTTTATCTGAAAGTGGCTTTTCACACAGTGGCGCTTGTGAGAGTGAAAAAGGGGCAAAAGGCCCCAACTTTTCTTGGATTTTGTCTTCTTCCTTATGGTGCTGTGATGCAATTTGGCTGATCTATGACCCTCTTGTACTCCAGACTTCTGTCTTAGGTGTATCTTGGTGATGAAATACCACGTAACCGCCCTTATCTTCAATAGATTCTCTGGCTTTGTGGTAGGTTCTGTATAAACACATTTGCAGGCTCACATGAGAGAGTTGAAGCCCTGTCTGATCTGCAGCAGGACTTGCCCTAGTTGTAGTTGGGCCCAGCAGTGGCAGTGCCAGATAACTGCTCCATGTATAAGGTATTTTTCTCTTTGAGGATGTCTAAGTTAAGACTGTCTGCTGTGTACTTGCCTGTTGATGAAAAAATCCGTCTCCTAGGACCCCAGAAGATCATTTGCAGCAGCAGTAGCCCATGGAATCTAGAGGCAGCAGAAGAGTAAGGAAGATGAAAACCTTAAAGTCAATGCTAGTCACCCCAGCACTAGTGTTGTTAGCTTTGGCAAATCCTGTCTCAACAATAAAGCCAGCTGCCATTTTGGCATCAGCACAGACAGACTTGGCATCAGCCCCTCTGGCATTAAAAAACGGCTTCGTGGGAGCTGGCACCAGTGCTGTGAAACAAGGGTAAGGCCCAAGGGAAATGCCAAGCAGACATGAGATGAACACTAAAAATAGTGAGTTGCTGTCATTTGTAGAGAAATCAAATAGCACTTCTAAGAGTAGGGCATCCAAGATCTCCATCAAGGTTGTGCTGGTAAGCAGCTTCGGGACAATGCTGTCTCCTGTGATGATGTGACCAAAGGACACACACAGGCTGTATTTTTGGTACCCACATGGTGCCAGACTCTAAAACTAGAACAGACGCTTACCGTCTTGATTCCACATTTGGGGGATCCTGTTACTGTCTGCAGACTCTGCCTTCTGCCCTGTCTGGAACACATCATCTCCTCTTGAGCTGTTACCCAAGTCCTGTTTGCATACATGGGCATCAGGAAGACAAGAGCTGTAGTGCCAAAAAGCAAGGAGCCAGGCTGGTGTCCCTGTACCACCCCGGATACACTAGTCCTCCTGGAGACAGTCTCGTCATTTAACAGCTGAACTCTCCACTCCTCCTCCTTCTCCCCCTCCCTGCAGGCTTAGAGAAAGCTGAGTAGGCTTTCCAGTGACTTCATTACCCACTCCAGACTAAAACTGAAGCCTGACATCTTCATTTGGGCATCTCAGGTGCCCAAAAACCTGTGAATGCTAAAGAGGCAGAATTGACCCTATCTCCACTGAAGCAAATAGCATCACTTCTCAGCAGGGTATTTTCAACCCTTTAGTTACCTTCTGTCTCAGCGGTGAAGGACTTTGAAGCTTTTTAAGATCTCTAAGCTTGACCAGAAGGCCTGGGTATCAAAACAGTGGTCATACAAAAGTAGGTGATTCATGTTGTGTTTTGTCGGTTGCACTGGGTTGGCCACAGCTCCGTGGCTGTGAAGAAAAATGTACTTGGACCTGTGGCTATCATTTCCTCCTCCAGGAGGAAACAGCAGTGGGAACAATGTCACCAAGGGCTGGAAATTTCAAGCTACACTTAGGGAAAAAAACCCTATTTTGGTTTCAGAAAAGCCTGGACTTTGCCACCACTCTCCCATCAGCTGAACAGCAGAGTGGGTAGGAGCGTCTGGAACAGCCTGGATGTGGCTGCTTTTTTCTCCTCTGTCAGATGGGTGTTGGAGAGGACTCCTCTTGCGTGTGTCCTCCACAACCACCCTTTGTCTGCTCCCTGCCATTTAGTGAGTGCCTTTCTTTGGATAGCTTAATACAGAAGGCAGCTTCAGAGGAGGGATTGCACTTGCTGTTCCAAAGTGCAAAGAGAAGTGGTTTACTGTTGGCATTTCTTCACCCACATAGGAGCAGTGAAGAGAAAGACAGGATGAAATACAATGAAATACAAGGTGACAGAGTGGGTAGTGGCTTCCTCTGCAATGCGCCCTGCTTGGGTTCAGGGCTCACACATGGCTTTCAGGTGGAGATGTGGCACATATTTGCACTTGTCTGCTTGGTGGACATTTGCTGTTTGGGGTTAAGCTGGAACTGAGAGTTGATTGGAATCAAGCATGAGCTGCTGTTGGGGCTCTCTGCAAGACTGAGCACGTTTTGAAGTGCACAGTCTCATCCTCCCTGGTTAACCAGTTACTCAGAGACAAGGACAAGTGACAGTAGTGAGGTTGAAATGCACTGTCCCTATTTGCTTAACTTACTAAGCTGCAAAAGTTTTTTGCACTTTTAAACCACTGAGCTGACAGAAGTGACAGCCTGTGGGGAAGAGGGACCTGCCCACAGACAAGTTCTAACCACTGTAAGCCCTTATGCTTCAATGAACATTAAAATTTATTGATCCATCAAACTGGTTGCAGCGCTGGCTCACAAGCCAGCTCCAAACATGTATGGTCTCTTTTCCTGTAATTGTTCTTTACTCTAACAATGATTAAGTCAGTTTGGCCTGACAAATAGTAAATCGAAGTGACTTCAGTGTCCTTGTTTTGTCGTTGAACGGCATGCAAACTAGGGGACTCACTGCACTCCTAAACGATACAGTAGTACATGGCACAAAACGTCTTAAAGGTTTGCTTTGGACCACTTGCCCCCTAAGCAATAGAGTAGATACTCTAGGTCCTGTAGGTATTGGGAAGTTAGCAGGCTGACCTGTTGCTGCTGGTCTTCTGGAATTTGTTGATGCCATTCCTGATAGGCAGTGCCAATACCATATGTTACATGAACCCACAACACCTGGTCCCCATATTGGAAAGTCATTGTGTTATTGTTATGGTGTCATTAGGGTGGGGAAGTCACCCTTCGCTCTTCAGGGATCAACGGCAAGTGGGCAGGTGGCCAGACAGAAATGGTTTCTTGGCACATCTAGCATTGCATTGCTGCATAGCACTGGTGATCTCCCTGTATCTCATGCTGGTTTTGCTAGCAAGCCCTTTAGAATATTTGCTGTCAAGGCAAGATAGAGTTTGTTGTTCCTGGATATTGTCTAATTCTAGAGAAACAGAGATCTGCCTTTATGCCTTTCTGTATATTTCTTTCCTTTTTTCCCCCCCTTTATTCCCAGAGCCATCTCCAGGATTGGGAAAAAAAAGTCACTCACTGAGGTTGCTTCTTTCACCTTAATTTTGAGTGCCTGCAAGATTTGTGTAGTCTCAGTCCTGGCACCCAAGGCTGTGGGCTGACTAACAAAAACGAGTGCTTCAGGGATGCTCCTCTTACCAACATGAAAATAACAGTGTGCACTGGGGCAAATTTGGAAGAATAATTAGATAAAATTGTTCCCATTGTATGGTCAACCTGTGTATGTATATAGCTGCAGAACCATGGTATTAAAGTTTAATTGAGGGGGTATTACGCACCACCCATATTTACTGTTTAGAACCTTTCCCTGTCTAGGATTGTAATAGTGGAGCACCTGAGAGCAGCCTCGTGCCTCAAGTGTGAGAGATTTGAGATGCACAACTTCAATTTCTGTTACAATCATGTTAGCATAACTGGATCAGCCAATGGTCAGCCTGTCTCCTCAGGGGGTATCAAAATTAATACTATACCTTGCTGGGTTACTAAACCTGCTTGCAAGCATCACCCAACATGGAAAGTGATTCTAAAATGGACCAGACAACTTCTGTCATCTACTTCAGTTTTGTGCTTATATCTGAGGTCACAAGTCACTGTGTTGGGCTTGTGAAGGGCTTGCTTGACATCATGTTTGGGGCAGATGGCCTGTTTGGGAGAACAGTGCTACAGACTAGTAATGCCTAGAGGCCCCTATTCCCTCTTTTTCTATAGTGGGATCCATACTGACATGCCTAAAAAGGATGGTTGGGGGCTGCCTCAACAAGCAAATTTTCGAAGTAATGTAGATCTCATTACCTGTCCTGACATTAGTTGTGACAGAGCCCTCAAGAGTCATCTACTGAGAAACTGTGAAAACTTGTGTTTGCTCTGTTCATTATATATTTGATAGATACACTCTTGTGTGGCCTTTGCAGATCTTAAACTCCAGGTTTGTGTAAAGGAAGCAAACCCATGCTAAGTCTGCCTTAGAGCTGCTCTTGCTTTCATTAAAATAATTATTATTTCAGCTCTGGTTTCCCCCAAGCAGTAGAAAATTAGAAAGGTTTTGGAAATGGACAATGAGCATCTGAAGGCTTCAGGAAAAGATTTTGCATTAAGAGGATAGGGAAGATTGATATCTTTTATAAGAAGATAGCTAACAGGTACAGAGTAATGAATGGATGAGAGGATGGATGGGAACTTCTCTTCCCACCTGCTAATAATAAGAAAGTCAGATTAGAAGGTGGTGAATTCATTCCTGATGAAAGAAACTATTTGTTCACAACCACTGTCTATAAAACTTGCTGCTGCCAGACAAAGCTTTGGGGCAAGAACTTAAGAACTTTAAAAAAAAAAAGAGGAGAGGGTGAAAGGATATCAGTTGGAATATACAAAGCAATTGCAACAATTAAGAGAACCTAGGTATTTTGGAAAGGTTGTGTGTTGATTAGGGTTTTATAAGGGTATGAGCTACCTTGTCCAGCTTTTTTTTTTTTTTTCCTGTCCCCCTACAGGATTTTTTCCATAGTTGCCTATAGCAGAGTTGTGGAGCCATGTTACTGGCCACTGTCACTCAGGGACTGGAAGAGAGGGTGGCTGCTCCTGCTGCAGTCAGATGTGGTAATGCCTGCTTGGAAACCACCTTTTTTGTGTCAGTCTTTCCAGGACTTCTAAATTCACACATAAATTAGGATGCTTTCGCTTTTCCGCTAAGTTACTGCCTTTGATAGTTCTTCACAACTTGTCTTAGATCTGGAATGATGCTTTGCCTTTTGAGTATGTGGTAGGGGAGAGGCGGGTGGTTAAAGTTAGATTCCTTCTGACAGTAGGGATTTAGAAACTGCTGCATTGGCTCAGCCCTGGGATCTGCCTTGTCCAGGGCTCTGGATAGCAACAGCCAAAATCAGATGTTTCAAAGGCCAGCGTGAGGCCACAGAACAGATTACTAAAACAGAAAGCTGCCCTTTTATATCACTGGTGTTTGTCCATAGAATTGGAAAAGCAAAGGTTGAGAGTCTGTTAGATCCAAGAGCACAAAGGCTGGAAAATCCCATTGCCTGGCTGATGCTTGTTAACACTGATGTTTTGTATCCTCCAGGAAATTACTTATGTGCCTGTTTTCTCTTAGGAAAATGAGAGATGTGCTTACCTTGAACAGCAAGTTTAGATAGTGCCTTCAGGTTGATTTAAAAATAAGTGGTGCTTGTATATAGTCTCACAGCCTAATTGTGTAGAGGACACCCACAGTGGGGTTCTTGCTTTGGAAACCACCCTGGGCTGGGCTGGGAGGAGGCAGCAGCAGTGGTCACTGAGTAGTTTTGGCTTGTGCAAAACGGCTGTCTTTTTCTAACACTGGTGCAAGCTCTCTGACTGTTGGGGGTGGGGATTGGGTGTCTGTCCTGCCTTTTTTTTTTCCTTTTCTCTTTATTTTTTTTCTGCGGTTGCAAATTAGCATTTGTAAGAATTTTACGTGATTTTTCTCTTCTGGAGTACTGAAATTATTGTTAAAACTGCTACTAAAAAAGGCATTCAGTGAACTCACTATGGAAAAAATGTATATTCCTTTCCTTGTCATATATTTTAATGTGTTGATCTCCAAAGCCAAGAAAGCCAAAAGCCAGGGGAGTTGCTCCTGTTTGAAATATCCGTGGAGCTGTTGCTGTGGCGTAAGGGAGTGCTGATGGTGTCCTAGTCCCCCCCACCTCGGACAGACGAGGACAGCTGCTGACTACAGAGAAGCACGAAAAAAAGAGGTTGCTGAACTTTCAAAGTGGACGTAGAAAAGGGAGTTAAATTTAGATTACCTTCTGCAGTGTCATCTTCTACACCACTATGGAACTTGCTGTACTCCTTGCTTGGGGGAGGACAAACAAGACATGCCATCCTCGGCACCAGATGATAAATTTGTTTATAAGGCTTAATTGCCCCTTGGCATGAAAATGTGAAATGAGCTCAAGTAGAATGAGAAACCTTTCCACAGGGCTTCTCGCATTTTCCTTGGGGTATTCGAATCTCTTCCCATCACCTGTCTGATCTTGGAGAGGCCCAATCCTGATCCATCTGAAATCAGGGGAGTTGTTGCTGTTTCTTTAAAGGAACAGCTGTTATCAGGAGGGGCTGAGAGTTAACAGTGCTGTTAAGTGTTGCTCAGAAAAAGTGGAGTCGTGGGTGGTGGCAGGCAGAAGGTGGCATGGGAGTGCTTTGGATGTGTGAAGGCTTTACCCAGGTCCCCAGGAAACCACGGTGGTGGCTCCTAGGACTGCAGTGCTGTTCAGCGAGCAGCATCAAACTTAGCTTTCTCCTCAGAAACAGAGGAAATGTCTATTTTTGCTTAGTGAGATTTAATCATCACCGAGGAGCTGTCGGCTCCTGCCAACGTTTTTAACAGACTCCCCTCCATGGCAGCATCCCGGTAGCAGGGAGCAGAGCGCTCCTGCTCTGCCGAGGTCCCCTGCCAGGGTCCCGCTAGTGTCACCCAGCAGCAGTCTTAAGGTTCAAGCCTGCTTTGGCTGCTTTTTTTTTTTGGTTATTTTTTTTCAGAACTGCCCGACCTGATGTCATTTCCCTCTCGCAAACACCCCGGCTGGGCTGCGTCTGAAATATGTCACAGGGAGTGGGAGGAGGAGGAGGGGGAGCCAGCGAGTGCGTACGATGTCCCAGGACCCTGTTTACTTAGCATTCCCAGCTGAGGAAGCCCTGGTTTAAATAGGATCGGAGGAGCGGGCTGCCCACAGCTGATGAGGAAATGGTCGCTGTGGGGCTTTAAATTCCTGCCTTCCCATGTGCTGGTGTGGAGGATGAGCCTGCAGAATGCCTTTCCTCCTGGGTCTCAGACAGGTAACCAGCTTCGGTGCGGGGGGAGCTGCTCGCTCTAGTGGAGGATGTGACTGATTGCTTTTACTTTTATTCCCCTCACCTCTACGGAAACGATTTCTGGCTTCCCCGAAACGGAACTGTACCAACAGCACTTCCCCACCCGTGGCGTGTGATCGGGGAGCGTAGTTGCGTGAGAGACGCTTTTTATTAGCAAGGAAGGAGCAAAACTATATGAGCCAAGGGTAGAAACTCCCTTGTTGTTGTTGTAGGCTTTGCGGCAGGGCGGCTCTTTGTGTCGTGCTCCTGTGCAGTTTTTGTTTGATTGCGTTTTAGGGTACTTTCCACAGTCTTTCATTGTGTTTGCATTGCTTAAAAACATGCCGAATGAACCGTTTTCTTGTGCGAGCAGTATTTTGAGTGTTAAACTGCAGGTTTAAAAAAAAAAGGAGGGGGCGAGGAAAAAAAACGAGAAAGAGGCATTTGTATGTGTATGTGTGTGTGTCTCATCTTTGACAAAGGTCACCAAACGGAAAATGGCAACATGCTGTGACCCCCAGCTTCGTGACTCTTTAATTGTTCTGAGAGAGTTTGCGCTTGAACAAGAAACTTGGGATAATTTAATAGCTGGTAGTGTCGAGTGAAATGAGAAACGGTAGCAACTGCCCAGCTGCTCCCTGTTGGAGGAGGTGCCAACTCTGCGTTCCTAGGCTCGGGGAGAGCAAACCCTTTTTTTGGTCTGGGAGGCACGTCTGTAGGGGAATCTTAACTGTGAACTCTTTCCAGCACTGCTGTGATCTTTAATCCACAATGAATACATATTGCAGTATATCACAGTGCTGCTTGTAGTTTCTAATTTAAACAGTCAAGATTGGACCATAGCATGGTTTAAACTGCCTTCTTTCAGTTGTTTAGAAACGAAGGCAAAAGGCCTTAAGCACACTGCTGAGTAAACAGTGCTGCCTCTTTTTCCTTATCAGATCAGTTTTGGTGAGATGCAGCTCCTCCCACTTTGCTGAACCGAAAACAGTTTTACATAAGAAACTACCTCTAGCACAGTGACCTTCTGTGATTGATGCAATAGCTATAATAATAGTTCACTTGTTAGCTCTCAGGGCAAAGAGACTTTCCCTAAAAACCTCGGAGCTGAACCAAAGAGGGAAAATTGGGCTCAAAGGCTGAATGGCTTTAGGTAACTCTCGAATCTCTGTGAGACGTAGCCGCCTCAAATTTTGAGATTGCTCGAGTCTCACGGATGTGATTTGCTCCAAGTTTCTATTTTTAAATTATTCTTTTTGGTTTAGGGATGTGTTCAGGCGAATGAGGTGCTGCATAAAGTGTAAAAGTGGAAGTTAGGTGTAATTTGGCTTCATCTACTTGAACAGTGAACACCTGGTTATCTCAGTGGATGGATGGTACATTTTTCTCTGCTGGTAACTTTTCAGCATCAATAGAGGCATTTACAGGAAGCAGGAAAAAAGGTGTTGTCTCGAAAACAGAGCAAAGCTCTTAACTGTTTTTATCCCCTGATGGAGGATATAGTGGGAAACAGCTGCTTGAACTTTTCTTAGTTTTAATCATACTGAGTTTTAATCATTTTTAGTCTTCAGAAAATCAAATCTGAAGTATTTGTGATTGTTTCTTGCATGCAGATACTATTCAGAAATTTCTTTTTCCACTTCTAAAAGAGCAGAAAATAAGTGTTGTTAGTGAACAGTGGTATTTAATTTAAAGTGTGGGAGAAATTCAGGAACATCTCATCACCTCTATTGTGTCTTGGTTTACACTTGGACTGTAAACACTTGGCTGTCTGGGATGTCCTTCGTTGTTCTCACTCAACACGAGGGTGCGATCCTGGGCTTGCAAGCTCACGGAAGAGGCGCTGGGTGGGATTCTCTCCCGGGAGCTGCGTGACGAGGACAGAATGGTCACGGTGAGAGCTTCAGCTCTCCGGGACCAGCACCCCTTGCTCTGCACCCCACTGAATAACTGCTTCCCCTGCATCTGCCTTCCCTTCTTCTTGGGGACCCAGCAGCATTGTAGCACATGGGCCACCGAACACATGGTAAAATTAGGGTGTTTGCCAGGTTTTGTTTTTTTTTTTTTTTTATTGCTGCAATGGGATTGGTATTTAAATGCATAAAAGCTAGATCAGCACTATCTGACATGAGCTCCCATCCCAGGAAACTTGATTGTGTAGGATCTCAGCTTTCAGTTTCAAGTGAACATTTCCGCTTAGGGTTGCAGGTGGAAGCTTGAACACATTTGTCTAGTTTACTGCATAGATGTAAAAGGAAGAAAAAAGGCTAAGATGTTGGATTCCTAAACCTTTTAATTTTAACTGCTCAAAGTTTTCAGCATGGTCAGCTGTTGGTAGTTTAAAACAACAAAACGCAAGGCAGCCTCCTGAAAACTGTAATTTCCTAGAAGTGAGTATTTTTAATGTGAGAGGGCTAGGGACTGCAGGTGGGAAGCTTCTAGCAAGGCGTGAGGAAGTAAACAGTCTCACATGGTGCTTAAAACTCCAATGTGTAGTCCTTGGAGTCTGAAAGTGAAACTTTCGATAACCAAAAACGAAACCAGCTTTTATTGAAATGTATTTAAAGTGTCCATGATCTGAAAGGATAGTGTTCCTTTAAAGATTGTTGGAGTATTTCTCCAGGATAAATGGATGCAACAAACCAATTTGTTCCTCAGATAAAGGTTAATAAAACCTTGGAGGTTCTGCATCCGCTGGGGGTGAATACGGGTCTGCTGTGGCTGATTAATCATGCTGATCTAAATATAATTCTCCTGATGCTGGCATTAGTGAAGCAATAAATGTTGTGGATTAGAATTCCCAGTTTGGAGATCTTTATTGTGCCTGAGACAGCTCAGAGGCATCTTTCTTCCCCCACATATTATGCTTTTAAGTATTTGGATATTTGCACTTCTTACAATTTTTTTTCCATGTTCAGCAAAACAAAATTTGTGGTGGGTGACTTATGAAGAAATGTCCAGACTCGATTTATTTCCTGGCCTCAGCTGTCTGTCATAAGGCAGGCTTACAGGAATCTATCCCCTGTTGTGCTGGCAGGGCCTGGCACCCGAGGTTCCAGTAACTCCCAGCAGTCAAAGCCACTTTCATCTCTGGCAATCTTATGTGCTTTTGTTAAATTGAACCCACCAAAGGCATGACACTTGCTCAGATGGTGGATTTTTGATTTCATGTTCTAAAGGACTAACAAGCGTAGTGTTTGTGAAGACAGGATATGTCTGGAGGCTTCGGTGCAGGCTCAGCCAGGTGTCTGTCTGTCAGTCCTGAGCAGTGTGTCAGTCCCTGATCCAGAGTTCCCCTGCAGTTCTGCCTGTCCTTGCTGCGGTCCCACCTAGGGTCCTTCTCTGAAAGGATCTAGTGAGTTTTTATTTAAGATTACTTCGAATAGGAACTGAGGGGCTGCTAACAAACCAGCAATTGTAATAAACCCTATGGCAAGATTTGGCATTCCAGCCTCATATTTTCAGTGCAGTTTTAACCTGCTAATGCTTGAGTGTCTTATCTGACAGAGATACTCATCTTTGGTAGTTTTGTGTTTGCATTCTCATGAGCTGTTGCTGGTGCACTTGGCTAACAGTCACCAACATTAGTGATAGTCTGATATGTGAGATTGAGTAACAACCAAGTGGGAACTAATAAATACTGGATATCAAATAGTTGTTTCTGATATATTTAATATACTGACAGTCGTTTCCATTCTGTTACTTGGAACGCTTAAGAAATATATATGGTTCAAATTCTGATTGTGAGTTACAGTATTAATACTCAGAATTTTAGTACATATTTCTGAAGATAGTGTCACTTGCTTGAATCCATCCTGCTTGTTGTTATGGGTGTGTCTGGGTACTGAGAGCAAGGGACTGCTGCCTGCGAGTAATGAGATTAGTGAAATAACTAGGTCAGGATTTTTATTTATTATTAAATGCATGCTTATTACCAAAGTCCCTGTAAGAGCCGTGAAACCGGAAGGTTTGGAGTGGTCACGAGTTGAGCCCGAGTCCTGTTAAAACCAGTCGCATCTTGCCCTTCAGGAGGTGCCATTTTGGCAGTCTCCCTGCAGCCTGCTGCTGGGCTTTTCTCTGTGTCCCACTGTTTGTACGCCTGTTATTCAGTCCCTTGCTCCCCCTGTCAGTCTGTTATTATTCTCTATCTCTTCCAGTTCAAATAGTAATTTGCTGTGTATCACCTGGACAAGTGCTGTACTGGAGTTTGGAAAGAATAGGAAATTAAGTCTAAAAAACTGTCTGTCCTACTAGACAGGCATGGCCTATAAACTGCTGTCAGTAAAAATGCAAGTCACCTTTCCAAGTGTTTCCCAGGGTGTCAGGGTATCCTGACAAGGTTAAGATGAGTAGGTATTCTGGCAGGTTGAATGACACATGGAGGACAAATAAATGCAAGGTGCTCATATTTAAGGTAAAGGAGGCCGGATTTCTGTGGAAAGAGGAGACAGAGCAAAAACCTAAAGTGGTTATTAGATTTCACGATACCGACCACTGCTGGTTTTGGTTACTTGGTTAATGCCAACCAAGGAGTCATCTTTTGTAGGTGGTTTGCTGCCAACTATGCACTTCTGAGCGTGGGCTGTAGTGTTTGTTGCTGCAGTTGCACATATTAATTTTCAGCTTGGAAAATAGCCACACTAGCCTGGAATCTGCTCATTTTCACCTTTCTCCCTTCTGACATAGCAACAACGTTCCTGGGTTAACTGCTGACTTTGGAGAGTAGAAGAGTATGAAGTGCCTTGATCCTTTTATTTTGATAATACTCCACTGTCAATCAGGTTCTCATTTCCCTTCATTTCCTGCGCTGGCTTCAGACGCAGTAAATCCTATCGGGTTTATGTGTATGAAACCCCACCATTTAGTACTGAAAACCTTTACAAAAGTAGGATAAAGAGGTCTCTTCCATCCTTCCTTGCAGAGAGGAGCAGTTAGTCAACCTGCAGACCTCTGTGAATGCCTCTTGTCATGATCGTGCCCCAGATTTTGACCTTTAATTTGTCATGTAGACCTCCAGCAAAGGTCTAATACTAAACTGGAAGGTTAAGAAAATAATTGGCTTTTTTCCCTGGCACTGACATTACTGTTTGCTGTCGCTTCAGATGTGACAACATATAGCACTGCCTTGAGTTCTCTTGTACCTACCACTGCTGGATATTTTAAGGATTATTTGTGAAAGCAATTGACAGCAAAAGCATGCTACCAGTGGAGTTGCCAATATGATTGTGGGTTTACCACAAATGTCTGATATTAACAAGAAAAAATAAAAATCTTATTTGTATTCAGAATTTCTTTATAAAGTTTGACTTGTGAAAACTGATCCAAGGTGCCATGTCTTAAATACAAAGAACTGTATTTTCTCAAAATGCACCAAGATGAGGTCTTCTCAACTCAACTACTTTCATGAGAAAGAGCCTACATCATATTTCACAAATGGTTTCTGTTGGGCTGGACTGGGAGGGAACACAGGCTCCAGGACTGCAGAACCTTCTGAAAGCTCCTGCCCTTGGAATGTGTGTCAGGGATCCAGTGATTCCAATTTCTCAGACCAGCTCTTAGGATGATGCCAGGGAGGCAGTGATGTCCACGCAGCCTAGAGTACATGCTGACTTATGTACAAGGCAAATCCCTTGAAATTAGCTGGGAATCTTTTAGGCTTTGCAGGGGGAGATAAAGGATGGCATGTTCTGGCTTCTTAGTCAGGAAACAAGAATATTCTGCGCTATTGGAGGTGAATGCTCTTTGAGAGCAGACCCACGTAGATCCTGCTTAGTAATCCTGCCTGGAAGCCTCTGCAGTTAGCTGAACGAAGGATGGTGGGGAGGGATGTGCTCCCCTGGACAACAAGAAAACAAGACTGTCCTTCAGTAGGGAAGTCTACTCTGGAATGTGATAGCCACCAGCTATTGGGGAAGAAAGTGCTTTTGGAAAGAAACCCTCCCCCTTCCTTGTTTTCATAAGACTGCCTTAAAAAAAAACCACCCAAAAACCTCTGCAGTAGTTGTGAAGAATGATTAAAAATTATCATGACAAGTGCTGCATGCAATTTAGGTTTAAAACAAAGGCAGGTTAGTGAAATGTGAGTGCCCCAACTTTGCTTCTATGAGATGTTTTTTTCTTCCATATATATTTTTCTCCTGCTCTTTCAGCCCTATGCCTTGTCCGTGCCTCTTAGTGTGAAAGAGGAAACAATGTGCTTTCATAGCACAACCACTTGGGATATTGTTTCCAGGAGACATTTAGACTACAGATAACTATATTGCTGATATGTCTTAAGTAGTAACAGTTTGGCAGCCCGGGATTTAAGTAGAAATTGAAGCCAAATCAAAGAGTTTGGCGATGTGTAGAAGTTTCCTAACAAAAAATGTCATGGTCTCTGTCATGCCCATGGTGGCCATGCATAATCTCTTCCTTGACTTGCAGAAAAGGTGCTGGAAACTGTACAGTGGCTCAGCTTTTCACAGAAATGAGGCTTGACATAAGTGAGGAGAGGAAAGGAGACTGAAATACTCGATCCAGAGGAGGCGCCTGTAACATATCCCAAACAATGCTCTCCTTGTGCTGGAATGTTTCTCTAGTAGACTTTTATTTCTGAAGATCTGTCGCCTTTGCATTTTATCTCTTTCCCTGTGCCAGGCAGTGTAACCTAGTGTTGGAGGTAGCCATGCTCTGAGCAGTAGTCAGACCATGTGACCTGCTGGGATCCTTTCCAAACTAAATTATTCCTTGATTCTGTGAAACTGTTTAGAAACATGAATGACATTTCTGGGTCTGACAGTTCCCAAAAACCCATTGGTGGCTGGGCTGGCAGAGGGCTGCAGAAAGTCTCCAAAACGTGCTGCTTGGAGTTTGAGAAGCATGGCTGGTGGTTGGCACCACAAGGACTTTAAAACCCTGACTCTTCTGAACTGTGGGAGCAGAAAGAGAACCGTGAGACTATTCAAAGGTACAAGTTCTTACGCATTAGCAAGGAAGATGATTTGTCTTGGTCAGTGTGTAAAAAAGCTCTGGACAGCGAGATTTGAACTAGACGGGAAACAGGATGTTGCTTGAGACTTGATCTCCAGGAGCAACCTGCAGGATACCAACCTAGCTGCTGAGCATCTTCTGTTCAGCATGTACCCTGACACACGTGTTAGCCAGCTGGACTAACAAGAAGCAACCCTGCATATAGGCATGTGGCAATGTGAAAAGGTCTTTTCACATATAATAATGTTGGCAAGAGGGTGCTGTGAAGTTCAAATGAAAGGACAGTGTGATGAAAGTCTCTGAAATCAGGCCTGCTGCAAGTTCTTAAGTGGGGAACAATACAGCGATGCTGAAGCTGTTACAAGTTGCTGCTGCCAGAAGACACTGATGTTTCTTATTGCAGCTCTTTGAAGCAGACAACACTGAATGGATCAAATTTTTGGGGAGTAAACCAGAGGTGGACAGGGATGGTTCAGTGTGGTGATGCAGAGGAGATTCTGAAATGGCATTGTGGGACTTTTCTTTCACCAGCTCCATGTGATTCAGTGACTGGTTCAACAGGTCACACTGATCTTCATGTGTCACAACCACAGACCTCAGTCGCTTTCTGGCTTGTGCATTATCAACAGGATTGCGATTTTGCAATGGCGTCTTAATTTCTCAATTCTGATGATATGAGAGCCAAAATCTATGCTGTTTATCAGTTACATTAACTCTGCAGTACCAACAAAAATGAGGAAAAGTGTAAATAAACTAGTAAGAACAGATAAGAGAATAGATGTGTCCTGTTTCTAGTTCTTTTGCTGACTAAAATGACAATTTTTTGAATGAATAGCATGCCTGAAATAGAAAATGCTGTGCCAGCTCAGCAGTGTCTCCTAAAAGAGGGTACCAGCCTCTGCAATTAGAGGTGAAACATCCCCTTGCATATCTGGTGGCTTGTGAGAAGTGTGTCCATGGTGCACTCCCATAAAAGAGAGGAACAGTGCCGCTCAGCAAGTGTTGGGATCTACCGATGTGCATCCTGGTGTCCTGCTGGTTGGGCTTGCTGCTCTTATTAGCTGATTGGGTTTTGCTGGGCTTTTGCAGGTCAGCGTGTTGTGGGGTGTTTTTTTAATTTGAAAGGTGGAACTTAAAAAAAATTAATTATATCAACACATTTTTCTGTATAAACATCCCTGTATTTTCTTTTCCTTGTAATAAATTTTAAGTGAAAGTGAAAATTTTAAAATTTTGTTACAGGTTTGTTTGCAACATCAGTGTGTTTTTATTAGGATTTGTTTGTTTCTCAAACTGTGTAGTGTTCTTCTAACATCCAGGTTGGCCCAAAATCTGTTAGAGGATGTACGAACCACAGCCTGTAAAATGCTTCTGTTTTCTTGTGTCTTGTACTTTTTTGCACCCGTGTTTTCAGACTAGCAGGAACACAGACTTCTGTGAAGTGGTGCACCATGTGGGGAACTGACACCTCACACCATAGTCCTTTTCCGTCTTAGGTGTCTTGAGGAACTGCTGGGTCATACACTACAGCTGATTTGGCTCTGCCCTTGGGCTGCTTTGCTATTCCAGGAAGAAGTTTTACAGGAATGTTGATCTTAAACAAAGCACGTGGCTAATTATGAAGGAATCATCTTAGATTGGAATCTTGCAGGAGCATATTGTAATTATCGTTTAGATCTAAATGAATTGAAGCAGTCTTTTCTCAAATTACAATGTTCCCTTTATTTTTTCTGCTTGGCATTCAGCCCCGTTAATGCATCCATATTGTGTATAATGTGGAACAAATGCAGTGTCTTCTTTAAGATAATGCCTGGCTTCCAAAATATGGTAACTTTTAATGGAAAAAAAAAGGGATGATGAGAAAGCAACACTGACTAGGTGCTAAACAATGTAACTCACGGGTTTAGAGGTATGGGGTTTTCTTCTGAACAGTCCTTTTATGTTTTTTGGTGACCCTTAGATGTTTTTTAACCTGTTTATGTATTTTAGAGTTTCCCAAGACCATAACCTGTACTTTTAAAATGCTTGCAGATCATTGTGTAAAACATTTACAGAACATACTGACAAAGCATCTTAAAAGTGTGTCTGTTTAATTTTAGGACAAGGAAACCTGCATGGGTGTCAACAATCAAAGTTACATATGTGAAACGGGCCACTGTTGTGGACAATCCCAGTGTTGCAACTACTACTATGAACTCTGGTGTAAGTCCTTCCGTTTTGTATGGCTTCCCTTCCTAATCTGCATGGCTCTCATACCATACCACAGGTCTGGCTTGCGTCCTCTGCGGTTTTGAATTCAGGCGTTGTTATGCGTTGCCATTGCATTTCACTGCAACACAATCCGGAGCTGACCTGATATGACAAGGAAATAGGGTTGTTACAGTGGGTGCTTTCTGAGGAGTAATGGGTCGTCTTGCCACTGTTGTTTGGTTTTCTCACTGATCTGGGCAATACTGAGCGTACTCAAGATAACATTGTGCGAGGAAACCTGCTGGAGGGAGAAATGCAGATACAACACTGGAGTTTGACACACTCAAACAGGGAATTGATTCAATATCTTTCATCTTATTGTTTTAGTTCTTTGCAAGCACATCAGTTGAAATCTGATTTATCTTTTTAAAGCTGTTTTTTCAAGGAGGAGGGCCAGGGTGCTTATTCTCTTCAGGACTCATTGTGTTTGGAGTTTTTGGGTGGGAGAGAGTCTTGAGCAAATCCTGTGGGCTTACAGTGGCTGAATGCTGAACGCAACACACATTGTCCATTGCAACCCCTGTTACCTCCTCTTTCCCAAAATGTGGTTTTTAAAACTACCAAGGTTTCCAGTGAGTGGTTGAGTGACTATACCTGCTAAATCCCTTTAGATGGCAGCAGGTAGGTCAAAGCAGGTCAGCAAAACTGATACATGGGAAAAGGAAGCTGAAAGGATAGGAAAATATGCTGAATTTTAAAGGAAAACTTTTTAGTAGTTCCAGTCTGATGGTGTCTTCCTTTCTCGAGGAGGAGCACAGAGGGTTGAACATTGATGTAGACGTGCTCTTGTACTGCCAGGAGCCTAGGCTAGTAGGGCATCTGTTGCTCCTGGAATTTGGAAATATGGAACTCTGGGTATTGTACACGTACGTTAGAGACTTGGACATACTTTCTTACCACACCCAATGGTATCCTCTAGCTTTTATGCAACTGTGCTTTCTACTTAATCCATCTGTTGTGCCCACAGTTTCACTCTGCCAAAGTAGCATGTGTGTGGAAACGTATTATATATACAAAGACTGTCACTTAAGCTGGACCCAGGGACAGGAATAGCTGACACTTCATCTTTTAGCCTAGAAACATGCTTTTGCTTTTCAAATTAGCCAGCGAAGCATGGAGGATGTGGTTGTAAACTAAGCAGGACTTTAATAGACATCTTCAAGACACACTGTGCATCAGACTCTAGTGGCTGGCTCTGTCCATACTAATGGCAGGATTTTAATGTACTGCAGACCTTGTACAGCAGCATTATTTTCCACAGTGTCCAAACAGCTCAAGAAACAATTCCGGATGGGGGGAGGGGGTTGGCTCCAGGGACTCTAGCAGGCTAAGAAACAGGCGTGAATACATGGCTGCCTTGAACTGCCTGGATAAGATTGTAGCAGCACAGTCAGGACAGATGGCAGGAATTTGTTTGGACTAGATGGGGATGCATGGACAAAGCAGAGTGGGGAAGGTCAAACCCAGTTTTGGATTTCTGTGGGTGGAAATACAGAGGAAGATGAATGTGTGCAAGGGCTTACAGACTCAGTGGCAAGCAGCAGAATCTAAATCGAGCAATGGCATGGAGTACAGCTGCACACTGGAGCTTGTTTCATGGTCACCGTGTTTCTCCCAAGGACATCTTGAAAGAGAGGCTTAATTGTGTTGCATACAAACAGTACAGTGTGAACAATAGCCCCCTGCCGTTTTAATGGGATGGTTTAGCTGTCTTTGTGCTCTCAGTATGGCACAGACTTTTATACTTGGCAGTGCCTGGCTGCGTCATAAAAGTTCTTGGAAGATAAAACTAGATTTTGTTAGAAGGAGGCAGAATATTCCAGGCTTCTTTCTAGAGCAAGCACACAGGTCACGCTGAGCTCATGGAATAACAACGTTGGTGGCACACACTGCTGGATGGTTCCTTGGGAGGAATAGGTTTCTCTGTGGAGATTCACATTCCTTCTGTGTTGCAGAGGGCATCGTGTACCACACCGAGATGAGGGGAATAATGCAAACATGACACCTGTTGTCTAGGCTTTCTGCAAATTCAGACAAACATCCAACATGGATTGAAAATCAGTTAATGTTTTCAAAGCTTGCTTTGCCATTATGAGTGTTAAAAAAAAAAAAAGTGGGATGGGGAGGAGGAGTCACAGAGGGAGCATGTCCATTAATTGAAAACTCATATTTTAAAGCTTGTGAGCTTAGCTCCTGCTCCAGTTGTTGAGTATCTTTGGTAGGTACATGATGTGAGGCACTCAAGACCTTCAAGGTGAACAGCAGTGATAGTGTATGTAAATAGCCTTAATATGAGCAGTGAATTGATGGAGTGGAGAGCAACAGCTTTACATGCTTGGGAACAGATTAGCTTTTTAAAAGTTAATAATGACTTCAGGTTAATGAACAGTTAACTTAGCAGAACTGTTTAAGTATGGCTTCATGTTTTTTTGTGTTTTGATTTTAACCAGTGTATTTGTGTGCTGAGGTAGCTTGTGAGAAGTTTTTGCTTCTCTTGTCCTTCTCAGACCACCAGTGCTTTTGTGTGCCTAAAAACAGACCTTCTTGCTAGTCCTGTTGAATTAAATCCTGGATTTATATACCACCACAGCTTTGTGGGAAGAAGCAGCAGAGGAGGGTGGCATTTCAAATGGAAAAGAAAACTAGTCTGTCTTTGCTGAACATGGCTTATGAAACATGATCCTGTTTTGTGGCCACTTGAAATGTTTCCTGTAAAAAGGACCTTTTTCCCTGTTTAGGAGTTTGAGGGAAGTTTGTCTTTGAAAATGGCTGATCTCAACATTTCTAGGCAGCAAGTAAGATTGCAGTAATTATAAACCAGTCGTTGAGGGTAGTGGAATAGGATGTAAAATCAAGGTATTATTTTGTTAAGGGGCGGAGTGGAGGAATGGAGAATATGATATGCCAAGCAGGTGGACAGCCTGTGTTTAAAATTAGATAACAGCCCAGTTCAGATTCCCTACCCATCTCTTATTAAAAAAAAAAAAAAAAAATAGTCCCATGTTGCCAAATAATAAAACTATATTCAGATTTATATATATAGGTCTAATAGCTGTGTAAAGGTCTAATTAATTCTTAATTCAAGGTTGGTAGCTGGTAACATGGGGGGAAAAAGGTGCATTATATCTTTTAATTTTTTTGGAACATAATCATAAAAAGTAAAATGGAGGAAGTGGCTTTACTGTTGCATTTCCTCACATAGGGCAAGGTGTTTGTTTGGGTGGTGGATGAGCTGGGTCAGCACTTTAGTTAACAATTTCTTTGGGCTCCCCAGAGAGCTCACAGTCCTCATGGCTGAGATTGTGGTCTTGGGAGAATGGCAGCAGCCCGATGGATTTTGTTTACTAGCAGGTTTTTTTCAGGTCTTTATAGTGTGATTGTGGTTGGCTGGAGTTTTCCAATGTTGGCCTTTGTCCAGGCCTGACAGGTGTCTTATTGCTTAAACGTTCCAAAATACCACTTTTCAAAATACAGGAGAGAAGGTCATCGAGGAATGCCGTTCCTGCATTTTGCAGGTTAAGAAGTAAGGCTCAGATGTTCTCAGTTTTCCAAAGTTTAAGTCGGATGTTGCATGTGCCTACTTGGCTTCATTTCGTCTGTTTGAGCATTGATTCTGAGCCCCTCTTGTTTCTGAAAGAAAGAAAAGAAAAAAGATCCTGATTGTTTAGGTCCTAGTGGAAGAGTTGTACAGGAAAAAAATGTTCAGTTTGCAAGCAGCACAGTCCATGTTTTTGCTGATTTGAACATTTTGCTCATCTCTGCACGTTTCCCCTTGGAATCGCTAGACAGCTCTTTTCCCCAAAAAGCATGCTGCCAGAAAATTTTGGCAAGGATCCGGTTAGTTGCTAAAACTAAAGCAACTGCTGTACCACATGCATATTCCGGGTCAGCTTTATAATAAGAATTTATTTCCAAGACTCTGCTGCAGCCTTCAAAACCCTCAGTCAAACAATGCATCGGTCCCATGTTTTCTTCCTTACCCCATGTTGCCTTATCCCTCAGTATAACCACATCTCTTTTCAGAGAGGGATTTGTGCTGTTCTTGCATTTGACCCAGCCTTCTATGTGGTTGTACTTGTTTTCTCTTTCCTAGGTGTATCAAACTTCCCCTTTGGCCATTGTTACTCTTCAGCTGTGCTTCAGTGATAACCCCCCCAGGACAAAGCCTCGCTGACAGTACAGGGCAAACAACAGATGTCTCAGCTGTACAGAAATTCATGATAAATAGGGTCACTGGGGGAGTTATTTCCTCATTTCCTGGGACTTCTTGTAGCCTAATCCAGACAGTTAAATCACCTTAAGTGTGTTTTAGTCTGGCTCAGTAAAATTCCCAGACCCAAAGCAGAAGGCAAACTGTCTGGCACAGCCTGGCTGTGCAGATGCTGACTTTTGCCCTGTGTGGCCACCTCCACCTGGGCTGTGTTACACAGCATAGAAAGGCTGGTGCTGTTTCACCCCTGGCCCTGCATACCTCCAACCCAGCTCCTCACCAAATACCCAGATCTCTTGGTGCAGACTGTTCTCCGGATCATTCTCCCAAATGTTTAGGACATGGTCTCAGCTGTATGTTCCCCTCTGATCTCTGTTGGACTACTGTTCAACATGCATTTTACCAATGTAGATCTCTTGGGAGAGACTGGACTTAGGAATGTGTCCTCTGGAGCACAGGAGCAATTGCTCTTCAAAGGCTCCATCCCTAGGAGAGTGGCATAAAAACAGTGTCTGCAGATTTACTGCCTCAAGGTCAGTCTCTTTACAAGATGAGCAAAGGACTTTCCTGAAACCCGTCTTTTTCCACCTTTTCCTGTCGCAGTGGGTGTGCCAGGTATAGCGGATACTCTTCTGAAAACTAGAAACCAGCTGCTATGAACGTCCATCTCCTTTTATGTGTGTTACCAGTCTGGGAGCAGGCAAGCGGGAGTTGGAAATGTCTTCAGCTTTTTTCTTTTCCCATTGTATTCTACAAATACTCAGTGACCTTTTTCCTGCAGTGTGGTCAAACTGGGACTGCAGTTACAGTGACTTAAACTGAGATAAAGCTGTCACTGAAAGTCAGTCTTTCTCTTGCTGCTGTTGTGTTTGGCAAATGAGTTTCAACCTGCTCTGCTTCCCTCAAACCCATTCAAACCACAGTTGCGCACAACTTTGTGCTGGCACAGGAAGAAGTGGAGGAAGCAGCAGGAGGTGTGGATGAGACAGGCAGGAGAGGACCATGTCATTCAGCAGCTTCTTTTTTTCTTCTTAAAATGTTCATAGGCCTGTGGCCTATATCCTTCATCTGGGTTTCCTGAGCAGCAGCATTTCCTCGTACACACTCGTGTCTGCAGTGGCAGGAGGCAGCGGGGTCTCTGTGCCAAAGGACACGATTAAACCCCAGTGCATCCAGGTTGTAGTACCAAGTAAATCTCTCTTCTACTTTTGATGACAGTGTTGGCCCTGAGAAAGATAATTTTTTCCAGCCATGGCTGACTGTGAGGCCACCATTTGGAACTTCTTAGTCAATGAAATTGTCCCCCTTCTCCATCTGTTCAGAACCAGCTCATGGAGCCAAAGCTATTACCCAGATGCTTGCCGGGCAGACACAAAGGCACTTTACAGTATATTTTGGCTTGTTTTTAGGGGACTTCCTGCCAACAGAGCCATGGCATTTGCCCAAGTTTACCATGAACTTGAGGGCAGATTTCTCTGTTCCTACTCTTGGAATGCTCCAGAAAACATTTTCCATTTTGCGCAGGATAGCAGGAGCTTCCCTCAACGGCAACACTGATGGCAGAATCCCAGGCATCAAATACAGTACAGCATCAGACCAAACATTGCTCCCTTCCTTTTCATGAGGAACGAATGCTCTGATTTTTTAATTCTTATATTGTTTTATTCCTAATTATTTTTGAGCAAAACTATGGTTTGTGTTGTAGAAAAGTTTTTCTTGAAGCCTTAGGCCTGGCATGTTCTTTCACAGCTGGTAGAAAACATCTCTGGTGCATGACCATGTGATGGGGCTCCCTTTCCCAGGGATGCTGTAAACGTTAACATCCTTCTCTTTCTTCAGTATTGCCTCAGTTTGCGAGAGATGGCTTTTGTGGGACCTAGTCCTGTTCCCAGGTGTTTCTGCAGCTCCCATTCCGACTCCCTGAGCTTGGCCACTCCTGTCAAGCTTATAGCTCTGAGCCTGTGTGATGCTTGGTAAGCAATTGGTACTTCTTTTTTTTATTTTTATGGAAGGTTTGATGCTCTGGCAGGGAAATCGCTTGGCAAAAATCAGCTCCTTGGCTCTGTTTCACCTTTGGTTGCATCATTATTCATCCATTGGCATCACCAGTGAATTTGACAAAAAATATAGGAGTATTTCTCAGGACTCAGCCTTTTTTGGGCTGGAGAGTGTTCCAACTTCCGACTCTTCCATGAACCAAGAGCGAGCCTGAAATTGCCTTCAAGTTGAATGGTTCCCTGGTGCCTGTTTCACTGCGGACTGGTACCTTCCTTCTGCTCCAGCTGTCCATCAGGAGCTGTTTATCCAAAGACCCTGTTTGCTGTTTGTGTGCCATGTTGTTCTGAGGTTGCCATGAGCTTTTGTTCCCAGTGGTTACAGCCAGATTGGCTGTGGGAAATACTCTCAAGTCTAATGGCAGACTTGGCTCAGGATGTCTCCCACCCTTTTCTGCTTTTCCAGCATCTGCAACAGGAAGGCTTTTGGAAACAGGGAATACTTTTGGGCATAGCGAAGACAACTAGAAGCTCAGTTTTACTTGGCTTTTAGAGGATTTTTAATGCCAAACTTCAGTTGCCTCTCTACATCTCACCCATTTCCATCACGAGGCAGAGCTGGTACCTGCTTTTGCCGTGAAGGAAGGAGGTGTCAGCATGTACCACAGCTACGCTCGGCCTCCGTGTTTCCTGCTTGTGTAGTGTTGTCTTTGGGTGAATTTGAAATTCCCCTCCTGCCAAATGAGCCGCTGCCTGCACGGGCCAGTGGTCTGCTCGGCTCAACTCCCTGCTCCTGGTTTGAAGCCAAGCCTCACCAGGTGTACAAATGCATAGCTCAGCCATGGATGTCCTCACTGTTCACTCCATAGTCTTAGACATAATATTTACAATTGCACTTGGCCTTGTACACATAGCTTTATTCCAAATAAATGACCATACTATATTTTTGCTAGGCTTTTACAGTTTCTCTATTCTGCAGCCAGAATTGCAGCTGTGCCCAAACTTGTGGCAAGGAGGTGTTGTAGAGCCTTTTATGGAGGCCCTGGACTCCCTGCACCGTGCTGGGCTTGCAACCAGAGCTGCACCCAGTCCTTTTCTCAGCACTGGGACCTCTGCCCAAGCGACAACCAAGAAGCCCCTTGTGTGCCTCAGCACCCACTGTGTCCCATCCTATTGCTTCTGATGCACTGGGGGGCCTTCCAGCCTGCAGTGCAGATGTGCTGTTCGGTGACAAGGTGGGAACAAAGTCATTAAAGGGGACACCAGAAGCCAGGCAGCAAATGGCTGTGGTGGGCACATGTTGCTGATCCCCTGCGATCATCCAGGCAAGACCTCGGGCTCATGCTGAGTCAAGCGTTGAGTAATTCCTAGAAGCTCTAGGAAGTGTCAGTGGTTAAGGAAACCGGGCAATAATGTGGTATTAGTGGGTTCTTTTTCTGAGAGTTCTCATGAAAAACAACAGACCTCATCCACCGGTGTTTGCGAGTGTGCACAGACCCTTTGCATGAGAGTGGAGGTGTTGTTCCTGGCGCTGTGGCCAGATTGCAATCCACTAAATTATGGTCTGTTTACTTAAAATGCCACCTGCGGTTTCAGTAGGATCCAACATTAATTTATTATCCTAAGCTGTTGTATATTGTTACTGCCTGTTTTTAACAGAGTTGCCACACCTTTTCCCAGGAATGGCTGAGCTTACTTTGACCCCTACTCTGAGCTTGTGCATTGGTTTGTCTGCAAAGCACTTTGGGATTTTTTTTTGGAACGGGTAGAGAAGTTTTCTAAAGAAATACTTTTTTAATCTTCTGGATGCAGGCTTGGGTGGGAGCAGTTATTCCCATTCCCTGCAGAAATATTTGGCTGCTACAGCTGAGATTGCTTAACAGTGGCAGTTCTCCAGGACATCTTAACTAACTAAGTGCTGCTTGCTACCATTGCATCTAGAGAATCTTGGGAAAGAACGTGATCAAATGTGTTAAAAAGCATCTGTTTTCTTAACTGTAGCGAAAATCCCTGGATAGCTGGGTATAATTTTCCATTGTTTTTGAACTCATGATCACGGACTGCTCTTCAAAAATAAGGAGTACTTAGAAGATGAACTGCAGGCCTGCCTCAGTGCATGGTGGCATGCTGTGAACCTGGTTTTGATGACTGTATTCTTGCTTCCTCAGCAAGCAAGAGCCAAGGGACGTTCTCTTAACAAGAAATAAAGTATATTGGTGAGAGTCTTCAAACTGTGTGACAGTTGAAGTATTGGGTTTGTGTAGCAAGGTTTGGATAGTGGTAGGGGCTCAGGAGGGGAGGGTGGATTAGACCAGTCCTTTTGGTTTATATAAAAAGGCTTTTTTACAGAAGCAGGAGAGTATTTGCAGTGCAGTGGACACTTCCTCAGCTCGGTTTGAGAAGTGCAGAGGGCATCTTGAATTCTTTGTTCTTTGCATCTCTGGAGGGAAGATCACAGTCTTCTCTCTGCCCTTCATGGTATAGCTGAGCAGACTGGCTAGAGAAACTACTTAGGAATCTTCATTTGCAGCCAAGCAGAAAAAAAAACATAAAAAATGGAGCATATAACACCTTCATTTGATAGCAGGTTTTGATAAGTTTACTAAGGGAAATAGATTGCGCAAGGCAAGAGAAAGATACCAGTTTGCAGTGCCAAAATACGTGAGGAATTTGGATTACGACACAGGGAGGTGAAAGTCCCTGCTCAAAATGCTCAGAGGCAGATATGGCATATCCAGTTCACGTACAGAGAGTAAGTGCAGGTCTCTGAGATGGGTGATAGGGATCAAATGCATTTTGTCCTGAGCCAGAGCAATACTCCACTCATTCTTCAAATTCCTAAACTGTTCACCTTTCCCCGCCCAGCTCTTGGCGGAGAAAACATTGGGAACTCAGCAGGGGATGCTGAAAACATCCAGGTATTGTAAAGGCAGAACTGGAGGGTTTTAGTGGTGAGAGAAAAGCAGTTTGATCCCATAGGACAGACTGGCCTCTTGAAAATGGGCTGTAGCACTAGGAATCTTCATTTTGACAGTTTGGGTAGTGAAGAATGGCAGGGGTCTTAGAAAAACAGTGTTGTGATCTCTACTGAGCAGTGGCTGCCAGGCCTGTATGTTTTTAAGTGTGAGCTCTCACGATATCTATCCTTAGCTGCAAAAATTGAGTTTAGAAAAGATGGAGATTACAGAACCTCTGAAGGCAGGTAGAGCTGTAGGCTGCAGTTGCAGGAGACAAAAGCCTAACCTGGAGTGAATGTTGTAACTCTCTGAAGTGTGTCTTGGAAATGTTTTCTAGTGCATGTAAGAGTGAAGGGGGATTTGTGGAAAGGGGCTGTTATTCTGCATGTTGGAGGGAGTGGGGAAAATTCAGGAAGTGCTCTTTTAAAATTCCCTCTTAAGGAGCAATGTACTCATGGTACAACAGTGCACAGAAACCAGCCGTGACCACAAAAGGAGCACGAGTTAGGTTTCTTGAGGATTCAGAGTGGGGGGCTAGTTTGATTTAATTCTGGATAATTTAAGACATTGAATGCAAAAATAAGTTTTAAAAATATTTTGAGACATTTATGCAAAAAGAGTATGTTTTTGTTAAACATAACAATGAAGGATTTGGACTGGAAATTAAAGAGCAGTGCAAACAAAAGCAAAACATAGTGCTTGGGGTTTTTCTCTTCTTCTGTGGTCAATCTGCAGAGTGTCTTTTGTGTCTTGATTGTTATTTTCAAACCAAAATGGCTGTGGGAGGCCAGTTCAATGCTATTCACAGCGCTGCTCATATTTTTGGCTAGAAGAAGTGGTATTCAAGGGGTAGGAGCAATGGAACAGGGAGCTTAGTTCCTGTAAGAGTTGTACCTATTGAATATGATCTACATTGTAGCAAAGTATGTTCAGAGTTACGGAGTTCTGGCAAGACTGCCCAAATAGGCATGTCCCACACAGGCAGGAAGGTCTATGTCAAAGCCTCCTGGCAAAATGCATACGTCTACCTTTGGAGCAGTGTGGGGTTCAGATCCAGGCTTTCAGATGATCTTCTCCATTGGCTTCTTGGGGTTTCCTGGGTTTGGATGCAGCTCTCACACTATGGCTAACACTTGCTCTCCCCCGCTGCAGGGTTTTGGCTGGTGTGGACCATCATCATCATCCTCAGCTGCTGTTGTGTTTGCCATCACCGACGCACCAAGCACCGTCTCCAGGCCCAGCAGCGGCAACACGAGATCAACCTGATTGCCTACCGGGAAGCCCATAACTACTCAGCCCTGCCGTTTTATTTCCGTATGTATCTCACACTGTTTTCCCTGGAGATCATGGGGAGCAGGGCAGCAGCGGGTTTCCTGTCTTGGGTGGAAGGAGGGAGCGGTGGTTGTACTCAGCAGGAGGTGGTGGGCACTTAACCAGCTGCTAACTGTGGCTTGCAGACAGGAGGTGGTATATTCCAAGCTGCTGGGTGCATTTGAAATCCCTTGAGTCTGGAGTTGAACCACACCAGCTACAGCACCTTCACACCTAGCCCTGAGAGTGCAGTGATTCCCTGGGTGTTTTTCTGCAAAGGTTCCTCCTTTCCAGCCTGCACTTGCTGCCAGTGGTGGGAAGTGGCTTCATGAAATTTGGTCACACAAACTGCGTGGAAGTGCTGGCTGGAAGCCTCAGCAGGGACCGTGCTGGCTCCCACCCTGTGCTGTGGTTCCCAGACCATGCTGCTGGTGAGCAGCCTCAGGACTCTGCACGAAGGAGCTGTTGCCCGCAGCACAGGGAAAGTACAATTACCTTGTGCTCTCCTTGTGCCCTGATACACTGTGCTAGAACAGCAAGTCTTGGCCTTCTGGCTGGAGATACCACAGCTGAGTTTCCTATAATGGACTGTTGAATTCCATGTATGAACTTGCTTTTCTTGTTAAACTCTGGCAGCCACCTCAGAAATCATCCCCAGCAGCCTTTTCCTCCCCAGCCCCAGGGATATGCAGTTGCACATGGAAAATTGCTGTACTATCCTTAAATGTTTCCAGTATTTAGGTCCATTCTGTCTATATAGACTTATTTTGTTCCCTCTTAAGAAATAAACAAAATATTTCATGTATTTGAGGGGCTGTAAGTACAATAAATCAAACTCCTTTGCCAGTACTGCCAATTTATTCTGGCTTCATCGGAAGAATTGAATCCAGCACTAAAACAGCAACCAAAAGCCCAGGATCCCAAGTTCCTTGTAACCACTCGTGTCTCTTCATATTTGTACAATGCTTTGTGAGATGAAATCTTTGCTCTTGAAAATGGAAACTTGGCTGAGAAGCCAGTGTTGGAAAGGGCTGTGGATTTGTTCCTCCAGCCAACACAGGCCATCCCCCAGTGCAGTTCATGGGTCTGTGTTTGGGTACATGGTCCAGGGAGGGTTTGCCTGGTAGCTGTAAGTATAGATTTGAGAGCCAGGAGGTCAGGCTGCTGTTCCCAACTGTGTCCATCTCTTCCTGTAATGATGTCCCTCCTGTGCCTCAATTTGCTGCTTCTCTAAAACGTGACATGCTTCACTTGGGACAGGTTTTGTCACCCCTTGTAGAGCCTATTGAGCTATTCAGTGGGAAGGTGCTGGTAGGTGACAAATGCCATACCATCCTGTATTAGTGACTTGTTTCCTGAGATAAGCTGCTCCTGAAATAACTTCTCCTCCTTGCCTCCCGCTTCTAGGGTTTTTGCCAAACTATTTACTACCTCCCTATGAGGAAGTGGTGAACCGCCCGCCGACCCCACCACCACCATACAGTGCCTTACATCAGCAGTGCATCCCAGCAGGCAGCAGTAGCACAATCCCAGACACGCCAAGGAGCCTGCAGCCAGCACAGAGCAGCTCTGCAGCACCCATCAGCAATAACAGCAGTACTGACAGCACCGGGGCCCCCGGCCTCGGGGACCCCGAGCCCTCCACCACCATGCTGGTCGAGCGAGCAGTTGCCAAAATGCAAAATGTGGAGCCCAGCGGTACCAGCACGGGAGCCGAGCTAGTGGAGAGGGCCGGTCCCGATAAGGATACGGAGTGCAAGGAGGAACTGCTGAAAGGTTACAGCTCTGAAAGCCTAGAGCAGAGCAGCGCCATTCCTGATGCGAAGGACAAGACGCCGGGCAGGCAGCGCCGTTTCACCGGCGACTCGGGCATAGAAGTCTGCGTATGCAACCGGGGTCATCACGACGACGACCTCAAGGAGTTTGACGGGCTCATCGATGATGCTCTGGACGGGCCCCTGGACTTCTGTGACAGCTGCAGTGGTCGTCCCCACGGGGACGAGGAGGAAGGGCTTTTCAGTGCCGCCGAGGAGCAGCACCGCGAACACAGCCACCACCACCTGCCCCGGCAGCCGGTGTGTGTACTCTTGAACACAATAAATGAGCAGGACTCTCCAAACTCTTGTACCAATAACTCCCCCAGCTAAGGCAGCAAAGTGGAAGGGAGAATCGGGGAAAAAAATACAAGGAAATAAAAGTGGAATAAGAGGATTAAAACTTTAACAGGAGGAAAAGGTGATACAGCCTTCTTTTTTAGTTTATTTTTCTTTCTCCCCCTCCAGTATAATGTGGGGACTAGTCCTTGAAGGCCCGGCTTGTGGGGGACGGGTTACTCTGGGTTTTGTTAATCATACCTGTCCTGCTCCTGGGAACAGGGACTGATGTTTCTCAATGAGACCTTCTAACAAATGGAATTTTTCCAGCGGTGATTTTGGTGATGGTTACTATGTGTTTGTTGGTTTTAGTTTTCTGAAACACTGCTTTATCTCGCAATCAGTAAAACTCAGCAGATCTCACACTGGGAGGATACCAAATCACCATAAGGCTTCAACCTCCAGGTGTCTTCCCAGAAGCGAGCAGCTTCTGACAGTGCCGGCAGTCAGTAGCCCAAGAGTTCTGGTTTGAAATAGTGCTCTTGAGGCATTGGGGATTTCTTTTCGTCTTTTTTCCTGGGTTTTGTTGGTTGGTGGTTTTTTGTTTTTTTTTTTTTTTTTTTTCCCCTTCCCCAATGTTAAGTTTTCCTGAAGCTGATGAATGCCCGAACACATCAGCACTATAATCTCTGGTGCTTCAGTGTTTAAGACAGCAGGTAGGAAATTTCCCACTTGAAGCTGGTGACTGAAGGACCAGTTTCTTCTAGAAGGAGTGTTAGTCTACCATAAGCAGTTTGAAGAGAAAGAGTTTGCAGAAATTTGCCTTTATATGTAATTTTTAAAGACAAGTGTGTTCCTTCAATGCCTCCATGAGCACAGTTAGCAGTTAGAATCCAGGCAGCTGGGCTGCCTTCCAAGTACTGTGGTCTCCGAATGACCTTTTCCCCGTGTGCTGCAAAAGGGCTTGGCTTTATTTTTTTCCTTTTTTTGCACCCGACAGCAGCACACTTGAGTTAAGATGACAAAAAAAGAACAGGGCTCTCTTTGGCCAGCGTGCCTTCAAGCTTCAGCGATGCATGTTGAACAAATGGAGACGAGAGCTCCGTCCATTGCGAAGGGATGACTTACCATGTACATGTGGAAGACCTGTGCAGTATTTTTTTTTTTTACCCAAAAGTTTGGTGCGATTCTAATAATGACCACTTAAAGAAATGAATGTCTGTTTTCTTTTTCTTTCCCTTTTTTTTTTTTTTTTTATCATGGTGGCAACTGGCTACTGTATAATGTCTGTTGAGCGTGTGTGTGTGACTGCAATCCATGCATGCGAGTCCTACTGGTGATACGAAAACCTGCTGTAAGACTGCAAGAAAATTTACTGTAGCTTTGCTTTAATAAACAGTAGAGATTTTGATAGTAACAACCTGAAGGAAAAAAAAAAGGGGGGGGAAAAAAAAAAGGAAGAGTTGAAACTAACATTCCCTAGAGTGCTCGTGTGGAAAAGAGCACAGTTCAGACTATGTGTCTTGTTCTCGGGATTTCTCCCTGTCCCTTTTATAATTATGGTCGTCCAGATCGCTACTGTTATGGGGAGGAAAACCATTGAAAACCGAACTTGGATATACTCAGATTTGATTGATTGAAAACCAAAATCCGTTTTAAATAAGGTGGAAACCAAAATATAATGCCTTTTCTGATAACTTGCCCATGTGTACGTGTATCATTTTGTGAGCTAAGAACAAGATTTGTCTTTAGTGTTTGGTTTTGTTTTGTTGTTCTAACTGGAGGTATGTGGTGCTGTGCTGGCCGTGGAGCAAGGGAAGTGATGCTTATTCCAGCACTTTACCTGCACATTTGAGGGTAATCCTCTTCCCTTACAAGGTTGGGGTGCTTTTGCCCATCACAGCCTTTTTCTTCCATCAGAATAGCTGATGAAGGCAGCTCTTCGGTTGTGTCTTAGGGTGCTCTTAAGAATGAAGGACTTAGATTTGGATTCAGGAGACGTCATTCCTGGATGCCTGAGTGGTAACTCATGAGCATGATTGGTAACAGAGAGGCTGCACGTGCCTCAGAGCTGGGTGCTTGAGGAGTGGTCGCTTCCAGCTGTATGCACTGACCACATGTATCTTTTGAGAAGAGAATTAAAGATCGCCAGGAATTCAGTGTGTATTGGCCTCTGTCTTTGTTTCACACACAACAGAGGAAGCTAAAAAAGCACATCAGTCCGTAGTGAGTGGGGTTTACTGCTGTAAATCCTGAGGACAGCCCTGTGCCAATGGGAGACCCTCTGCCTCAACAGTTCTGTTGGCCTAAGACAAAAATCTCCATGTTTGATTTCCTGACGTCCCATTGAGGGCAGGGGAACACACTGCTGCTTCTCTGGACATCGAGGTGAGTACCAGTAAGCTGAGCTGATGTTCTTTTGGGAAGAAGCAGTGGTGTGCCTGTTTTATGACTCCTGGAGGGTTTTCAGGCTTTTAAAGACCATAAAGAAATGAACAGGGCACAAACCATATTCACCTCACAAGTGCCTGAGGAGGAGCAGGACTGCCAGTGGCTCTCAAGGCTTCAGACTTTTAGACCTGCAGCGTGGGCAGCTGGTGTGGGGAGGAGTGATGCAGGGCAGGACACCGGGCAGGTGAGCTCCTCAGACACATCCTCTTCAGGCAGACAGAGGACTCCCAAACCTCCAGCTTTGGAGCTTTAGAAAGGTGCTAGATCCCAGAGAGCCCAAACAGAGCTCCTCTCCAAATGCACACTGGGTGTAAAAATGCTGGAGCTGTGAGGACATGGGCAGGTGTGCATGTGTAACACCAGAGCACCAAACCCCACCCATTCCCAGCTGTAAGGGGTGTTTTATGGGAGATGTGAATACGTAATTTCAAAACTGAGTAGCTGTAGTGCAGCAGGTGTGACAGCAAATTAGTGTCAATCCCCTGCTTGGTATTTTGCTTTACAACATGCTTTAAGTGGTGTTGCTAATACTCCTTGAAGTCTGTTTTTGCTGGAGTCCATAGCAGTGTGGATCTGCTTACACGGCATGTTCTCGGCCACTGAATTTGGCTCTGAGGGCAAGGACCTGGCACGTGTCCTGGCGGGCTTGGGGGTGTTACCTGGGGACAGGTGAAGAGCACAGTGTGGTGGCTCAGCAGGAGTGTCCCGTGGGCACAGCGAAGGTTCCTGGGACCAGTGGATAATGCACTATTGCCTCATGGTCAGCTCTGATGATGGAAACTCCTCCTCTGAGAACACTGGTGTGATTTTCTTGCCATGTATCATTGCATGTTTGTACAACCCTGTGGATGGGTGTTGGCTGAAGATGGAGGAGAAGGGAATTGTCTTGGTGTTTGCTGGCAGCCTGCTCTCAGAGCTTTACGTGACTAACTGGAGGCTAAGGAAAGACGAGGTGCAGTTAAACCTCTGCATTACACAGTCATTGAAAGCTTTCTGGGGCAGGAAGCCTGGGGAGAAGCAAAATCAGCAGCTTCACTGACAGTGTGAGTCTCTTCCACCTGCTAATGGGAGCTTTGGGCTCTCTGAGCACTGCTCACCACGTGGGGATGTGCATCAGCAGTGAGAGCCTGGGCCGTGCTCCTTTCCTGCCTGACGCAGCCTGGGTGCTCACGGCTGTATTTCTTCTGGTTCTCTGCATGCCCTGGTTGGGCTTGTCCCACTGCGACTCACTCCTGGCTGAGTTTGACAGGGAGCAGGGTCCGGCACCAGTGAATAATCTCCCTTTGCTGTCTCAGATGACTGGTTCTCCCCAAAGGCTGCTGCCTCCCAATGCTCGCTCACCCTCCTGTGCAACACATCCCAGGGAAGCTTTCCCCCCCCTTTTTTTTTTTTCCTTCTTTTGTTTATATAGGAAAAGCC
Source organism: Cephalopterus ornatus (assembly GCA_013396775.1). NCBI lineage: Eukaryota > Metazoa > Chordata > Aves > Passeriformes > Cotingidae > Cephalopterus > Cephalopterus ornatus. Next base: position 313,244 of record VZRE01002877.1, read on the forward strand.
TGGACTAGGCCAGGAGGGGAGGCAGACCGGCAGCTCCCTGGCTCAGGCAAGCCTCACAGCATCCCACAGCTCTTTGTCAGAGCTGGTTTCCCCCATCCTTGCATCACAGATCTGTTTTTATCAGATGGGACGGGTGCCTGCACCGGGGCTGTCGCGACGGTGGTGCAAGCGCTGCAGTCTCTGTGCCGGGGGGGGGTCACAGGCTGCCGGGCTGTTTCTCGATTTGTTTTCGGCCGGCGAACAGCTGTGTCCTGAGGTCTGTGCTTACTCAGCCCTCCTGGCACCATGCCCGCTGCAGAGCCTGCAGGTATTCTGAGTGTCTCCTGCTCCTCCTCCACTGGCCATCACTTGTCACAGTCCAGGGTCATCCAGTGAATGGTGCAAAGTGAAGGCTCTCAAACCTGAAGGGCTGCTGAGCTGGGTCCTGTAGCACAGCTGGGTCACCCGAGTGCTGTGGGGGTGGCTGTGCTCCCCAAAATGGGTTTGTGTGATGGAAAGGCTCAGGCTTGCTCTGCCCAGTGCCCTCAGGTCTGGCCTCAGTAAGCTGCACAACTGCTTCATGGTGTACCCAGGGAACAGTGTGGAAACAGCCATGAATGAAAAAGCTTCATCCTTTCCACCATCACCAGTTCCTCCCTTGCAAGACACCTTTGCGTCAGGGACATGGAGCTGCTAGTTCCCAACCCTTCCAAACCCTTCAGCACCTCTCCCTCCTGTCCTGGTTCCACCAAGAGGCCCCCCAGGGAGGGCAGGGACCCAACACAGCCCAAGCTGTTACAGCAGCAGGATTATTTCAGCAGCAAAAGCCTCAGCATTCCCAGTGGCTGCCTGTGCTCAGTCAGCTGAAACCTGGTGGCAGATGCTGAGGTTCCTCCCGGCTCCCCCATGGGCATGGCTGCTTCATCACCCCCAGCTTTTGGCTCACTGAGCTGCCCAGTGCCAGACCTAAACAAAGCCTTGTCCAAGGTGGTGGATTTGTGTGTCTTGAATCTCAGGGGACCCTGATTTCTGCAGGAAATCCTTGGGAGTGGGAGGATGCTGCAGCCCACCATGGGACAAATCCAGCACTGCCCCAGTGCCAGCAATCCAGGTGAAGTTTTCTGGTGGGGTTGGGGGTTTGGGTGCAGCAGCAGGGCCCCAGAGCAGCTGTCAGGACATAAATACCAGCTGTGTGAATCAGCAGCATCTCTGCCCATTCCCAGAGCAGGGAGTAGCCATGCCAGCAGCCGTTCAGCAGCTCGCAAGGTGCTGGGCAGCTGGTGCTGGGCACTGCATCCCCTGTGGCAGCATCTTCTCCCAGCTGTGAGGAAATGAGCTGGACAGGGGGCAAGACACCCTGCAGAAGGGCTGGGCTTGGGGTGATGGGGTTTGCAGCATGTGCCAGCCCTGGCTGTGGCTGGAGGCGTTCTCCAGTCTAGAAACATCCCTGGTTCAAAGGTCCCCATTTCTGCCCCAAGGCACCTGCTGGCCTTGAGCACTTGTGTGAGTTTGAATGTGCAAGAGAGCACCTTGGCAAACAGTGGTGTTGGACCCAGGTTGATTCTGGCAAGGAGAAAATCCTTTCCCTTACCAAGAGCAAACTCAAATGCCTTGGCAAAGGGGCACAAAGGTGTTGGAGGCCCTGCTGATGCTTCTGGAGGCATCAGATTCCTGCAGTTACTGGTGACTGCAGGAGACTGGAGAGGAGCCTCCCTGCCAATACGTGCTGCCAGGGACAGGATCTGAGGCAGGGGAAGGACCAGGCTGGCATGGAGATGGCAGTCCCCAGGAAAGCCCAGAGCATCATGTTTAGCCAAGTTTTCCCACAGCCCATTCTGAGTCCAGTCCCCTTCACCCACCCAGCTTCAGTCTATGTTAGCAGAGGTGGAGGGATTGGAAACCCAGTGCCACACCTGGTGTGATTGGGAACAGGCAGGTGAGCAGGAAGGAGTGTGGGGCTCAGCAGAGACTCTGTGCAGCAACAGTGGGGCTGGTCTCCTGCTGTACTCCATCTGCCTGGTGAGTTAGCTGCACAAATCACCCTGAGGATTGCCCCTGGGGCAGGTGTGTGCATGGCAGTTCTTCCTCCAGCTCCTCCCTACCACCACCCTGAGCGCCCCCCAGGAGAATGACTGGGAGGAGGGAGGATGCTCCCAGTGCTGTGCCAGGCTGCAAACACGTTGTCTTCATCATCCTCATGCCACAGAACCCATTTGGCATCAGGTTTGGGGGGTGATGAAGGGACTGCTTGAAAGCCAAGTGCTGGGGTTTGAAAGAACACCTACACTTTGACACACTGACTAGAAAGATTAGTGATGGAGAGGTTTTAGGTCAGTTTTCCTGCCTGCTAGCAAGAGAGGGGCAGAGGGAAATAGAAAAGAGCGAAAATATGGGGGTGTGCAGGGCTGAAGGTGTCACACTGTGCTGGGTTTCTGTGGGGTTTTCCCCTCCACCCTGGCTGCTTTCCCTCGAGGGTCCTGAGCTGTAGCTGTATAGCTATTTAGTTAAATATTAAGAGGTCAAGTAATAGGGAACCAGAAACCTAATTACACGCTGCCCTCCATAGCACAGTGGTTTTTGGTGAAAGCAGAGCAAACGCGTCCCCTTGTGTTAAGGGAATGTTGTGCTGCTGCTGGAGTGATGGCCAAAATCCAGCCAGACAGTGAGTGCTCTGGACACCTTGCAGGAGGGAGATGCCACACTGCTGCACAGGAAATTTCGGCAGCCCCTGGCTCCATGGTGCCCACATGCTGGGTCTGGGGGCCTGCAGTTGAGCTCAGTCTGTGGGGTACAGGCACATCTGGTTGCTCCTCCATGTCCCTGAGCAATGGGAGCCCACACTGGGGCTGGTTGGGACACACTATCCTGGGATGGGGCAGAGAAAGGCAAGGCTGGGGGAGCTCTTCCCTGCCCCCTGGCAGGCTCAGCTCCCAGCTCGCAACACATTCATTCTCCTGGCTCCCAGTGGGGAAACTGAGGCAGGGACCAGCCAAGGTCACCCACCCAGGATCACAGCCACTGGGCACAGCCTGGGCATCCCTAACTGCCAAACTGCCCACTGGTCACTTTTCCCCCTTTCCTGACTGGGGTGGACCCTTCTCCCACGGTCAGCTGTGGGAGTGGCTGGTTTCCATGGCTCACGGTTGTCTCTGCACAGACCCCCCACCCCACATCCCTGGAGGGTGAAGGGGCTGTTCATGGTAGCAGCCCCAGAGAGGCACCACGGCCTCCCAGCTCAGCCCAGTGCTCACAGCAAGTTCTGGGGCCACCACACATCCCACACCTCCCCTGCCCTCCATCTCCTGCCCAAAAAACAGCTGGAGCCATGCTGTGTTGGGAACATCTTTATTCGGACAACCCTGCATCCATGGGGCAGGCAGGGTACAGCCTCTACGGGCCTGTCCCAGCCTGCCTCACCACTGCCTGGGATCCAGGGCTCATCCCCATCATGAGGCTGCTCGCCAGGCGTCCCGCAGACGGGCCTTCACCTGAAACTTCTGCACCTGCAGCACGACACCAAACTTGCCCTCCAGAGAGGGCAGGGGCTGGTCCTCAGGGCACTCGAGTGTGAACCTCTGCAGCACCCAGGCCAGGAAAAGGAAGAGCTCCATCTTGGCCAGGACTTTTCCCAGGCAGACACGGATCCCAGCCCCAAAGGGGAGGTAGCTGGGTGAGGGTGAGTGGATGTGCTGGCCCTGCTCATCCAGGAAGCGGCCTGCAAGGGGAAGGGGCACTTGCCATCAGCAGGGATCGATGCCTTCTTCCTGAGACCTACCTGAGTTCATCACATGTGTGTCCCCCCCATGAGCTGCAGAAGCAGAGATGGTGCAGATGCCCCCAAAGGGTGGGAGCAAGATCTGATCTCCCACCACCAATCCTCCCTCCAGGCACAGCCTCTCCTGCTGCACCCACCCAGCCATCCCCTCACCCTGGGGAGGATAAGGATCCCCCTACCCACCAGGATTGAACTCCTCGGGCTTGTCCCACTCCTTCTCGTCATGGTGCACAGACCAGAGGTTGATGATGACCCTGGCGCCTTTGGGGATGGAGTATTCCCCGATGCTGGAAGGTGAACACAGAGTGAGACAGTTGCTCCTTCCCCACAGTCACTTGCCCACGACTTGGCTGCACCCCAGGGGGTCTCACCTGGTGTCAGCAAGGGATACGTGTGGGATGAGCAGGGGAGATACCGGCCGGATGCGCAGCACTTCACTGATGGTGGCCTCCAGATAGGGCAGCAGTGGGCGGTCACTGAGGTGAGGGTGTCGAACCAGGCCAATCTTCTGGTCCATTTCCTCCTGAATCTTCCTCTGAACCTGGGAAGGGAGCAAAGACTGGGGCGTGAGCCCAGGGAGGGGTTGCCCTGTGCACAGTGGGATACACCCAATCACCACCACGATGTCAGGTTGTGCAGGGCAGAAGTAAAATGGCCACAGCCTGATCCTGCCTATTCGCAGGGCCTGACATCTCTTTTGGCACCTGCCCTCCCACAAAGCCCCCCACCATGTCCCTGGTGCTGGAGGGAGCCCAGGCCCCCTGCCATGGGGTGCAGACCCTACCTCAGGGTAGTGGAGCAGGTAGAGCACAGCCCATTTGAGAACAGTAGTGGTGGTCTCCACGCCAGCCCCAAAGATGTCCCCCACTGTCATGAGGAGGTGGTCGTCAGTCAGCTCCAGCCCTGGCACTGGGGGGCTGCTGTTCTCAGCACTGAGCCTCACTTGCAGGAGGGCATCCATGAGGTCCTTCACAGTGTCTCCAGAAAAGGCTTCCTGCCAGGGGACATGTGTGAGCCAGGCTGTCTTGGGCATATCCCAGCTCCAGCACCCTGCAGCTCCTAAGCATCTCCCTGTCCTGGCCCCACTGGCACCTTGTGTTCAGTGAATTTCTGCTGGAGCAGCTGGTCCCGGACCTGGAGGCATTTTTTCAGCAGGGCCAGGTCCTTGTTGGGGAAGATCTAGGGGAGAGAAGCCACATTACAGCAAGGGGCTCCAGTTCAGCCCAGCCCAGCCCCTGCAGGTTGCTGCACAGTCTCTCCATGCTAACCAGGATACTGGGACACCAGGGCAGGGACCCTCCTAACTCTGGGGGGCTCCTGCAGGACACATCCCAGCTCCTTCCTCTTGTCCAAGGTGAGAGGAACAGGCAGTCCCCATGTCCCTGCTCACCTGGAGCCAGGGGAAGATGTCCACCAAGCTCTCCTTGGCCACAGTGTCCACGATACCCTGGCTGTACTCCAGCATGGCCTCGAACTCAGGGTCCCCGCGCCGGTATGAGGAGTTGAAGCAGAGGGAGCAGACCACATTGGTGACAGCCCGTGTGAGCTCAGGGGCCATGTCCAGGGCCGTATCCTGTGCAGCACTGAGCATCTCGCACAGGGATGCAGCCTCCTGGCAGACTGGGGTGGGAGAGAGGCAGGCGAGGGGGTGCTGAGGGGGTGATGGTGAAGCCAAAGGGTGAAGGGAGCAGCTGGGGGCTGGAAGGAGGGGTCCCTGCTCATTCAGGGTGTGCTTCCTGCAGAGCACCCCCCTGCCAGGGCTAAGCCCCAAGGGCCTGGGATGGGCAGAAGGGACAGTGCTGGGTGCTGGGAGGAGGGAGGATGGAGACATGCAGGGAAGTCTTTACGTGTGGCTCAGTGCTATTCCTGGGTGGAGCGGAGAATAGCCTGCCTCAGTTTCCCCATCTGTGAGTGAGGGGAACTAAAGCTGGGGGCGAAAAATTCATGGGGAGAGGTGTCGGTAAAGTAGCGGGTATGGAAGGAGAGGGACTGAGCGTCTGCTCAGTAAGGGGATGCCGGGGGGCTTGAGCTGAGCCAGAGTTTCCCCTTAGTTCCCAGGGAATCAGAGGTTCCCAGAGAATCAGAGGAAGGAGAAGTCCAGCCTGGATTAAGTGCAGGAGAGAGCCAGAGCTGGGAGGGAGCCTGAGGGCTGGGAGGCACTTACTGATCCTCTCGAGGGCAAACGAGCCCTCCCCGAACATGGAGAGCGCAGTGTGCACCAGCTTGCGCTGGAACTTCCAGAGGGGCCCATAGCTGGCAAAGGCGATGTCCTTGCCCCCCCGGGACAGCAGGTCTGTGGTCACCTGGGGGACAGGCAGTCCTAGGGTCACCCTGCTGCAGGGCAGCTCTGCGAGGGTGACACTTCTGGGGATGGATGATCATCTCATCTCATCCCCAGGAATGGTCTGAGGGGCTAGGGGTTAGCACAGGAGGACAAAGCCCAGGCCATGAGCTTTGCTTTCCCCCCTGCCAAGGACTGATAGAGGCATTTAGGATCAGGTGCCAGGGTGAGAGGCTCTAGGGTCTAGGGTGCCCAGGGAACTTAGGGGGTGTGGGGAGCCTGATGATACCTGAACCCATATCCCCACGTCCCGAGATGCAGCCAGCTGTGGGAAAAACAGGCACTCTTGGGATGGAGGATGCCCAGGGTTTGCTCTGGGGAACGGGGCATTGAGGGGCTGCCCTGCCACTGACTTGCTGTGGGCAGGTTGGGGAGAGGAAATGGATCCTCCTGGGCGCTGGTGCCTTTCTTGGTAGCAACCCCCGCCTCATCCCATACCACCGTGGGAAGGCAACCCCCAAAATCCGCCGCCGACTCACGGTGCGGGGTCGTCCGGCGAAGTCTTTCCCCTTCTTCAGCAGTACCTCCCGGGCGTGCCGGTAGCTGTTCACCACCACCACGTAGTGGGAGCCCATCCAGAGGGCGTAGAGGCTGCCGTACTGCCCCTGCAGGCGCCACAGCCGCAGGTGGAGCTGGGGGTGCCCGGCCAGCTGCAGCAGGCTCCCCACGAACGGCAGGGCCGGCAGGCTCCGTGGGCGCCCCAGACCCGTCCCTGTCCCCGTCCCTGTTCCCGAGGGGTCCCGCCGTCGCGCCAGCCCCCATGTGCAGAGCAGGGCCAGGGCCAGCAGCAGGGCACCCAGCAGCGCCATGGCGGGGCCGGCTGAGGGGCTGCGGCAGCGCGGGGGGCCCTTATAGAGCCGGCGGGGCCCGCGCCTTGACCCTGAGGCGGGCCCGGCTCCTTATCGGGGGGACGGGGAGGGGAGAGCCGGGCCTGGGCCCGTGGCCAGCTCTGCAGCTGTGGGCACATGGCGGGGGGCGAGGGCGGCGGGGCCACGGCCGCGCTGGGTGGCCATGGGGGAGCTGCATCCAGCGGGCTGGGGGCCAGGGATGCCCAGGGTTGGGTCTGTCCTTGGGGTTCTATCCCCAGGGCCCTGTGGGGGGTGGGGGGACAGCCGAGCCCTCGAGGTCTGTCCTGGGTGCCAGGGGCACAGCTTGAGGGTGCTGGTGGGGCACTGGGGTCCGTCCCCACCCTGGGAGCGCCTCGATGTGTCCGGGAGGAAATGGGCAGCACGGGGGTGGAAGTCTGGGCACCGCTGGGCAAGTACTGGGAGTGCTGAGAAGCCCTGGACAACACTGGTCAGGACTGGAAATGCTGAGAAGCTCTGAGCATCCCTGGCTGTCAGCCCTGGTCAGTGGTGGAGAGCAACGGGCAGCACTTGACAGTGCTGGACAGCCTTCACCAGTGCTGGTGAGCACTGGTCAGCCCCTGGTAGTACTGGTCAGTGCTGAGAAACTCTGGTCAGCCTTGGTGAGTGCTAGTCCGTGCTGGTCAGTGCTGGGCAGCCCTGATAGCCTCGGGGTGCCCGTGCCAGCGGCGATGTCCGAGGTTGAGGTGTCCTATTGGAGTTCCTTGGGAACAGGAGCCCCTCCCAACACCGCCCGCACCCACCGCGGGCCCTTCGCCTTCACGCTCCTTCTGGCTCCCGGCGCACGCCGTAGCGGCTCCCGGGAGCGGGCGGGGCGGGGCAAGATGGCGGCGGGGGGCGCGGCGGACGCCCAGGCGCGTTTCGGGCACTCGGTGAAGGGGCTCCTGACCGAGAAGGTGACGAGCTGCGGTACCGATGTGATCGCCCTCACAAAGCAGGTGCTGAA
>VZRE01002877.1:321177-331605 GCA_013396775.1 Cephalopterus ornatus
GAGCGGCGGGTGCCGGCGGACAGCCGGTTACAGGGCCCGGGCGAGCCCCGCCGGTGCGGAGCGGAGCGCCGGGAACGGTGACGCGCGGCACGCTGGGAGCTGTAGTCCAAGGCGGGGACACATCCCCGTGTCGGGCAGGAACCGGGAAGCGGGACCGGGATGCGGGCGCGGCTGGGCAGCGCCGCGGGGCTCTCGGTGTCTCCGGCAGCGCTGGGACGCGGGTGTCTGCCCCTGCCTCACGCCGTTTCTCAGGGTGACAGGCGGGAGCGGTGCCTCAGACTGTCCCTGGGGATGTTGTACCCGGGGCACCGCGGTGCTCCCCGGGGTATCACCCCGAGTGTCGCCCTGCGAGGCGTCGCAGGGGCTTCGGGAAACGCAGAGCTGCTGCCTCACAACCTGGTCTGTGCGTTTGTCTTTTAGCTCCTGGGTCAAGCTGCGAGGAACATGGTGATGCAAGAAGATGCCATCCTGCACTCAGAAGATGTAAGCTGTGTTATTCTGCTCGATCGACAGTGATTCCAGGGGCAGGAGCAGGGGAGGGTGGTAAGAACAGTTTGCAGATGTGCTCCCAGAGCTCTGAAGTGAAATGCATGCATTAAGCAGGGCTGGTGGCCAGAATAGTTTAGTGCTTCCTCAAACCCACGTGTGCCACTGGCCCCCCAGTGCCCTGCAGCCTGGCCAGCCCTCAAGCTGTGACCTCTCTGATGGGAAGCTGGAGGGACTGTGGGCTGAAACAAAGCACTTGTATCTGTGCTTGTCATTGGGAAAGAAGAGGAGAGTGTGCCACTGCTGACAGATACTGGCCGGGGTATTTTGTAGGCAAGGCAGTGATACAGTGATGGCTGTGACTCATCAGGGTATTGGGACAGCTTGCACTGTGCTTCTGCAGATGTTCATTCTTTGTTTTGTTCTCCACAGAGTTTAAGAAAAATGGCCATAATAACCACTCATCTACAGTACCAGTAAGTAGGGGATACCATGTTCTCTCTCGGGGACTGAGCGGATCCCTCAGTCCTTTTCTGTTCTTCTTAAAGACTTTGCATGAAGCCCACTCAGACCAATCCCTCTTTTCCAGTTCTTCAAAGCTGAGCAGACCCTGGAGTTGGAATTTTCCATCCCTCTTCAGCTCCACTGGTACAGCTCAGGCTGTTTTGGAGTGGGAGCTGAGATTTTTGCCTCCTCTTTGCCATGCACAGTGTCTCCCGTGAGCACGTGTGACGCATCTGGGGCTAAGGGGCAGAAGCCACTGCTGTCCCTCAGGACTTAATCTAGAAACAGGGGATTTCTGTGTGTCTCCTGAGCCATTGCTCAAGTATCTTTTCTTTGACATAACACCATGACTGAGATTTTGTTTTTGTAATGCTCTTTTTGTCTTTCCTTTTCTCATCTAGGCAAGAAGCAATTCAGAAGAAGTGAGTATCACTCTGGGGGACAAGTGTGGGTGTGGAAAGGGATGCCTTTGAAGGAGATGCTGGCCCAGCAGGATAGTGTTTCAGTATTGTGAAGAGATGGAACTTTGGGTGAAGAGATGGGATTTATACCAACAATTTATTCATTGACATGATAGAGCCTGTGAGGTTGTTTGTGATAGGAGATGGGGGTGGTGTGGAGCAGGGTGCACAAAGTGAGGCTTGACTTATGGGGCGTGGAGGTGGGTTGGGGAGCCCCAGGGTTTCCCTTTGCTGTAGTGTCAGCACTCGAGCTGCTCTGGTCCCTTGGGCACAGGCAGCCCAGCACAGTCTGGGGAGCAGATCTCACTCTGAATCTCCTCTTGGTCTCCAGCGTCGAGCGATCATCAAACCTTCAGGACCAGCTGAATCACTTGCTGAAGTGAAGGGGAGCCAAAGGCTCGAGGATGTCTAAACTGGCACTGAGGGAAGCAAAGCATCCTCTACCATCCAGCCCCTGGGGTTCAGAACTATGCCTGGATCATGCTGGATGTCAGCTGGGATATGTGCAGAGTCTGTGTTTCTGGGCATGTGGTCCCCTTTCATGTGCCTCCATCCATACCTCTGCTCTGGAATGCTCACCTGTGCTCCCCTGAAGCTTTGCTCCCCCCAGCAATTCCTGTGTCCACTTACTTCCCATGTAGGGTGAGGTGGTCTGTTCACACCAGCAACCCTGGAAAGAAATGCACAGAGTTGAGCTGTGGGGTTTAAATGCAGGTACCTGCAGCTTGCCACTGGTCTGTATTTAGCCACAGAGGTGGCACAGAGGGCAGTTTATTTAGGGCACGTTAATCAGTGGAGCTGCAAGTGCCTGGGTGTGTGAGAGGTGCTTCAGTGTTGGCTGAAGTGCCAGTCCCAGCCCAGAATTTCTGAAACCAGGAATCTGGGCACAAACCTCTGTCAGTGGTCTAGCTGGATGTTGTTTGGCCAGCATCCTGCTTGGAGGTTATCTTATTTTCCACTCTGCCAGAGTTGGAACATCAGCCCCTCGCCAGCCCATCTGCGCTGCATTCAGCCTTCAACTGCATTCCTTCTCCTGGGCTGCTGCTCCAGCTATTGATGAAGCAGCCTTGGCTGTGGTGTGTGTAGGTATCTGGTTGGGACGGTATCCAAAGGCCCGGCTGGGAAGTAGGCAGGAGAGCGTCATGAGCTGGTGTGCCCAGTTCTGCACTGCTCTGTTGAGGACTGTTCACATCCTGGGGAGTGACACCAGGCCCAGGCTATAAACAGTGTCTTGTTTTTGATATGTCACTTATCTGGAGCACTTGGAGTGCACGGGAAGCACTTGTTTCCCTGAGTGTGCTTTTCACCAGCTGATAGGAGCAGTCAGGCTGAGAGTGGGCATTGGCCTGCCACATTCCTGTTGGAGCACTGCTGGGGTTTGGCTCCTGTGCTGCAGAGCCTTCTCCTGGGCTGGATTTCATCATTCCTGCCAAGGCCACTGCCTGTTTGGGCTTCACACGATGGCACCACAGCTCCTGCATCCCCATGAAAGCGCCACTGTTAGCCCAGGGGCCATGGTAGGTATTTTGGCCTTGAGTGGGGTCCTGATCTCCATCTTTGCAATGGGATTGAGGGTTTTCCCTGAGCTGCTGGAGAAGCTGCAATACTCTTGCTGGGAATAAAAGCTGTCCTGAACACCATGAAATTGCAGTGGAGTCTGTGCTGGATGCCGCTGGTGGCAGTTCCTGTGTGGCAGGAAGACTGTTTGGGATAGTGGGTCTCTGCCCCACGGTGCCCCTCATTGTGCTTGGGGGTGTTTGCAGAGGCAGTGTGTCCTTGTTGCAGGTGGCTCATCCCCTCCAAGGTCCTGTCCTCTGCAGAGGCTGGAGCAGCCCTGTGGCATTAAACTTAAGTCTCCCTGCACCTGGGGTGAGCAGGGACAGGGCTGCACCATGGAGGTGCAGAGCTGTTGGGGGGCAGGCAGCAGGGTGGGTTTTGGGGGTGTGGATGCAGGCACAAACTGAATGATGGGGTCATGCCCACCATGGGACTGGGGCCAGCTCCCGTTGCCGTGCCTGCAGTGCCATGTGCCTGGGGTCTGGGCGAGGCAGGAGCTGGTGTTGGGATGGAAGCCAGGCCCGGAGTGCCTTGGGATGCCGGGGCGGAGCATAGCCCAGGCCGGGCAGAGTCCATCCAAGGCGCTGCAGCTGGAGGGAGTACAGCAGCTGGAGGGAGTACGGCAGGAAGAGGCCTCTGCTGCGGGTTCTGGGACCACCCTGGGGGCACCCTCGGCCCAGAGCGCTCTCTGCAAAGCAGGGAGAGGGGGTTTACGCCCCTGACAACCCCTACAGGGTTGTTTTGGAGGGTCGTCCCTCCAGGGCAACTGGGATGGTGTTTTGGTGTGTGGGGGGAAATGTTATTAGGTGCCCCCAGTCCTACCAGACTGCAAGTTTTGGGGTGTCTCTTTAGATTCTGCTGGGGGAGAGCAAAAAGTGCTCCAGTTTCTGAGAGAAGAAGGGGGGTTCAGAGCCTGGAGGAGGGGCTGGTGTGGTGCTAGGCACCAACCCTACATTCCCCTTGCAGTGGCAACTCCCTGCAGAGAGCAGATTCACCAGGAGGTGCAGGTGAGGGGCACTACGGGAGCTGGTGGGAGGGTGGGGGCGACTGGACAGGGGACGTGAGCCTGGGCTGTGCTGAGGTCCCTGCTGCCGTCAGAGGATAAAACTTGTTTGGGGCCCAGAGGAAAATGTCAGGTGCAGTCAGCAGCTTTGCTCCTGTTGCCCACAGGGATGAGGGGGCTGAGGAACCTGGCGTTTCCCTGCCCTCGTTCCCCACACCCTCCTCGGCCAGGGAAGTGGTGGCTGCAGCCTGCAAAGTTATTGCAAATGGGAATTAAATTCTCTCCTGCACAAATACATCTGTGCATGTGAGCAAGGGGAGTTGGGGAGGATGGGGGCAAGGGAATGTGTGATGTTAGTCTAATTTTTAGCTGGGTGGAAATGAGAATGCCAGTGCTGGAAGACATTGAGGCACGTATAGGCTGAGCACAGGCATGGCCCATATTTTGGAGCATGGGGAGTTCCCAGGGCACAACTTGCCATAGTTTAATGGTCCCTGTCCTTCCCATCTCAGGATTACTATGGCAAAGAGCTGCAGAAGTCAGAGGACCTCAAAACTAATGCGTGTGTCACCTCGGCCAGGCCCCTTCCCAAGGCAGTGAGAGATGCTTTGGAGCATGTCCATGAGGAGGTGGTGGCCAGGTAAACCTTGGGATCTGTCCCTATTGTTGTGTCCCCATGGGCTGCAGCCCCCTGGACAGCAATGCCATGGGGATGTCTCCACCCAGCTCAGCTCAGCATCCACCCAGGTACTACGGCTGTGGGCTGGTGATCCCGGAGTGCCTCTCCTCTTGCCGGATCCTGGACCTGGGCAGTGGCAGCGGCAGAGACTGCTACCTGCTGAGCCAGCTGGTCGGGGAGCAGGGCCACGTCACTGGCATAGATATGACCAAGAGTCAGGTACAGTGCAGAGCTGGGGCTTCCCCTCATCCTCCCAGCAGCCCCCCACCATTGTTCCTGTCCTTCTGCTAGGTTGAGGTGGCAAAGAAGCACATTGCCTACCACATGGATAAGTTTGGCTACCGAAAGCCGAATGTGGAGTTCCTCCATGGCTACATGGAGAAGCTGGGTGATGCTGGGCTGGCTGATGAGAGCTACGATATTGTTATGTAGGTACCATGAAGGGCACTGTCACCCCCAGTCCTGCTGCTCCCTGTGGCTGTGGATGGTCCACATCCCACTGGGTCATCTGCTTCAGAAGCACATGTTAGCAAAAGGGAAATCCCAAGGCAGATCCTGGACTAGAGTCTGGGAATACACGAACTGCCCTTTTCATGGTCAAATTGGTGTTTCCAAACTCTGTGTGAAGTGATGGGACACACAGCAGCTGGTGGATGTGCAGCAGCCAGTGGTGCTAAGCAAGAGGGTGCAAGTAAGCCTTGGTCTCCTCCTTTCCAGCTCGAACTGCGTGATCAACCTTGCCCCTGACAAGAAGGCTGTGCTGCAGGAGGCCTTCCGCGTGCTGAAGGTGATGCTGGGCCTGTGCCCAGGGCAGCAGAGCAGGCTTGGGGTGGCCCTGCTGCTGAGGTGCCGCTGGGAAGCAGCAAATGGGATGAAGCAAGGTGGAGATGTGGGATGGGGCCACGGGAGGGCACCTCTGCAGAGGGTCCCAAGCAGGGTAGCATTAGGGGGTTCCCAATTTCCCCTTCCTCTTTTGTCTTCTTGGGGCTCTCCCTTCACTCCTCACTGCCTTCCAGCCTGGGGGAGAGATGTACTTCAGTGACATCTACGCCAGCCAGCGCCTGAGTGAGACCATCCGGAAGCACAGGGTGCTGTGGGGTGCGTAGGGCTCCGGGATGGGGAACATGGGATGGGGTGCTGGACCTTTGCCTCCATCATCCATGTTTGTGGTCTCATGCCAGGGGAGTGCCTGGCAGGAGCCCTGTACTGGAGAGACCTGTACAGCATCGCTGAGGAGGTGGGGTTCAGCCCTCCGTGCCTGGTCACTGCCAGCCCCATCACCATCGGAGACAAGGAGCTGGAGGGCATCATTGGTGAGGGTCCAACCAGGGAGTGTAAGCTCCGGGCGGCTGTGGGGAATTGTGCTGGGATCTCAGGCTCTGCTGTATCCCAAATTGGGTGTTCAGTGCCCAGCCCACCAACCTCTCCCTTGTAGGAGACTGCTGCTTTGTTTCTGCGACTTACCGCCTGTTCAAAGTGCCGGGTGGCAGTCGGGCGGGGCCAGGACAGGTCATCTACAATGGCAGGATCATGGGGCATGAGCGAGAGCTGGTGTTTGATGCCAACTTCACTTTCAAGGTACAGGGAGTCCTGCAAGCAGTCCTGGTCTGTAGGGATGAGTTAAAGCTGATGAAGTGGTGCTACTCAGGAGCATCCTCTGTGATTTGGGGGCAAGCTTTGGTAGAAGGGGTGATGAGTGGGAGCAGAGGGGTTGTATAAACACAGGGGAGTGCAAACAGGCATTGTATTGCAGTAAAGGTAAAAGCAGGACATCCATGGTGGCTTCCTAAGACAGTTTGAAGCCTGATGCTTGGTTGTTGTGGGTGTTTCTCTCTAGAGTTCTGGGCAAAGATTTGCCCCTGCTCTCGCTCCCACCCCCATCTGGCTGGGCCCCCTTGGGACACATATCCAGGACCCCAGCCCTGTGACCATTCCTCTGCTCCTAGGAAGGAGAGGTGGTAGATGTGGATGCTGAGATGGCTGCAATCTTGCGGAGCTCCAGGTTTGCAGAGGAGTTCCTGATCCGAGCTGGGGCCAATGCTGCAGCACCGCAGGGCAACTGTTGCAAGGGGGCGAAGGTTGGTAGCAGGCAGCTCTGCACCTGTGTTCAGGGATGGGGACATGAGTGTCCCATGCCATCAGAGTTGTGCTGGGGTATCAGAAGAGCTATGGCATGACACCAAGACACCCGAGTCCTTCTGAGTGAGGCAGGAGCCCATGGGGTTGGTGCCTGATGCTAAGTGTGGACAAACTGTACCCCAGCTCAAGTCAGAGCCTTCCAAAGGGAGTCTGCTCTAACCACCCCTCTAACCACCCTTGCCCCCGCAACTTGTCCATGGGGACTGGCGAGGCTGACAGCTGGTCTTTTCTGGGGTCTCTCAAGGGCAGACGTCCTTCCCCTGAGGGGAATGGCTGTGTATGGCCTGCCCTAGGAGGTGATGGCCCATCCCTGCAGCTTCTTCCAGGCCCATCCCTGCAGCTTCTTCCCAGCTGCTGATGGGAGAACAGATTGGCCCTGTGTGCCAACCCTGACCTTGCAGCACAAAGCACTCTATCTGCTGGAAACTTCTCTCTTCTCCTTGGTGGTCCCTCCAGCCTGTAGATGGGCCAGGACAGGCAAGGGAGATAACGCCCTGCAGCTGCATATCCCTGAAACGCAGCCTTGTACTTGGGGAGGAGAGATGTTCTTGGGTCTCTGTCCAAGCAGAAGGCATTTCTCAGATAAAAACAGAGCCAAAGTCCCAGAGTAGCTCTTGGCTTCCCCCTCATAACAGAGAAAAGCAGCTAGAGTGACCCAGGAGCTTAGGGGGGGTCTGCTTGGTTTGCTCTGTGCTGGCAGGTTTTAAGCCAGGGGAAATGCCACTCTCAGGTTAGCTCTTGTTTCCCTCTGACCTGATCCTGCCCTGGGTTTTTCTCTGCCCTTCAGGAGAAGATCTGCAATCCCTTCCAGCTGCTGGAGTGGCTGGCAGCTCCAAGTCCTGCCTGCTGTCCTCATGGCACCTGTGGTCCCCCAGGGTGCTGCTGAGTGCCCACACACCAGCAGATGCCAGTGAGGCAGGAGGACATGGTTCCAGTGGTGTGTCTTCCACCAGAGAGCAAATAAATGTCTGAGCTCAAAGGCTGTGTGCTCGTGGCTGGGACCACAGGGTCTGTGGGTACTGTGCTTCCATGTCAGGGCTGGTGGGGCAGGTTGTGCCTGGGCGCAGTGAGGACAGACAGCTGTCCTGTGGGTCTCCTCGCTGTGGGGCTGGCAGTGGCTGCATGGCTTGGGCACACAGGCAGGGACAGTCTCTGTGGGAAAGGGGTTGTAGGTCCCTGTACATGGGATGGCAGGTCTGGTGTGTGCTTGGCAGCAGCTGTGTGGTGGTGCTGAGCCTGTGGGGACCTGATCCTGCAGCATTGCCCCCTCTGTGTCAGCCTGGCTCCAGTTTTTGGTTCTGGGGAGCCCGCAGCTGAGATCTAAATGCTTCTGAGAAGTGAAAGGCACAGCAATAAGCAGCCCAGTTGCTCTTTTCCTGCCTTTGATCTCCCCGTGCTAACCCTCCATATGCAAGCATCTGCCAGGCAGAGTCCATGCCAGCTGCCCGTGGGGTGAGCATCTCCCCAGGGTGGTGAGCAAGAAGGATTGGTCAGCTCCTGGGAGCTTGGCCAGCCCTGCTTTTCCATGAAGAACTCAACGTGGCACACAGCGTGCAGAGGGATGTCCCGTTTATTTGCACTCAGGGAGGGAGTGCCCCGGGCGCAGCTCCCCATGCTTTGCAGGAGATGGGAATTGCTCTCCTTCCCTGTGCAGCGCCACTGAGGTTTCTGTTTTCTCCCGGACTCCATCTAGTGGGAGAGCCTTGAGTCCCCTGCAGGCATCGCACCTGCGGAGTTTTGCAGGGAAATTCGGTGCTTCTGGAAAAGCAGAATCGCGTCTGGCCCCATCCCGTAGCGGGCAAAGAGCGAGGGCTTCAAGGCTGCGGTGAGGAGTGATGGGCTGCACTCCTGCTGCCCAGCATGAATCCTGCATGCTCTGGCTTGCAGACGCTGTTTGGGAAAGGCCAAGGGCTGTTGAACAGCCCTTGGGTGAGCAGCTGTGCTTGGAAATGAGGTACCATTTCCAACAATCCTCACACTGAATTTCCAGGAGGGGCCAAATATCCCCTCTATGTTATTTAAATATCTTGCTATGGTATGGGGGAAGTTAGAAAGCAAACAGTAAAATTTGGGTTCAAAAATAAATGTGGCCCAGTGCCAAGGATGCTGTGCAGTAAAAGTAGCGGTGGCTGAGGAGGGTCCAGGTGTTCTGGAGGCATTTCCAGAACACCTGGAATGAACTGCATGAGCGAACAGGTAATATCTGACTGTCACTGACTGTCTAGAAACCGGTGTATCAGCCCAGAATGCTTGACCTGGCTAGGGCAGCAATTAAGTAATATTTTAGACATTAAACATATAAGTAATGCCCTTAAATATGGTTTCCTGGAAAGTTGCCTTGCCAGCCTGTCCCTTTGGCTTTGCACTAGACTATGAGCCTGACCTATTGGGTGTACAAAAACTCATAAATTGGTGGGGTTAGAGCTAATTTAAAAACAGAATCTTTGGTGCTATGTGGATTATCAGGGCATGTATTAGCTTGTTTCAGGTAGGGGCCCCTCACAGAGCAGCCTTTGGAGTGGCTGTGACCAGTAGGCAAGAGGAGCTCTGAAATTGTGTGGGATGACCTCAGTGATGGGACCTGCTGAAAATACCACCAAGAGGCTGTTTAATGCTCCCCTGCATAGCTCTCTTCCTCTATTACTTACAAAGACTTCCTCAAAATCCCCAAACAGCTCATCCCTGGAGGTTTGCAGCAATTAGCTCCTGCTATCAAAGTCAGCCTTCCCAGTGGGAATGGAAGAGCAGGTGGGGCGGGGGGTCCTACCTGCAAACGCCTTCATTAAAAAGACATAAATCCCTGCTGTATCCTTTCAACTTCCCTGGGAAGAGATGCACCCCCAGTGAAGTCCCCCCTCTTGTGTGCATATGGAAAAAGGCCACAGCTTAAATGCCACTGCATTTGCACAGCACTATTTTTTTCCAAATTCTCAGCATGTCTGGGAGGAAGCAGCTAAGAGGACTTGACTTTGATCGGGAGCATCAGAGCAGGGCTCTTCACCAGACTGTGGATGTGGAGATGTCCTGTCTGCATGGCTTCGGTTATGCCTGTGCAGCCTTGGGGATTTTAGCCCTCAGTCCATGAAAAGAGGAGGTCCTGCAGCCTCATCCCACATGAGGAACCCCAAAACAATCTGTCCAACAACCTGGTCTGGGTGTTTTGATGACTAGAGGTGCCCCAAATCCTGTTCTCCCAGCGTGAGATCTGCAGCATTGTTGTCCTCCCGCGGCAGGCAGGGAAAGTGCCCAAAGCTGGGGGGAAAGGATTCCTGAGTTCCTGTTCACTGTGTTTAGCAGAAAGTCACTCTGGCTCAGGGACACCTGTCACCTCCCTGGGGGGAGCAGACCTGCAGAACTCTCAGGCGCGACGCAGCCGAGGAGATGCCGGGCTTGTGGGCGGGGTGCCCGGCGGGGCAGAGCGAGGCGGCTCGATATCTGACTGTCGCACGGTACCGCACCGAACTGGAAACGGACACGGCGAGCAAAGCCGCCCCCCGGCGCCAGTAGATCCCGGGACGAGCCCCGTCGGGCCGGTCTGCGGGGCGCGGCGGGGCCGCCAGGGGGCGCTGCGCGACCGCCGACCGGCGCGGCGGTGGGAC
>VZRE01002877.1:332555-383751 GCA_013396775.1 Cephalopterus ornatus
GGGCCGGCGGCGTGGCGGCGAGCGGCGGCGGGGCCCCGCAGCGCTGCGGCATCCGCACCTCGGACATCATCATCCTGCCGCACATCGTGCTCAACCGCCGCACCTCGGGCATCATCGAGATCGAGATCAAGCCCCTGCGCAAGACGGAGAAGAGCAAGTCCTACTACCTGTGCACCTCCGTCTCGGCCCCGGCCGCCGCCGCCCTGGGGCCCGGCGCTCCCGGGGGGCTGGCGGGCGCCGAGGGGCCGGCGGGACCCCCGCCCTGGGGTGAGACCACCTGGATCTACCACGACGGCGAGGACACCAAGATGATCGTGGGTGAGGAGAAGAAGTTCCTGCTGCCCTTCTGGCTGCAAGTCATCTTCATCTCTCTCCTCCTGTGCCTCTCGGGCATGTTCAGTGGCCTCAACCTGGGCCTGATGGCCCTGGACCCCATGGAGCTGCGCATCGTGCAGAATTGTGGCACAGACAAAGAAAAGAACTATGCCAAGCGCATCGAGCCTGTGCGGCGTCAGGGCAACTACCTGCTGTGCTCCCTCCTGCTCGGCAATGTCCTGGTCAATACCACGCTTACCATCCTGCTGGACGACATTGCCGGCTCTGGGCTGGTGGCCGTGGTGGTCTCCACCATCGGTATCGTCATCTTCGGCGAGATCGTGCCGCAGGCAATTTGTTCTCGGCACGGCCTGGCCGTGGGCGCCAACACCATCTTCCTCACCAAGTTTTTCATGATGATGACCTTCCCGGCCTCCTACCCCGTCAGCAAGTTGCTGGACTGTGTCCTGGGCCAGGAGATCGGCACGGTCTATAACCGTGAGAAGTTGTTGGAGATGCTGCGGGTCACCGACCCTTATAACGATCTAGTCAAGGAGGAGCTCAACATTATCCAAGGAGCCCTGGAACTGCGCACTAAGACTGTGGAGGATGTGATGACTCCCCTCCGAGACTGCTTTATGATTGCTGCCGAGGCTGTGCTCGACTTCAACACTATGTCTGAGATCATGGAGAGCGGTTACACCCGCATCCCTGTTTTTGAGGGTGACCGCTCCAACATTGTGGACTTGCTCTTCGTTAAGGACCTGGCTTTTGTGGACCCCGATGACTGCACGCCTCTCAAGACCATCACCCGCTTCTACAACCATCCTCTGCACTTTGTTTTCAATGACACCAAGCTCGATGCCATGCTGGAGGAGTTCAAGAAAGGTGGGCTCGTGGCGGGGGAGCGGTGGGGAGGTGCTGCTTGGTGGCTGTCAGCATCTGTCTTCTTGCAGCGAGGGAGCTCTGCAAAGGGGCTTCAGGGGCTCGTGGAGGGGTGTGGGAAGGTGCATTCAGGACAGTGAGTGGCTGGTATTTTGGCATCTGCCAGATCTGCTTGTCCCCTGGGCCAGAAAGCTGATACACGGCTGGTATGTGCCCCCGGCCTCTTTTCCCCCACTGCACTGGGATGTGTGTGTGGGCATGGTGCCAAGCAAGGTTGTTTTCTTTCTTGCTTTTTCCACTCATCTATCCATTATAGTGAGAACGGCTGCCGGCAATCCGCACCCGTTACTTGGCTGTGTCTTCTCCCTGCTTTTTCAGCTGGTCTGACGGCGAGGAGCGGGTGGGCTGCTCGGGTGTCTTCCAGGCTTAGTGCGCGCACACGTGCTGAGATAAACAAGGCGTTTTAGCGCCATTCATAGGCTCAGCCGGCCGACCTCGGCTCTCTGCTTGTGTTCAGTTATTTTGATTGACGCTTTGATCTTGTAACTCATAAGTTGTGTCAGGGTCTTAAAATATATTTAAAAGCACTGTTGGTGTTGCACTTCAGAGATACAGTGCTTTTTTTTCCCGGGTTTCGCTCTGTCTCAGAACCATAGGCTCAGCAAAGACGTGACCCTTTCTGTCTCTTTGGTGTAGTTTGTGTATTAGTTACATCAGAATGGGAGTGAGGCTTTCTGGCCTTATCTTAGTTGTGGGAGGTGTTGATTTGACAAATGCATCTTGATTCTTGTAGAAGCTCTTGCTTATGAGAAAGGAAAAGAGTTTTTTTGTTTTTCTTTTTAAATCTGTTCCTCTCTGCAAGCCAAATAATAATGGTATATGGCCTGTGCCAGAAAGATTTTTCAAAGTAGTGGTTAAGTGAAATTTTAAGTTTGGACTCCTGTGCTGGAAAACTGAAGGATATTTGGAGTGCCACTGGACTGTTCATACCTGGGGAGATCTGATCAAAGTACCAGGAGCAGCTCAGTCCCTGGGAGATGATTTGTCTGAGAGGGGAGATCTAATGAGGAATATTTGAGTTCACCTTTTATCAACTGCAAAAGTTACCTTGGTGAATGGTCTTTCTAGATAATAAGTTTAAATTACGACTTAAATTTCGGGTGCTGTTTCTGTCCACACTCTAAACTTTGGTGGCAGGGCATTTGATCTCCTTCTTAATTCAATTTTGGGGATTTGGGGGGTTACGTCATCTTTATTTCATCTTCATGGATAGAAAGTGAACATACTCTTGCTTTTTATAGACCGATGCAGCAGTGGTTATCCTTTGTCTTTCAGCCTCTGTGTAGCAATGAGGAAATCTTACTTGTAAGGTTTTGGAGCTGTTGAAGGAGAGGTGAGGGAGAGCCTCCCTCAGCTGTGTCTTCTGCACTGCAGGATCTGCAGCTGGGATGTGGGAAACTCAGTGATGTCACTTAACTGCTGGCTGGTTAAGGTGGATTTTGCTGCATGTGCAGTCGAAGGATGGCTCTTCCCCCCCCCAGCCCGCGTTGTTCAGACTCCAGATAGCGTGATGGGATTCTTAACCCGTAGTGAGACGTGGTGGTTTTTTCTAGTTCTGTTTGCATCAATGTGTCTGAAGAAATGAATGTTCCACTGATAGATTTATTTCCTCTGTTTGAAAGGGTGGAATGCACCGCTGTGTGTTAGCCTAG
Source organism: Cephalopterus ornatus (assembly GCA_013396775.1). Lineage (NCBI taxonomy): Eukaryota > Metazoa > Chordata > Aves > Passeriformes > Cotingidae > Cephalopterus > Cephalopterus ornatus. The sequence goes on from VZRE01002877.1 coordinate 335,468, forward strand.
CAGTCCTTTTATTTACTGGCTGGGAGAATTAGGTGTGCATTTTGATCCTGCAAGTGTGGCTGAGCCAGATATGCTTCCTTACAGTTCCTGAAACTGGGTGCTTAAATTAGGCTTAAAAATTCTGGGTGGCTTGGTAGGTGCAGACCAGAGATTCCTTTCCCATGTAGGCAGAGAGCTTTTCTTGCCTGTGCTAGGGAACATCCCAGTAGCACAAATTTAGAATGACTTCCTAATGTGTGTGTGTCCCGAGGTTGCTGAGCCCTGGAATAGTCTCTGTAGTTGTAAATTAATTCAGGCTAGTTTGAGCATACTTGAATGTTTACTCCAGGACCGCTATGCTGGTTGGTCTGTATGGGCAAGCCCTGTGTTAGGACCAGCTCTGTCCTAACCGGTTTCTCTTTAAAAAGTGCAGAGATAGTGGAAATAAATGGCTTCCTTTGTGTCCTTTGAAATGAATGTAAATAACTGATAGTTCGCTTGATCTGGCATAGCAAGGTGTCTTTTGCAAGAGCTCTTCCAACTTTCTTCTTCAGAGCAACCTTGCCAAATTCCCATGAGAATGTACAAGTTAAGGGTGAGAATCAAATTGCATGTTACTCTCTGGTAGGGTGTTGAAATTAAATAAGGTTACAGTTTTCAGTCATTCCCTTCCCATCACACTGACCTCCCACCACGGCTGGCTTGCTTCAAGACTCAGGTGTATGTCTTTTCTGGGCAGCTCGTGTGATAGTGCTGTTTAGTTGAATTGGTTTAAGGAAAGAGGATGATTTTTTTTTTCCCCCGGAAGTTTTGTAATTAGCTGGGTAGGTGAGGTTTTTGAAACTCACTTTTTGGGCAGAAGCAAAACATTCTTAACCTAAATATGGAATGGAGGCTCACAAGGAGGAGATTAAAAGCCAAGCATGGCAGGATATATATGGTTATATTGCTCTTGTGGAAGAGGAGATGGGTAGTTCTGTACTTGTTTTGGTGCACAGGCTGAACAGCTGAAGGATTTGGTGGTGGGCCTATTATTAAAGTTCTTTGACCACAATTGCAAAACAGGTATCTGTTTCACTTCTATGCGGCCAAGTAAGAAATTTAATTTTAAGAGAGAGCTGCAGCACTTTCTCACTCCCTTGCTGCTCTAAGTGTGAATAAGCATGATTTCTGAAGCAGTCTACAAACAAGCTTCTCTTCTGAAAAGCATGGTTTACTTGCAAATAAATAAATAGCTTTGAAAATAGGTGCAACTTTCTATTCTAAGAACAGACCTTAGATCTCTACCAGCGCTGTCAAATCCACTTGCCTGCAAGTTGAGCAGACCACATGCTTAACTTACTTGAATTCAATCATTCAAATTTAGTGCAAGGAAGTGTAAGGTACTCTTTATACTGGCTTAAGAAATTACCTGCCTGACTCTGCTCAATGCAGGGATATTTCATTTGAAATAAGTTCACTCCCAGTTAATCTGATGTTGGACATTGCTGTAAAGGGAAGCAGGAAGTTACCTGCTCCAGGATTGATTTGCGTCCTGGCTCCTAATCTGCAGCAGGGAGCGAAAGAGCCACAAAGTCATTTTTGGAAAGAAGCTAGTGGAATGTCTCCACTGATATCTTTTTTTTTTCTAATTGACAAGTGTGTGGAGTTGCCTTTTTTTTTTTTTTTTAATTAGTTTTTGACAATTTTCCTAGGTCTCTGCTCAAATGCTCTCTGGCACTTGCTCTTGGTGTTTTTCACAGGCAGATCTCTGCAGGTGTGATCCTGAATCCAGAGCATTCTATTTCTAGCTTCCTGCCTGCTGGAGCTACAAAAATTCAGCTTGAAAAGCCTTATGCTGTAATACTAATATTTCAAGATTGGCCCACTTTCTGCAAGCCATTGTACATCTGTGTTCCTGGTGGTCTGGATGGCTTTGAAGGACAGCAGTTTCTCAGTTGGAGTCCTCTTTACCTGGGGACTTTTGAGTCATATGTTTTGATCTTATTTATATCTGTCTCTACTATTATTTTATACTACAGACCAGAGCTTAATAACCTGTTGCAAAGAAATCACAATAACTGTGTGCAGCAGTTCTGAGCTCTTGTTTTCTGAATCACATGGCAGCCTTGAGAAAATTCCTATATTCCTTATTAAAACCATTGCCAACTGAACCTTAAAAGATTTTTCTTTTTTCCTAAAAACATTATCAGGTTTAGCTTGATCACATTCTCTTTGGGTTCTGTTGGTCTTGTGTTGTCTGCTTTTACTAGTGTGTATGTTTGGTGGCTATATTTAGTGTGGACATAGGAGAAAAATGTCCATTTCTTTTCTAGTTGCTCTTTTCCCTCCAAAGAAAACCAAGCTCCAGCAGTCTGAAACATAAGCCTCTTACATTTGAGGGTGCAGAGAAGAATACCTAGACCTACTTACTCCTCTTTTGAGCATATAGAACCTCTTTTTGGAAGCAGGTAGGACAGCAAGTAATTGATATCCCGGGGATCCAAAGTTCTGCATTACTATTGTTGGTCTCAGGGTTTTTTTCTGTTATTGGGTCACTTGGTCTGAGGGGGTTTTTTTGTTATTAGGTCACTTATCTTTCTGGTGTAGCTTTAATCCAGGTTTGTAGGTGGCTTCTTTCCTGGTTCCTTTCAAGTTTTATGAGTTCTCATCCTGCTGAATCTGAGTCCAATCTTCCCCAAATAACTTTTCTTTAATAGGTCGGAATGCTCACTTTTTAGTTTATCTAGCAGGTTGTCTGTCTCCTGGGCCTTTTTTTTCCATGTAATCCTGTAACTGCAGCATTACGAGAAACTGGATGAAACTACATAAATCCTTTCTGGATTATGAAAGGCACGTAAAACTTTTTCTTGGAAAACAGTATAATTTTCAAGGCTGCTTGGCTAATAAAAGGCACCTCCTCTGATCCTTTCGGGGAAATTCATATAAAGGGAAGGATGTCGAGGAGGTCCAGTGTGGAGACTTTTTCTGTATGAAGAGAGTAGGGGAGTGGTAGATGGGAAGGAATTTGCCACCAAGAAACAGAAGTCTTAGCATGCTATGCCTGCAGATTTATTCCCTGAACAAAAATTGCATGTGGGGGTGGGGGTTGCCTCGTGACAAACTGTTTCTTGGCTGTGTGACAGCGCAGCACCCGCAGGTACTGCGCTGCCAAGAGCTTTGCTGGCCTTGCAGAGCTCCTGGGGGATGTGCGCTCGTTCCACTGGAGAGGAGCGGATGTGGGTTACTGCAGGCAGCCCTCCTGCTGGTATGCTGAGGGAGAGGCGCCAAGGGGAATGCATCAGGGAACAGCTCCAGTTCTTCCTGGGCTCTCTACTGTGAACCTCTTTTGGGGACCAGGAGGAGATGCTACTTGGAGAGCAGCAGTGCTCCTTCACCCTTGCCTGGGTGAGGAGCCCAGCTGGAGGCCCCGTTCTGCTTCTAAGCGTAGAAATGTGTGGTTTGGGTGGCTGGCAGGGAGAGGAGTAAATGAATTAAATGGCTTGGGCAGTAGAGGTTTGAGCCTGACCCCTGTGTTGGATATGATTCGTTGATTGCTTTTCAGCTGATCGCAACTCTTGTCAAGAAGCGCAAGAAGTTGCCTTTTCCTCCCTTGTATGCTAAGTTAGCAAATGCTTGCCTGCACTGAAGCTGATGGGAGTGAATTCCACCACAAGTGACCCATGCTGCTGTCTGCTTTCTCTGTGTCTGTAAAGGTTATCTATAATAGGCACAGATGTAAACTGTAGGTCAGGCTGTGCAGCCAACAGCATTTCACAGCCAGTTTTGGAGTAGAATAGAATTCAGAGGCAGAATGTCAACTTCTGAGCAGAGTCAGTAGCACATGAAAATGGTCAGATAGTTTAACTGTTGCAGTATTCTTCCAAAATCCTGAATTTTTTTAAAAAATATTTGCTTTGCCAATATGAGGTTCTGAGAAGCAGAATGCTTTCTCAGTGAACTTCAGTTGACTCTGGGGGTGTAAGGACAATGATAGCAAATCCTCAGCAGTAGTTTGTGTCTGACAATGGCTGTGGTTGCTTAGAGAAAGTATTAGAAAAGAGCCAATTTATTTTGTCCCCCACGGAAGCTTACTGATCTCATGAGGCTGCGATTCAGGAAGTTCTGGAATTAAGGCTACTGTCTTTATTAAATAGCCCTAGATGCTTATTTTTCTCTTGTGAGCGTTGTGTAATCAACACTGAACCTTTGTCAGCTCTTGCACATGGACAAACACCAACAGTGGGTGTCTCCTGTCAGGAGTTGTGTAGTGCTGCTGGCAGAGAGAGGTGGATCTAAAGGCACATTTCTGATTGTCACTTCTGTATGAAGCCATCCAAAGGTAGGTTTTGTTTTGTCAGGCTGTGGTATCACTCTAGCTGGTGATTTAGGAAATGAGGGAGCGAGCCACCTCACACTTCGTATGTGTTGTTAGCCCAAGTCCCCTCCCTTTTTTATTGAAGGAATCATTACAGTGAGTGGGAGTATTGTGGGGGTTACTAAGCCACTTGGAGCATCAGTGCCACTAGACTGACAAGATCTGCTCATCTCCTGGTTTTGACTGGTGTCAGATTTTGTCTTGCTCACTTGGGTGGCAGACATTCTAGTGCGCAGGAATTAAGACCTGGAGAATTCAAAGTCTCACTACTTCACCTCTTCTAAACACTTAGCAATGGGTGCTTTACAGTAAGAGTGATAAGCCAGTCTTACAGCTGCTAGTCACCATCAAGTAGGCAGAGAATGAAAGCAGTGGCCAAGCAGTGTGTTGAATGAGTCTATACACCATCCAGTGTGCTTTTTTTCAGTAATACCTAGCAAGAGCTCACTTTTTTATTAGCTTATATGCCTCTACAGAGCTGTAGTGCAATTGCTAGTCTTGGTAGACCAATTGCACTTCTGGTATTGAGTCCCTTCCAGTTTCACTAATGGAGCTTGTAACAACAGAGTACTCCAGTACCCTGAACCATACCCTGGTGAGTGTGACCTGGCATTCCTGTTGATTCGACAAGGTCCTGAAATACAGCCTACCAGCTACAAATAGGAGTGTAAATACTTGGTGCTAATGAGCTACAGCCCTCAGCACATGGTTAACAGTCCAGATCAGGTGGTTGATCCATCCTGGTTCCTGCCAAGGTCACTGAGTCATTTCAGGACTATCAAGTGATGAGATTTTTTTCACTTTTCACCAGCGTGTAATCATATAAATGAGATGCATAAATCTGTCATTAACCACCTTCTGGTGGAATCCACCTTTTGCCTTTGCCAAGAAACCAGCATGGCCCAATAGTTGGTAGAAGCAGCTATGCTGGGAATAAACTAGGGCTAAGTGTGATGGTACACAAAGTATTTACGAGAAGGGCATGAAAAGTAAAGCTGGTTAAAGAGCTATGAGGGGAAGAGATGACCTAGTCACCTCAGTGTAAGTGGTCTTAAAGAGAGGTAGATGTAGGGAAGAGAAATGGATGGCCTGGAACAGGCGAGGTGTTCCTTTGTTGTTTTAAATAGCTGTGGAGTAATGAAGTTCTCATTCTGCAACAATTATTGTTATGAGTTAAGGCAGAGGAACTGAAGTCTGTAGACAGATTTCCTATAGCTTCTTAAAAAAACCAAAACCAAACCCCAACACTCCAGGACATGCAGCCAATACAGTGTCTTTCACAAAGTGGACTTTGAAGAATCGGGTCCCTATTTGACATTCCAACTTGAAACACAAAGTTGCAGTATCAGAAGGAAAGATGGCAGTGAGATCCATCATGCTTGGAGAGGAACTGAATATTCTTTTGACTTGCCACTGGAGTTGCATTTACCAGATGTGCTCAACATTAGTGGTCAGCTCAGCTTATCTTTCCATTCCTGCTTCCCAATAACAAAGAGGCTTTGATTCTTTAAAAATTGTCTCCATTAACTCTTTCCTTTTTTGTCCTCCTTTACTCAAAAGTGCTCTCTTCCGTATTTGTGGCTTTGTCTGTAGTAGCTTTTCACTTCGGAGAGTTTTAAGTAGGGGCCCTTGGGGACCTCCGAGCCCATGTTCTTGTGTTTTCTGTTAAAATTACCAGGATGTCTTTCAGGGTTTTGGTAGACAGATGGTTTTCACTGAAGTGAAGAATAACTTTCAGGATTTTCCACACTTCATGCACCTATGGGACACCATATGGGCTGTCTGCCTTTGAGGACTGTGTTGCTGTAGCACACAACCTGTAATGCCAGTGGTGTTTCATTGTCTGGGTTGGCTGGCATGTTGGAAATTGGGATTCTTACATGGGTGTTTGTGGTTATTTTTGTGATTTAAAGATGTGAGTCGGACTTGCTCTTTACCTACTGGTGATATTATCTGCTTGAGAGGACTAGTGAAAGAATACTAGAAAAGCAACTTGTCATGTAAACAACTTGTCTTAAAATACCCAAGCCCCAGATTAAACAGAAACCTCAAAGCTAAGAAAGCTTGTGTGGTTGAGACTTAGATTCTATCTCTTTATATTGAAGCATTTTGCTTGAAAAGTGTTTGGTATAATAATTTCAGTGTTTATGGTGCAACAGCCCTTCTCATCAAGGAATACTTTGGAGGACAATGTGATGCCTGTCAACCTGGGAGCTGAAACCTCATGATTGTGGAGGCCGTAACACTTTACAAGTTAACACAACTCTGCTGCAGTTATTAATTAACCAAGCAACAGCTTTGCTCTAGCCAAAGGTGCAGGGGCCGGAAGATGAGATGAGCACATACTTCTAGTGCAAAAGGTCTGTATAGTTACGTTTTCTGTAGGGCTTTCCTTTGGAATTGCACCATTCTTTTGCTGTCAGCCCTAGAAGGATCTGCTCTTCAAATGAGGATGGTGTTGTAACATTGCTCTCTGCAGGGTGAACTGTGCCATCAGGACCAGGCTCCTGCTCCTTTGAGGTTCTTTCCCACAGCAAGTGTGAATGAAATTTGAGGTTTTTTAATGGTTAGGTTTTTTGTAGTGATATAATCTCTTATACTGATATGATAGAGCCATTAGTGACAGTTGATCTTCATGGAGGTGGACAAGGCTTTATTTTCATCATTTGTTCATGGGAAATTAGGGCAACAGAAGTGCTGATTCTGCATTAGTTGGATACTCTTCTGCCAGCAAACAGTTTTAAGACGGATCTTGCCATTTCTCGTTTCCTTCCAGGACTCCACCTCTGGATTTCAGAAGATTATCCTGCCAACACTTTGCACTTTGGTGTTCGAAGGGCAGCCCTTGGCTGAAAGTGAGCCTGTAGGACCCCTTTCCATGTAGGACCCCTTTCCATGCAGCAGTTATGTGAGGACAAGGACGATCAGTTGCCTCGTTTTACTGCTTGTGAATTGCTTGTCAGCTATTTCTAGATTCCTACCAAAAGGAAGAAAATCTGCCGGTGTGAACTTGTTCTTGATAAAAACTTACAATCTGGCATTGAAAGTAGGTGTGTCTGTGGGTTTTAGGCAAGTTGCAAGCTTAGTTCTTCCTACCTTGCCTGGGACATCTTTCCATTGGAAGCAAGCACAGCTCTCTCAGTTACAATTCCCGTACACAACAAGTGCAGACATGGGCCTTCAGTTGATATTACAGGGCACCTAGTAAAGAGGCTTCAGTTAACTTTTATACTGGTTAAGGTAGGCTGAAATTGTGAATTAGAGTTATTCAGTAACTCTAACTTGAACTCCAATGACATCACTAAGTTTCTGGTATAAGATGGATAAATGAGGTGATATGTTTTGCTGGGTGAGGTTGTGTGGTTTTTTTCCTCTTGCTGTGTAACTGAGGTATGTGTACAGATAAAGCTTTTTGACTTGCAGCTTTTATTGTAGTGTCTAGACACAGTGTGTGGGGAGTGAGGGAAGAAGCATCTCTCAAGATGCCTTAAAGACTTGCTGCCTAGGTCTTTCTCTTCCTCCAGCAGAGGAGAGGAATAAGGGATGTCTCATTGGAAGCTGGTGCAGTGGGCCTGTGAGTCATCATCATCATGGCTAGGCTTCGCGAACGAAGATTTGTGAAGGACTCTACCCACGCTTGCTACAAGCGCGCTGATGGCTAAAAAGGCCAATGCGAGATAGACACGTCCGGTTGCAAAAGGCACAGCAGAATGGCTCCCCAGGTGGTACTGAAAGGACACGGTTCTTTCTGCGTTGCCTTTTCTCCTCGAGAGTGATCCTGCGTGTATTTTCAAAAGATATTGCAGCATTGTGAATAGTGTGTCTCCAGGCCTCCCGATTGGAGGCCAGAGCAGACCAGTGATGGTGATCAATATGGCCAAGGCTGAGATGTTGTTTCAGGGAGGCCTTATATCTCTTCTTCGGGGCTCCTCTCTTGCGGGCCTGTGAGTAGCTTACTATGAACTACATGCTTGTAGAGGTATGGGAGCAATCTGGTCTTGTTGTGTGCTGGTTTCTTACCCTCATGGGGAATAGCTTTTATATTCTTGCCTGGAGCCTTTTGGAATGGTCAGGCTTGAAAACACTACTTTCAAACCCGCAAATTTCAAGAACTTCACACTGCTCACGGGACTATTTTTTTTTCTTTTCTTAGTGTTGAAGAATTGCTTGTGCTTTGTGCATGGGATTTCTCCCAGAGAAATGAAAATCACTGTCTATTTATCTCTTACTAAAAATACTGTGCAGCGTACTTCAGACTCAATGCCGGCTAATGAAAGTTTGAGTGCTCACTTGCAAGAAAAATGGGAAACTTACTAGTATCATATGTAGAGGAAAGCCGGGGTTTTTTTCCTTCTATAGTAGTGTATTTGTGTTTTCCTGTGACCCTTGCAGAGATCACAGCATGCTTAATGCTCTGTTCCCTTTCCATATGATGAGGCCAGCCTCTCCATCATAACCAGGACTGACAGTTTTGTAGGTATTTCTGTTCATTTGAGAAAGGCCCAGGGGGGATTTATGACCACTAATGTGAAACTCCTTACCAGTAGCTTACTAGTTTAATTTAGCATCTTACTGGTTTAACTCACCTTGTGTCATATCTGAAGGCTCCCAAGGAGATCCTGGAAATTAAGAAGTTGCACAGTTCACCCTGTAGGCAGTCTTGGTGGGGGGTGAAGCTCCCAGCGTGGGAATCCCCTGAGGTCAAAGCTTGAGGAAGGCAGTTGGGGCAGTGAAAAAACTTAATTACCTCCTAGATGCAGTCTCCAAGAACTACAGCAATCTGTTGCTTGATGCCAATCATAGGGTTGAACCTCTAAGTGCAGTTGTAGAGCCAACATGCAAGCAAATAGAGTAACTTTCTTTTTTCCTGCTTTCTTCAATGCCCCTGGGGTTAAGGGTGGGGATGAAGGTTTCCCTGTACTGTGTGATGCACCACAGACGGGAATCCCAGTCTCTTCTCTCTGCATGGGCATGCTTGCTGTGCATGGGATGAGAGGTCTTCCAGGAGAGCTGTGATGTCAATGGCTCTATTCTGTTAGTGTTTTCTTTTGGTTTTTTTTTTCTTTCCAGAGCAGCTGTTTTGAATTTTCCAGTTTTTGCTGTAATCTTTGAACAAGCTTTATTTTATTATGAGAGAGACGCTGCGGAAGCGTGTGGGGTGGAGTGAAGACACGCATACATGTGAGTGTCGAGGTCATTTTCAGTTCTGATTACTGGCCTGAAAACCGTGTTTAAACTTGCTCCTTGCCTGCTGTTTGAACATGGTCCAATGGTAAGAGGCATTAATACATTTCTTCTTTGCAAATCATCAACCTCACATCTTCCAGTAAAGGAAAGAATTTGAGAGTATAGCTTCCAAGAGTAATAGCCCTGTCAACCCTATGCAATGCACAGGCTCCAACCAAGAAGTTTCAAGGAAAATATTCAGAAAAGGGGAAGCTGTCTAGTTGTATCCCTGATGGTTTTTCATTTAAACTATTTGGCGTTGCAGAGAAATCACTGTGCTCCTTTTTTTCAGGTAGACATGGAGCCATACTGGAAGTAATGACTGTGTGGACTATCTTAATCCAAGCACGGGGTAGAGAAATTAAGAAAACGTCTCTTACTTCCCCAGTGTATGTTGATGATGCTCTGTAGTTTGCCACTGTTCCCACTATCCACTTAATCCCTTGATAAAAACACACTTGGAAGTATTGGAGGCTGCTTCCAGGTACTCTGCTTTCTGCTTACATCTACCTCCTGATCACAAGAAAGAGCTGAGTGCCTTGAGCAGTGCTTGAAAGGTTTAAAGGAGGATGCTGAGCAACCATGAGGACACTGGTAGGTTTGGGGATTTGGGTGGTGTCTGGGTCTACATCCATTTCCTTTGAAAAACATTATAACAGCAGTGTCCTGCCAGTTTTTAGGGTGAATGTTTAGGAGGGAATAAAGTGCTTTAAACTTCTTTCAACAAATGAGCTTATCTTAACCATCCCGTCCAGAGCTGCAGTTAGCAGTTGTGACAAGGAATGAGTGTGTACTGTGATTAAACATGTACTCCCGTAGTTAGAGGCAGTATGCTGCTTCTGGGAGCAAGAACTCTTGCTGTGGTAATGCTTGTGAATAATTCTAAAAAAAGGAATGCTCATCTCTCCGTGTTTTCTGTGGCTTTGAGGATGACTGGGACATAGAAAGCCCTGAAGATATGACTGGATGAAAAAATCCTTGCAGATAGGAACAGATTTTTTTTTTTTTTAACCTTGTAAAACAGAGTTTAAAGCACATAGGAGACTTAATTTTCCTATTCTTGTGTTTTTTTATGGAAAAATGACCCAAGGAAATCAAGGGCATAACTGCTTCAAGTGAGTTGAGAGTTGGCCAGGGATAAAGTGGTGGGTTTTATCTTTTGGATTTCCTAGAGCTGTCCAGTGTTGCAGTTGATTGCAATGCCTTCTCCTTGTGCTTCAATTACTTTGCTCTATAATGTGGTCTTGTTTTTGTGCCTTTCCCATGTATCAACTGAATGGTTTTGTGGGAGCTGGTATGTTTCAGCTTTTCTACTGTAATTTAGGTTCTATAATAGGAGTTTGGTTTAATGTTCATCTAACAGCTTCCTTGCATGTTGATTACAACTTTCTTTAAACTGACAATCCTTCCAGTGACTCAGATTTTGTTTCTCTTGCCCTGAGTTCCTTGGCTTTATTTAGCTTTTTCACTCTCCTTTTTCAGATCAATGTGTAGTTCTCCTGGCACTGTTTGTTGGCAGAAGGTGGGGAAAACCGGGGAGAGTCTAGGAGACAGTGGCAACAGATAAGATGAGGCCATTCCACTAGGCAAGTGTGTGGAGACACAGTTGAGGTGAATGGCACATGGTTAATGTTCTGTTCTGTGAGGCATTATGGCTACTAAAATTGCTGCTGTAAAGTTCATTGTTGGGTGCTTTCTAACCTCTTGCTGACTCAGAGAATTTTAATCTGTTGTTTTTTTTTTTACGGTGTCAGAGATGCCATTTACCCTTTTATCCTGTGCTGATTGACATTTGTTTTCAGATGGTTTTAAGGTAGTGTCCATTTTAGGATTAATTATGTACTAAATATTTTTCAGTTTTTCTGGGCTGAGAATCTAGTAAGCAAGTCTTCAGTGGTATAGCTGTTAGTACTTAAATTCCCAGTCTCGAGGGATATGCAGGTAGCTGTCATTTTTTCTTGTCAGTGACAAGGCGGGAAGAAAAGTATAATTTAATTCCTTGGCTCCGTCATGAACCAGAAAGTTCTGAGCTCTTATTCCTGGTGCCACTGGAAGGTTGCTCTTGCACCATGGACAGATCATGTACACCGGAGGGTAGCACTTCAGTGTTCTTCATTGCAGTCCATTCCAAGGAGCCTTGAGCAAGCTGGCTAAGAGGAATGCAGCGACACAAATCAAGTCTGTTCTCACTGTTGGTGAATCTCATTCATTTCAGATGAAAAAATGGCTTAGTTGGGCTCTTCCCCTTATTCCCTGTGTGGTGATGTGATATGGGGAAAGCTCAGCCCACCAGCCTTCTATTTGTCAACAGTTAAGGGGGTTTGCAAGGTTTGTCCTTGTGATAATCGAGTGCTGCTCTAAGGTGGTGCAGGCAACTCCTCTGTACGCGACTCAGTCTGTCCTGCATTTTTTGAGTGTATTGGCAGAGACTGGGTTCTGCCACTGCTTTGATGCCTCTGCACATCAGGTTCTAGGCTGGACTTGCCTCTGTGACACACAGAATTGTCACAGAACCTGTATCCTGATGATACCATTATCACTGTGTCTCCTGATGCTTCCGTTAATGACTGATGTCTGATTAAAGTGTCTGTTACTGCAGAATTTCAGCTTTGACTCGTAATCCAGGGCACCACTTCTGCTAGCATGAAAAGTTATGCTGTTGTGATCATAATGACCTGTCTAGCTTCATTTTGGTTCATTATTGTTTTCTTTGACATAGGAGATAAGAATAGGATGGAGGAGCTGAGAATTTTTCTGATTGTCTCATTCAGAAAATGGATGTGACTGGGACAATGAAGGCATAATTTGTTTTCTCATCCCTCTCCCAGGGGTTAGGCTTGTACAGGGAAGGGGTGGACAAGGAACTAGTTCATTCTTCTTGACTGAATGAAAAGGTGAATGAATGGTATTCTCCAGTAAAGTGTCAATTCAGAAGTCTCATTGGAAAAGTTGAAGTGACAGAAGTTACAGAAGTAGATTTCTAGTTTTAGATAAAATTACTTTTCTTTAATTTTTAATCCCTTTGTGTTGGAACAAGGAGCCAAAGGAGTGATGGTAGGACTAGGCAGGGCAGCCTTGGCAGGCTGCAAGGAGGAGATGGGAGTGTTGCAACCTTTGAGTTGTTAACCTTTTGAAGTGGCATGGGGTAGTGGCATTACCCTTGCCTCAACCAGGCACGTTTTATCTGTGACATACCCAGCAAATTGCCTTTTGCCTCAGAGATGGTGAAGGGCTGTTAAACCTGTTTGGCTTCGAGGCAGTCATTCTGTGGATTCTCTTTATCTGCATTGTGAGGGTCAGGAGGCCTGCAAAAGCCATCCTCTTCTCATGTCTCATGTCTGCTCTGCAGGACCAGCACTTAAGGCAAAAGCTCCTGTGTTGGATGAGGGGATTTTAGTAAGTGCTTACAAAAATAGTAGTAGACTGTCCCTCCAGGGCCAGGTAAGGGGGCTGCAATGCTTGTGGAGAACTCTGCAGCCACAATTGAATAAGCCAGTGATTGCTCTGCTCGAGTATGATGTTTGAAGATCTTATTAGAGAAAATTGAACATTGAACTAGGTCTGATTTTAATTTTGATACTAAATTCTAAAAGCCAGTTGTCACGTGTTTCTTATTTTCCCCATCAGAATAACCTGGTTTTAACATAAATGACTGACTGCATTGGTGTCTGTCAAAATGCTGGCTTCAGCATGAAGAAATAATTGATCTGCATCATGTACCCATAAGTGCATTTTTGGCAGTGATTGTGTTTCTTAGTACATCACACATCTGTAGCAGGTGACAATAATGCAGAACAAAGCTATGAGCATTTCTCTTTGCTTCTCTTTTTCTTTTTTCTTCCAGCTATTACAGACTCCTGTGAGGTTGCAGAGACAAGCCTAGGTAATGGGGGTGGTTGAGCAGAATCCAGAAGCCCTGGAAAGAGTGGGAAAGTGAGAGAACTCCACTTGTTCAGTGCATGGGAGAAGTTTAAAGCATAAAATAAAGAAAATGAAAACCATCCTAAAAAAGAGTAAAACCTTCTGATGGGAATAATCATTAAAGTATCTGACCTCCCTCTGCTGCTCCTGTCACAGCTAACATGCTCCTGACTTGCAATTTATCCTTGCCTGTGTTTTTGGCATGTCTCAGTAATCCCTTTTACGTTATTAAAACAAGTGCCACATAAACACAAGCAAAGGTTTTCTTCTTACTGTTCCACCAAAGGATATGGCTCATTGCTGAAGGGATCATTCATTTAGTGGAGCAACTAAACTCAAAGTATGAAAATTTTCAGGGTTTCCAGTGATAAGTCTTTCCTTTGGAAATTTTCTGTGTTAAGAATACAAGAAAACTTTTGACTGTGGACATTGGTCTATTAGGAGTTGACTTCTTGTTAAGTTTAATTTATGTGAGCCTCATAATGCAGGTGACTGCTTGGTAGTAGAAGCTGAGATAGACTGGAATCTATAGAGGGTTATTGGCTTGATCTTTTAATCTGTTAGCTCATTCTTCGCTCCTCTTTTCTGTTTGGATGTTGTAGTATTGAGATGTTTTTGGAAAGAGTACTGGGAAAACTTGCAAACATTTTTCAAACAAAAGATGATTTGTCTTCATGGCTGGGAGGGTTCATTTGGACACTTGCTCTGAAATTTTTTTTTTTTGTTGTTTGGAAAACTGAAGTTCTTAGAAGTTAGATGGCCTTGGCTTTCTTTGTTTTTTCCTCTGTTTCAGACATCTGTATCAGCTCTCTCACCGAGCTCTTTATCTTACTTGGCTTTTCTGTGGATGCCTGGAGGCCTTGGCTCACATTCTCAAGAGTGTCCACTGGTTCAAGAAGCCATCGCTGCTATCAAATTACCTTGACAGCTGTTGTCCCATTTCATATTTGCCATCCCTTCCCCCTGTCTCCCTTGTGATTTTTGGCAGAAGCTGTGGCTATTGAGCAATAAAACTTGGATCTGAGAATCCTGTTGCTGGTGGGAAAATGAGATGAGAGTATACTAGTTAATTCCTTGCGACTTGACTTCTTGCTGATGTACAATCAGTAGCATCTTTATTTAAAAACAAAACCTACCACTGGCTACTCTGTGGATTGAGTGGACGGTTTGTTTACTCTTCATCTGGAGTTGTGTGATAGGTGCTGGTCTCTTAAAATAGCACACTCTATACCAAGATGTTTATGACCAGAAAAGCTCTTGATTTGGAGTCCTTGACAAATACCAAAGGACTGCAGAATAGCTGAGATGTTCGTGTTAATGAAAGACATCCATAAGGGCACAATCAACTTTGTCTTCATGTTAGTTTTATTGATGATCCTGCCCCTGTGTAATCTAGAATAGAGCTCCTGTAGTGCTATTTAGTAGACATTAAAGATGACTCTATAAGAAGTACTTGGTCTTGCTTTGATTTGAACTAATAAAATGTAGATGTAGCATATGTGGGTTCTTCTGTGTGTATTTGGGGATCAATTGCCAGTCTTTTAAATGAAACCATAAAACACTTTTGACAGCTGGCAGAAATGGTGATGATCTTGGGGCCAACCATCACGAGAGAGCTGCCATCTCTGTAAACCTCTCCTTTCAAGATGTCTTGGGTTTCTTTTGTCAGTTGTTTGAGAAGTTGGCTGATGCGTGGCATGCTTTAATCTCTACTGATCATTCTTCTTGTCCCTGTTGGAACATGTCAGTAACTAAATTTTGTGTAACATACTGGCAAACTAGGAAGGAAGGAGCAGATCTTAATTGGAAAGATGACTGACAGAAAACAATTAATGTATCCAGAACACTCAGTTGTGAGGAACGCATATAGAAAAAACATAAAAATTCTTTTGCTTGTAATGTGTATGATTTACTAGCTGATAACATCAGTGTGAAATGTAAAGCTTGTAAAAGGCTGGATCAAACCAGCTTTAGTGCTTGTCTTACAGCTCCTAAATTACTGTTCCAAAGTGTGAAGACCAGACTCCTACTGAAACACTTGCTGCCCTGTACTGCATGTGTCTGTGGAGAAGGACACTTTAAGAAGTTAGTGGATGGTTCTGCTGTGCATGGAGCGAAATCATGAGTTCAGAGTGGCTGTAAATTTGAGGGCTGGGGCCCTGGGGTTCCATCATGGTTGGAGTGAGTGGATTGTGGCACATGATGAGGTCTTAGCATCTCAGCATGTGCTGTGGAGTCCTTCTGGGTCTGAAGAATGGCTGTGGATACAGTGCGTTCAGCTGTGAAGTCAAGGGGGGAAAACTCAAAAAGCATGGGGTCAAAGAGGATGTCCTCTGACTTTAGAAAATCACAGCTACATCAATATTACCCCCTGGAAAAGAAACAGAAGTAAAATAGAGAATGGATTATATCTAGGTGAAAAAGCATGAAGCTGTAATGTTTGAGTTGCAGGGTGGAATGCACGTGTTTTCTCTTGACGTGTGGGGAAGTAACATTTTACTGACTTCCCCCCCCAATGAAAACAAACACTCTTAAGGCCTCAATTTGGATCAAAACTTGATTTAAGCTTTTTTGGTTTTTGCCAGTGTTGTTTTTTGTTGTGTTTTGTTGATTTTTGTTTGTTTTTTTTTTTTTTAAGGAAAAATGTGGCAATTTTTCTGCCCTGTCCCACATCCCTTGCTATCCTGGCATTTAGCATGGGTTTAAACAAGGTGCTCCTTGGCCCGATCTCTCCATGGAGATTGCAGAAAGCGCTGGAAGGCTTGAGCTTCCTGCGATCCCTGGCATGTCTTCCCTTACGCAGCTACGGTTATTGTAGCAGTAGGGGACTTGTTAGTTTTCCAACTGCAGTTCCCAGCAAACGTGTCCGCTCTGCGGTGTAGACTCCTGCATGTTCGGTGCTAAAATAGTTCTATAGCTTTCAGGCATCTTGCATTTCAAATAAGGGTGGAGAAGCAAGTGTTGGCCTTTAAGGCAGAGGTTTCAAAGCTTTCTGATATCAAAGGCCATGTTGACAACTTGGCAAGAGCTTCTGGGCCCAAGTGTGTTAGATCTTTAGGATAGGGGCTGACTTGCTGCAGGCATTGGGAAGGATGTTTTGCATTGCTTAAATGTGTTGTCAGGTGTGTTATGTCCTTTCTCTGCAGTGTGGCTGCTGAAATGTCTCTTCTGTTTGTGCTAGGCTTGGCTCACTTTCCCTTCAGCCGGAGAAGGGGTTAATTTGCTGTTGCAGTCAGCTTGTCTTTTGCTATCCAGTGTCTTCTGCCTAAAACTGCTCTGGTGGAGAATCCCATTTCCTGACCCCTCAGCTGTAGCAGCTCATGCAGTGGCTGGGGAGGGTGGAAGGGAGCATTTGCGGAAAGTGTTAATCTCTGCTGGCAGGTTACAGGGTGGGAGGAGGCATCTCAACAGTGAGCCCTTTGCAGCCCTCTCCTGGGTGTGGGAAGTAGGTAGGGTCCTGCAAACTTAGGAAAGCAGCCGGTTCTGGCAGGGCAGAGCTTGTCTATCCTGGTCAAGGTCTCAGAGGTCTTACCAGGTTACTTGCTGCTTGTTGACTGTTTGAAATACCAGCATGTGTCGCTTCCGCTCTGCTCTCACGCTTCCCAGCCTCGCTGAGCTGCTGCTCTTCCTCCTTGCGTGTGGTGCTTCAGCTGCGTTGGTTTGCTGTGGTATCTGACCATCTTTGGGTGCTAAACAAACGCCTTACCAGTGCTTAATGAACTGCGCTTGCATCTGTAAGAAGGTTTATTTTCAATTCCTGTGTGAGGCAAGAGAAGTGCAAAGAACAGTGCTACAACACAGTGCAGAAAGATAAATGCACAGGGATGTACCAAAACTTTTCTTAACATCAGTCCTCCTGCAGCCAGTGGAGCTATGAGGTGTGGAGTGCGACCTGGCTAATTGTTTGGATCCTTGTCTGGCTCATGGAGCTCTGAGCTGCACGGCTGGCTGGCATGCTGGAAGGAGCAAAGCTGGCACAGATGTTTCAGCTTTTAAATGCAGTCACAGGTTTTGGTCTGAGGTAGAAGCATACTTTAAGAGCTACATTGTTTTGCACGAAACACTAAACAACAAATCCGTAGCAGTGTGGAGGAGAAGCCAGTTCTCCTAACTCCTGGTCATGTGCTTTCACCACAAAGACCCTGTTTCTTCTTTTACTTAACTGAAGAATTCCATTAGATCAAAAGCTAGTTAAGGAAAATAGAGCCCCATGTGGTCCTGTGTGGTTACTTAGGCAAGTGCTATTTTTAGGAATCCGAATTGAGTAAGCCCTGGCTCTTGCCGCTGTTAAAATCCATGGAAGGAAAATTAAAAGGTCTACCTTCATCTCAGCTGCATGTAGGCCACTAGGCTCCAGCCATTCGGGGTTTTTTTCTTTTTTTTTTTTTTTTCTTTTTCCCTCACTTGTGCCTCCCCCAGCACATTTGTTGCCTTGCGGGGATTTTTGCCTTTCCAAATGAGAGTTAATCAGTTCCTTGGGCGTGGGAGATTTGGAATAAGGCAGGTAGGAAGTAACGAGTTGTTCCCGTTGTTAATGAGCTCTTGCCCTCCAGTCCTAGGGTTCAGCCTAACTCAGCTTAACTTCTCACTTTAGCTTCTGTGGCCCAGTTCTATTGGTCTGTAGGTGTTTATCTCCTTATCAAGAGCAGGGAGCCCAGGCTTGCAAAATGCAACTTGTTTGCAGCACTTTCGCCTTGGTGATGAAGAAAACTTCTTCCTCACAGTTTTATATACAGTCCTGCATGACCTGCTTTGTAGGAGCATTTGGGGTGGTGGGTAGTGATAGAAGACAGACAGTTTGGTCTTGAATAAAAATGGAAGAATACAGTTCCTTTTCTGAAAACAGTTGCCTGACATGACCAGATTCCTCTCCACGACTTCATGCCCCAGCTTGCAACATACAGAGGTTTCGTTGGTTATTTTTGTGAGTATTTTTCTGAGCAGAAAAGCAGAAGAGGGGTAAGGTGGAGGGCACGGCAGAAAAAGACTCTGAATGCTGAGAAAGCTTTGGTAGCATGGCTCCACGGAAAGCCTGCTGAACCTTTTTGAGTTGGCTGAAAAGGCTGAGAAGTGTAAGCACTGCTGTGTTTGATTCATGCTGTTTGCACAAATTGCCTTTCCATAAGTTTTTAATTAAAAAAATGTGAGGAAAACACTCTGTCACAATTCTAATACCCTTTGTAATGGCATGGAAATTTAACCAAAGGACTTGATTGAGAAGTGAGAGCAAACAGTGTTTTGAGTTTGAAAAGACCCTCTGTTGGCTGATAATTTTCTTCACTTTGCATGATCTCTGTTTGGAGAACCCTTTGTTTAAAAACAACAGCAATAACAACAGAAAAGCTCCTGAAATCTTCTGTCAGGGCTAAATTTGCTGCATTACTGGGCTGTATGGAGAAGACATAGCAATATTCTGTGAAAAACTTGAGATCCTTCTAAATGCTGAGCAAGTAGCTGGTGACCTTTTAAGCTTGGTTGACATGAGCCACTTGCTAATGTTTCATGTCAGGATGGGAAATTAGTCAGGGATGACAGTTGTCTATGCTGGTATAAATGCAGTTAGATGGGCAAAGATTTCATAATGTTTCAGTTTTCTCCATTTAGTTTTCTCCATTTAGAGATCTGGATTGAGTTTGGCCAGCAAAAGAGTGATCTTACTGATACAAAGTGCATGTTCCCCTGGCAGTCCTAGGTATGTCTGACGTGTACAGAACCCGCAGGTGACTTAAACTGAAGCAATGCCCTAAAACAATAATAGGAAAGTATTAGTCTAGGGATAGTTGAGGGTCAAAACATCCTTGACTGTGCTTAGAGTATGGCATGTACAGTGCTACACTGCTGTGACATTGGTAGCATGAACAAGGCTCAGGGATATTTAACAGATATATAAGGATCTGTTGGCTAAAAGATGCCTCATCCACGTATGTGTGTAGTCAGCTCTTCTTCTCTCCCCACCCACAGCTGCTCTAGCTGTGACAGTCAATCAGTTCTATAGAGCAAGAAGCTCTTCAGGTCAGAATGGAAAATGCTTACATGTGGAGGATGTGTTCTTGTGGCTGTTGGGGATTGTACTTGTGACCCCTTTCTGCAGTCATTCCCAGGACATTGGCTTCCCACTTCATGTCCTGTAATGCTTATGGCAGAGTTGGGATTTTGTTTGTAGGACTCTCATCTGTGCAACTGTTCTACCTAAACACAAGGTTTTGCTGAGTATCTGTTTTCAGAACCTCCAAAAGGAGGGTGTTGTTAACTGTTTCTCAGGGCTAAAGTTGTCTTCTGTCTGGACGATATGGAGGTTTTATGGCTTCCCATCATGAAATGGAAGTGCAAGTAACTAATCCTGAAATCTTTGAAAAACGTGGAATAGATAACACTTAGCTGCCCACCATGTGGGCAGGGGATGAGAAACAGCATCAGTATGTGAACTGCTGCAAAGAGCAACTGTACAGAGCTATAAGATTGGGAGCCAGGAATTTTCATCATAAAATATTGATTGCTTTCCTCGTGGAAAAGAAAATTGAGGTAATGTCTTGTTACTGCAGAGTCTCAGTATCTATTTATCTATCTAGGCTGCAGCCTAGATAGAGAACAGACCACTGCCATGCCAAGAATGGAATTAGGAGATGTGATGTCCTACGGTGACAGCCACTAAACTAACTGGCAAGATGTGACATCCAGTAAAGTGAACATGCATAGCATTTTTCGCTTGTGTCCTTGCAGTTGAAAACATGCATTTTAATGTTTTCAGTCTGTCAAACAAACTAGTTCTCTAAATGTGCTTCTTCTCCC
Organism: Cephalopterus ornatus; assembly: GCA_013396775.1. Lineage (NCBI taxonomy): Eukaryota > Metazoa > Chordata > Aves > Passeriformes > Cotingidae > Cephalopterus > Cephalopterus ornatus. The sequence continues at coordinate 355,740 of VZRE01002877.1, forward strand.
GCCCCCAACCTCACACTTTCTGGGTATCACTGCAATGGGCGACTTTGCTGACTAGCCTGAAAATCTGTTTTTTTCTGTGTGTTTTGCTTCCCTCTCCCCTACCCCCCAGTGTTGTTTCCCTAATGCTGTTTTTTTTTTTTTCTGAATTAGTCTTTGATATCCACAACTTGTATTTTGTGTGTTAGCTTTGGGTGTGTTTTCACCTTAAAGTCCTATTGGAATATGGGATGATCTAGGTATATTCTCTAGGATGTCTTTACTTTTAAAAAAAGATCCTATTTTTAAGGTAGATATTTTGCAAGAGACAGGTGAGAACTGCGTTTTTGGAGTAGGTAAATGCCAGTGGTGTTTTTAATTATTTTCTTTTGGCAGAAGTATTTTTGTTTGGTTGAGGGTTTTTTGCTTTGTTTAGTATGGTTTTGTTTGTTTGTTGTTTTGGTAGCTTTTGTCGTGTTTGTTGTTTGGGGTTTTTTGATTGTTTTGTTTTAAAGGAACAGCTGTGGAATTATTGCCACACTGTGTTTGGGAGCATTCAAAGCAGAATGCAAAAGGTGACTGAATACAGATGTCCAGGGGCAGTGGTGTTCATTCTGTGTTTATTTGACTCCAACCAAAGTGAGTGGAGCGTGTCAGTCCCCAAAGAGTTGCCTTAAATGGCCAACAGCATGGCTAATCTTACTTTACTCTGGTCCCAGGTTTCCCCTCTAAGGGGAGTGAGTGACTGTGATATTTTTGAGAGTTACAGGGGGTGTGAGAAGGTGTGTAGAAGAAGGGCGCTGTAAGAAGCTGGCAGAGAGCAGTTCAGCAGCAGGGGTTTAGCTCCTGCACAGCCACATATTGGGTAAAGCACCGGCAGCTCTTATTCCCCAACAGAGGAAATAGTGACTATTAAGTAGAGAAGATTGTGTTGAGAATTACAACATTAAAAAAAGATCGCCTTGCTTTGCTGTGCAAGAGGGAGAAGCTGACTCACGGCAACCTGTGTGACAGAGCAGTTGGAAAAGTGTGTCGCTTCAGCCCGGGAGAACTGTAAGAACAGAAATGAGGTAATATATATTAAAATTACATCAAAGGCTCTGGGAGATTTTAATGAGTTCAGCCCCACATTTATTTTCATGGTTAGGAACAGAAATAACTGAATCATGTCATGGAAATATTCTGGAATGGGGAGATGTAACAGCCAAGACTGTCTCTAAGCTGGTCAAAGGATTTGTTAACTCCAGGTGGGCTGCTTCACATTAGGGTATTGAGAGCTTGAAGAGAGAGGATTTAGGCAGAGCAGAGACCTGGTGAAGGTCCCAAAATGTGATAATCAGGTAAGCATGGCAGAGTATTCCTTGCCTTAGCACTTGGCATCAGCAGCAGGGTCTATTCAGCTGTGCTTTGGGCTATACTCTCTCTTTATTCTTAGGACTCCCTATTAGGACTCACCTCAGCAGGGCTCAGCTGTTCCCCAGAGCAGCTCTTGGCTCAGGTTTTCCTTTGCAGATAACCAGGTACTGCAGTGGGGTAGCACTGCCAGTCATTTCAAGGCTTACATTTTTAAGGGTACCCCATATTGCAGGGGAATTAGTGCTTTCTTTGCAGCCCCCAGAGTGTGTCAGGGACCAGTGCCATCCTACCATCCTCTCCTGTCCTTCTTCCTCTCCCAGAGCTCTTTCCAGCAGTTGGCAAAGTCTGGGCCTTTTCTTTACACGTGTGCCTGTGGCATATTCAGAGTGCTGCAGGAGGTCTGTCGTTGAGCTGAGCATGTAGAGTTGTATGTGCCAGTGTCAGCAAACCTTTCCTAATGGTTGGGTTTGAGAGGGCTTCTGCATATTCTCTTGCTTTTCTATGCTCTCCTGGGGCCACTTAAGCCACTGCTAGTGCTGCCACGCACTGTGTGTTTGTGCAAGCAAGAACCTAAGTATTTTCCCCAGGCTTTGCTGAAGGAAAGAGAAGTTTTTAAAAATGACATGCTTTTGTTTTATTCACTTTGCCTAAAATGAAGGGAAATGTTACTCTGCTGGTCAGAGGTTTGTGGAAGGCAGGGCATGTGCGTGCCTGTGATAGAGGTGAATGTATCTGCTCTGGCACTCAGCTGCAGCTGTAAGGTTACTCTGCAGCTTGTGGGAATTATCTTTGTATGGCATTTCAGTGGCAGCAAAGGCTTTAGGCACTGGAGCTTGAGCCCTGCCCCTGTAGTTTTGGGGAAATGCATCAGCTCCCATTGGACTGGATGGTGACTATGTCCCAGAAGGAGCAGGGAAGCCACAGACTGAATCAACAATGAATGCATTTGGCAATGCATTTGCATCTCCTTAATTAGTATTGAGACAATCATGGCTGCAGAGAGGTAGATTTTAGGCTGGACCAGTCTAGTCTTCCCATTTGGAAGCAAGATGAGAGATATGAGAAACAGAGCCCTTCAAATTGGAAACCACTTCTCTTTTCCAGGTGACTAAGCTAGGAAACCTTCAGTAAGATTATTTCTTAGGAAGAATTTTTAAGGTCCTATTTGTAGAGGGAAAAAAAAGGAATTTCTGTAGCATCATATTGTTGCCATTCTACTAATTTCTTAGAGTTGAACCTCCACAGTACCTGAAAAACTGTCTTTTCCTCTCTCCTTTTTTGGACAGATTTTGCCTTGAATAGGTAAATTCTAAAAGCAATGCAAAGAAATTCTGTCTCTTGGTTATCTGTTCATGGAATAATGCTACTATTATCCCAACTGGCAAATTGCTTGGAAAATTAAGTTAACCAAATATTAAAAATCAGTATTATTCTGTGGTGCTTCAACTTGATTGTCTGCATCCTCCGTAAACTTATGAGAGAAAATTGTAACTTAAGGTTCAGCCACCTTTAAGGTCTTGGTGGACTTAATCTTGTGTGTCTGATACTGATACTTTGCTATATTTGTGCATATTGCATGTTAGGAAGGCATGAGGCAATTCCCTGATCTCTTCCTCATGCAGAAGTGACACCTGCTATGCTTTGCAATGACTAACATTATACACTGAATTACACCCTTACTGAGCTTTGTATTGTCCAGGAGAGGGCCCATGATCCACGTCTGCTGCCTATGGTAAAGCATTTAGGTCAGTGTAAAAAGAATAAACAACAGACACTCTGCAGAATGAATAACATGGGGAGAGAGGGAGGAAGCCTTAGGTACCCGGTTCCCATGGGTGGTGCATCCTGAAGTGGGTTTGCTACTAAGATGCTTTTGTGGAGCCGTGTTATGCCAGGTCCTGTTCTTGTACATAACCACAGAACAGAATTCCCTCTGAGGAATGGATTATCTTTACTTCGCTTTCAGATGCAGACAGTGTTAGACATCATAGTCTGACCCTGAAACATTACTTTAATCTGCCTTACATCAGAGAGGAGATGCTTTTTGATTTCAAAAATGCTTTAATTGCCTTCTGTATTATCCTTTTCTGGCGTAAATTGAACATTTAAACATAGTACTGCCAAAGATTGAGTCTCTGGGCTCTTTAAAGTAGAGCAGTAAAGTAGGTTTTCTTCACGCTGAAAATGCTGTGTTACACTTTGATAGAGCACAGTAAAATGTGACTGCCTGAGATGAGCAGTTGCTTCACTGTGCATGACAGAGCAAATCAATTTTCCTCCCATTGCTTTTCTTCTTGGGATAACATGCCAAAATAGTCAGTACCCTGTACTATGAATGTTCAGGGATAGACAAATTGTTCACTCTAAGTTAGTGGGGTTTTTTCGTTTCTATTTTTTTCTCCCCTCCAATAATGGCTTAAATAATTTTGCCTTTGGAAGTCCTAGCAGAGGATTTCAGATGTCCTAAAAATGTGTTGCAAGTTTACTGATTCACTAAAAGATTTTTGTAGGCTTTTTTCTCCTGTCATCCCATACCTTCTTTTTCAATTTGGCAAGCAAGTAGGAAGTGTGGCTGTTTTAAAAAGTATAAGGTGGTTGTGGGGAAGGTTTGGCACACCTATGTGTGTTCTGTTCGTAGAGATCGCTTCTGGAAAACGCAAGTCTTTCTCTTGTTTTCTAACATTAATAGTACAGGATTATACTGTGAGATAAATTATTAACACTGTTGTGGTGAACTGGCAAGCGTGCCATCCCTCGAGGAGACAGAAGTGAAATACAAATCATTTTAATCTGTCAAATTTTGTGTTGTAGAAAGAGTAATACAATCTAACAAGAGTAGCTGTGAGTTGTAAACAGAGATAATACAATTAGGAAGCAGTTGGTGCACATCGAAGAAAACAGGAAATGTACTGAACTTCATGGATTTGTAGGGCTGTGGAGTGCAGCGTTTTGACAGGTGATACTTTTTGGTTGTCTCTGTAGTCCAATGTACCAGGAAAGGTATCAGGTTTTATGAAGAGTTGGGTGCTTAGTACTTGGCAGACTGGCTGTCTGTGGGGTTGGTTTGAACAACCAGGGCAGCATCTGAAAAATATGAACCATAGGATGAGAAGGGACTTTCTTGAAATCTGAGAAACTAACATGGCCAGTGGTACAGCCTGTGTAACTCTGGTTGGCTGGGCTTTTGGGTGTTGTGTTTTTGCTTGTTTTGTTTTGTGTTTTTTTTCTTCCCTTCCTAAAATAGCCCTGCTTCTGCTGTTCCAAAAGGATGAAATAATAAATCCTCGTCACAAACAACGTTTTGCTTTACCTGTGGTGGACAACACTTTGACTACAGCACAAAGTTAGAGAAATGTACTGAAATTCTCAGGGAAAAAAGCATGATCAAGAATGTTATTGCATAACACTTAGGGTTATGAGAAGGTTATTAGAAGAAGCTGAAAGCAGACAGTTTCAGTAACTGTCACACAGCTACTCATAAAAGCTCCTATTTAGCGGTCATTTCTATAGAAGGCCGGAATTCCACTGTTTATGCCTGCAGATGGCAGATTTGTAATAATGAAACTACAACAAGGTGTGTCACAGATGTTGGTACCTTAAAATCTCACATCCAAGTCATTGTCTTGGATTCCTCTGAATGACGTTTCCTGCAACGCAGAGGATGATTAATCTGTGCTGCTCTCTGGACCTGGTAGGCTGCAGGATGCTGTCGATTCTCAGAGGAAGCTGGATATCAAAGGGGGCTGGGAGGTTCTGTGAAGGCATCAGCCTAAATGATACAAGCTTAACAAAGACTTTAAAACCAGCTGGATTTAAGGACTGGAGTGTGTTACAATGATACTGCATATTGTAGTATAATTAGATCTGCTGGAAAGGGGCAAAATGAGTCATGCAGGAGTCAGAATTTGGCCTGTCTTAGAAAAAAATCCATCTCTTGAAGACTTGTCTTGATATTTAGTTGGTAGACTTGCTAAATGTGTTGACAGCATTTCAGTCACACGAATTTTTTCCTAGATTGAGGGGACAGGCGTCACCTGGTTTTCTTGGTGCATCAGGTTTTATACAGACTCTTTTCAGATGAAGGTGAAAACCTGCCTAAACATGAGATGGAAAGATGTTAAAGAATGTGACATCTATTTAGTGATGCCTTTGTGGTCAAAACGGTGCAGAAAAGGACAACCTCTGCTACCTCCACTAAATTGAAAACTTGAGACATAAATCAAGTGACTTGTCTCAACATAAAACCTATTTAAAAGAGCTTCCACTTTCCCAGATTATTGCCAAATGTCTGTTTAGAGACATCTGAAGCCAGCATAACTGCTGAAATAACATATGCATGTGTATTATCTATATTAGGTTGATGGTGTTCTGGTCTGCTTCAGTGGTGCTTGATCCTTCTAATCCAGCTGGAAGATCTCTGGAAAGAGATCCTAGTGTGGCTCCCAGTACCCTGTTCAGTTAGCGTATCAAAGTAAACTTTAATGTTGCCTTCACCAAAGGAGGACCAACACAGCATGAGGATAAAAGCTGCTCTCCATTTGTTTTATCTGTAGCCATTAATTAGAAACTGATGAAAGAAACAGACTCTGTTTCAGAGCTGATTAATTATTCTTCATAATTCAGGCATCCTGAATACAGAAACACTGCTGCTCTATAGCCAAGGAGAGTACACGGATGAAACTCAGATAGCTGGGTTTGTTCACACAGTGACTGAGGATTTATACAAATTAGATGCTGTGCATCTGGTTGCTTGCAATCAGGGATTCTTGCAGGGATTTTGAGCATTCATACTTTATATATTTGCATGCCTTAGTCTTCCAAATGGCTGATGATGTAACTGTGTGTTTAGAGCCTTGGGGTTTCTAAGTGACTTCTACCGTTAATTGCAAATTAGTTTTCCTAAATAAAAAATTTGAATCCTGAGAGAGAGGGAGGAGATTAATACATTAGTGCAGTTGATTTGGTTTGCATTTTGTTGGGGTATGTTAATAAGACTTCTGCTGAGCCTTTCTGGTGTGTAAGGAAGGAATTGAGTATGTGTCTTTCCCTACTTGTATGCCTTGTCTAAGTAGAATAGCCAGTCTTTGTTGAAGGTCTACTTTGTGTGTCTCCACAAATCAGTCATGGTGAAGATAACTCCATCATGTGCTCTCTAATTACAGTGATGCACTCAATATTTTCCATCTCTTCACAGCCATATAGGCGGGGAAAGTAGACAGTTTATCTGCACAATAAAGGAAACTCAGGCATGGAAACTCAACATGACATTGTGTTCCTCTGTGGTTCATCTGCTTTCCACCCTGACTTCTCTCCTGCCATCTGCCTGCTACCCTTGCACTCTGAATTTAGTTCATGAAAAGAATTTGCAGTGGAATGAGACAGAAGCGCAGCGTTATCTTCTGCGTCCCTATCGATGCCCCTGAATTTGTGGTCTGTATTCTCCTTCTGCAGCCTCTCTGGTCTGCAGAAGCATTTTTCTGTTTCTTCAAGGTATTTACCAGAGTGGGGCCTCTGGATGACTGAATTCAGTCTGGAAGCATGTTTTTTTACTATTGGGTGTCAGAATTCTTCTGGAGAGGTTAGACTGGGAGAGATCAGGGGATATCCTATGAGGATGCAGCCACAATCTAGTCTGATAAACCATTATCTAAAATAGAAAGAACCTGTTATCCTGGAGAACCTTTCTATTTTTACAGCCTAGAGAATGGGTGCAGCTTTTGTAAATGTGGGTTTTAAAGATAACTAACTAGACTTGATACTTACATGGGTAATATATTGGTTCTATTTCAGTTTCTTCACAGAGATACCCTCAACCTAGTGCTTTTTCCAGTTCTGATACCTTGGGTACTTTACAGCAATATTCTTCATGTCTATGAAAAATATAAAAGAAAAGCCAGGAATTATGTGGTTTCTTTAAACTGAGGAAATCCTTCAACAACAAAATCATTACTCTGAGCAATTGTGGTCTTGCTGCTGCTTCTTGACTGCACAGAAGCAACTCTTCGTCTGTGTGGCCATAGGACACCACCTACACAACACTCATAGGCCCTCAATACACCCTTGCACAGTGTCTGCTTCTGTGGGACTGTGAGCCTTCCTCCTGCCAGGTGACACATGAATTGTCAAATGGGAGAAGTTTTTTTTTGGTGTGTTCTCTTTAGAGAGATGCATTTCCAAATCTGCAGAGCTCTGTACAGCTGCCTAAGGTTGCCAAAGGAGCGTTTGTGCTTCTCAAACCACAGATGTCACAGTTTTGAGAAGGTAAATGAAAATACCTCAGGAAGGCTTATGCATGCCAAGCTGTTCTTTTCTACATAGTTTAAATATCTGGAAGTGCTATTGTGGCTTATTTCAAACTGAACATATCCTTTAACCTAGGAGGTCTAATCCACTGTCTCTCAAAATTCTCCTGAAGCCTGTCAAAAGTTGAGTGTAATCAGTCCAGTTGGGTAATTCCTACTAGAAGAATTTGAATTAGATGGGGGTTCTTCAAGATGTCTGAAAGTGGCTCTGCTTATATCTCCTCTGATTTTTTTTAAGTATCATTAAGAGTGTCTTGGATTAAGATTCTCATCTAATTCACTTCTGTGCCTCTTTCTAAGACAAGATAAGAAGGGAACACAGAAACTGGCACAATATCATAGAAACAGAGGATAGTTTGGGTTGGAAGAGGCCTTTAAATGTCATCGAGTCCAACCCTCCTGTACAGGTACCTATCTCCCCTTTGTTGTTTAGCTGTGCTGATGCTTTTGAAAGCATGGGTTGAACTTTTGTTTACTTTTAATAGCCATTTAGTCTGCCCTTTCTAGGGGCGTCATCTGTGGTGCCTAGTGCTCACAGACATCCATGTCTGCTCTCTGCTGCTCCTCCTACTGCAGAGACAGAGGGGACCACAGCCTGCACTTGATGGTTCAGGCAGAAATCCAACTCATTTCTTGTCCTTCAGGATACTTTCATAAAGGTGCTTTGCTGGGTAAGCAAAACATTCTTCTGAATAGGCACGTGTCCAGTAGGCACCCAGAACCACAATGCGGGGGATACTGTGCTGTGACAAACAGTCCTGGAGGTCGAGTATGTCCTTTGGGTGGATACATTCCCTCTGAGCCTGCAGAATCAGTTTGTTACCATAATGTGGCAGGGAAATTAAGCATGAAACCCAAACAAAACTTTTCTTGGGCTAGTATAGAAGAGCAGTGTGGTTTAAGGTGAAATGAGAAAAGCTGTTTTTTCCTCTCCTTTATTGTGGTCTGTGCTGTTATTTTATCTGTGTGTCTCAGGAGTGCAGAAGGCTATCAAGAGTTGGAGAAACTGTATACCAGCAGTTCCTTCTGATGCTGGTGAGGAGGAACTAAACACTTGTAGGGTTGCTGGGCCAAGTAGCAACACTTTGAGCGGTGTGTCCTCTTCTTATTTCATGTCAGTGACTAGCATAAGTTTAGCTGGCCTTCTAGGGTGGATGTGAGATGTCACCTAGTGTATCATTTTGTGTGTCTGAGAACCCTGTGGGAACTGGGGCTTGTTTCAGTGGAGGAAGACTAGTGGGAAGCTTCATTTGATGCCGTTGATGTCACTTAAAGGGCAGAGTCTGTTGCTTGACAGGAAACGTCTGTTTGACCTTTCACAAAACTATGGTCTTCATGCTGGTGGTCATTAATTCCATTCCTTTTAAGGCAGTAGTGAGATTATCTTGATATCTGAACCTTCTTTGGCTCCTGCTGGCTAGCACTGACCTGGGTGTAGTCCGGAGCCTGTTAGTCTAACTATCTTCTCCTGGCAGTCTATGGAGATCTGGTGTCCATTCTTGTATTGTTTGTTCTTGTCAGCTGTCTCTGTAGCTGTCAGGTTGTGTTGACACACCTTTCCTTTTCTCTTTGGTGATCCCCACAGGCTAGTGTGGAGTAACTCTTCTACCCTGAGACTACCTGACGCCATGGTACTGTTGTGTACCTGAAATTAAAGAGGTGCATAAACTAGACCTCTCATTGAACTGTTCCCTCTCCTCTGTTTTGTACAGCTGTGCTCTAAAATTCATCCTCCTTAGGCTCTGAAAGCTTCTTCTGTGTTAGATATGTTGTATTCCTTGGTTTACTTGGCTAGCTGGCCATCTTAGCTGAAATTACCTTATGGAGTCTTCTCTTGTCCTGTGTTGGAATTAATCTTACTTGGAAACAAATCAAGAAAGTTGTGCATGTGGAAAAGATAGAAGTTGATTTAAAGCCTGTTGTCAGGGATAACCATTTTATCTTTTTCTCTGAGCCACTGCCATTCACCTGCCCCTTCCCCAGCAGCAGTGTTTGCTCAGTTCTGCCATGGTCCCTTTTTCCCCCCAGCTTGGCAGGAGGTGAAGCCTCAGGGTTTGGTTGACAGAGGCGACAAAAACTGGCACCAAGACAAGCCCGTTTTGTTTAAACTACGTGCAATAGTCCATTGAAAAGACCATGGTACTGCAGCATCTCTCACTGCGAGGGGGATCTTCTTTTGGTTTTTTTGATCTTCTTTTTTCCTATCTGCAAGATTGTTTCTTGGTATTTGGAATTTTTCCAGAGCTTCAGGTTATTGTGTTCTGCTTATAATTACATGATAACGATATCAGTTAACACTGTTTCCTTAGAAAGTGACCTCTCCAGGGTCCAAGTGAGGGTGAAAGTGCTTTTTGCGTGTTTTGCATCCTGTACAGTGCAAGTAGCCTCTCATAGGACTTAAACAGCCAAGTGGGCACGTGAAAGCTCAGAGTACAGTTTGCCTCTTTCACAGCAACTGATGTGTGTAGGAAGTGTTTAGAAATGACTTTGAACTTGAGAGAAAGGCTGCCGATGTGGGAAAAGGCACTTGCCCCTCTATGATGGCAAATACTTGGAGTCCTGTTCCTTCGGGGCAACTGTTCATTGCTAGAAATTCTTTGGCAGCTGTAAAATGGTGTAACATTGTAGGGGCCTTGGATAAAGTTAGGAAGAAACACACCTATTAAATTGTTACTGTGTTAGAAAGCATCTCGACAACCTGCTCTGCAAGTACTGACCCTACTGACTCTGCTGTCCTTATTTTGCAAGTTCAAAGCTGATAAGATAGATGCTGACTCTGAGTTCCGCAGAGATGACTTGGACCTGATTTCTATAAATAATCAGATAAAATTGATATAGTGCCTATAAAAACCCCCAAATATATTCTACTTAAAACAGAGGAATTCAAAGTTTGAATCTAATTGCTTATCTTGAAGCTTTGCCAATGTCCTAGGTAAGTCTAAATTGAAATGTTAATAAATATTGCAGGTTTAAATTGACTTTAACCCTGGGTACAAGATGGATTATAGAAGGGGGGGAAAAGAGCAAGTTGCAGGAGCTTGGGGGATTACTCAGAAGACATATGCTTATTGGAGAGGTGGAAAATTTCTATGAGAATATACAGCTTTGGTGCTGTAAGCTGCATGCATTGTTTCATTGATGAAGTCAGGCACTGAGTTTGGGGCAGGTTAGTAGGGGACCATCCATATACTCAAGGGTTTTCATGGAATTACATGTGCAAATAACACATCCATGGAAATGATGGGGCTTAATCCTTTCTCCAGACTTGCACAGCCAGTCAGGAATAAAGGAAGTGCTCTTGCTCTGCAGTCTTCATCTTCAGCTAAAGGTGTCTGGAGTATCTTGCTGCTGAAGGTTTTGTAGTCAGTCAACTCTCTTTTCATCCCCCCAAAAAATTGCAAATTAGTAACTCATATTTTCTCTTTTGTTTGGAACTAAAGTACAGTGTGTAATGTATGTCTTAATTTTTGGTGAGTATTGTTCAAAATCAGGCCTCTGCGAAGCAGTTACCAAAATTTTTCTTGTCCAAACCACCAAACTCCATAGGCAGCCTTCAAGCAGCTCATCAACCACTAACTGTTCCTGTTATAAAATATGTTGACTAATGAAGCTAAGCTGAGGAAAGAAGAAACTCTTACTGGAATTAAAAATTTTCCTGGAATTCTACTAAAGAATAATGAGGGATTCTTGTTGTTTTGTCTTAATCTGCATTGTGTTATACAAGAAAAGCATATAAAATCCATAGCAATGTCACCAATTTGCCTGACTTGGTCATCTATTCAACATGACCTCCTGCATGGAGAGCAAGAAGTGACTGCAAGGTCACTAAAAACCAAAGCAGTCTTAAGTGGTGGCTTCTGCTTAGTATCATGATGTTAAGGAATGAGTTCATGTAATAATTACACTACAATGTAGAATGGAAAAGGTCTGGTGGTCAATTCTGCAGGTTAAGGATGCATCTCCTAAGCTTACAGCTTGACTATTGATAAGGAATTAGCAGGGAAAACTGACGCTCTTTAACTATTTATTCCTACTCTTTACCCTATAACATTTCTTTGTGGCTTCACTCTGGCCTTGTTGCTCAGTGAAACACTGCCTGCAGGCTTGTGTTGAGTAGGAAGGTTAGGGAGGGGAAAACCTGGTATATTCCACTTGCTAGAATGTTCTTTCAAATGATTTAACAGGTTGCCTTCAGCAGCTCTTTGGAATTGTCCTGGTGCTTCAGTGGTGAGGTCAGTACCGAGGACAGGAAAAGTGCTGATGAACATATTACAACTTGCATCCATTCTGAGCCCATTGGAATAAAGAAAGTTTCTCTCTGCTTCTAGTTTTCTGCTCTTTTGAACCACTTGGAGTGAGTTTTGTCAGTCATGCACGTGTACTCATGTTTAGAACTGGGCTGGGGTCATGTTCATGGTCGTATTCTGTTGGGGCAGCTTGTAAATTAACCCTGCTTTGATATCCCACATCAAATAGGAAGGCATGTTTCATGCCTTTATGGACACAAGTACAGCAAATCTCCTTGCCTTCTTTTCCAACAGGGCCGAAAATCTGTTGTGACAGAAGCCTGTCCTGTAGCAAGGTTTGTGTTGTGTTTCTGGCAGCTGGGAGACTGGCCCTTTTGGCCTCCTTTGCTTAAGAGTCTGGCGGTGTTCTGAATTTTTGTCTGACTTGAAGGGAAATCAATACTGATAACATTTTGAGACTGTGCACAAGAGAAAGGAGGTGATGAATCTTCACGCTGATGCTTCTGGTCTACTTTCACATCAAACACATGGATTCTGAATGCAGTTGGTGTGGAAGCTGTGTCAAAATGCCCTGTTGCCTTCTGCAGTGGACACCCTCATATGCTGAAAAGGAGTTGTTAATTTTACGCTAGTAAAATTCTTGTGCTCCTGAGAAGTAAAAACAATTCTTTTTTCATTGGATAATGACCAACAGGCTTGTGTGGATACTAAATGTTAAGCCTTACTCAGAAGGGAATATAGCAATGACATGTCTTAGGCAAGAGTTACCACCTGCTCTTTTCCCCTCCATTCCCACAAATTCCTCCTCTGGTAGAGAGTTAGATCTGGTCACAGTGCTTGGAGGCCTTTTAGTCAGAATTAAAGTGCTCCGGTGACAATTTCTGTTGTGTCTGTCCAAGCTTCTGCCATTTTGACAACCCAACTCACAAAACACTTACGTGTGAATCCTCTGAAGCACTTAGAGCAGCTTGTCTTCATGAAGCAATGGTTATTGATTAAAATAAATAAATAAATAATGGTCATTCTTCCAAAGGGGAGGATTTATCGAAGTCACTCAACCTACATTGGGCTTAAGGACATGTGTTTAGACAGAAAGAGCTCCATGAATATTTACTTCTTGCATCTGGTCTGTTGTCCCTGTTGTATATCCAAACACAGCAGCTTGTTCTTGTGAGTTGTTTAAATTTTGCAAGAGTTATGGCTGATGTTTTTTCCTGGCTCCTTTTCTTTGCCCACCAAACACTCTGCAGCAGCACCAAAGTACAAGTCAGACCCCTCAGAAGCACTGTTGCTTTGTGGCTTGGCGATGGTCGTACACTAGCCAGCAGGAAAATAAAGATGACCTTTGAGATTTGATGCTAATAGAGCATTGTCCTGACCTTGTAGTTCTAAATTTCAGAACAAATACCTCTAGTCAGCCTCATTGTTAATTGACACAATTGCTGCTGGTATGATCTAGCAGTAATAATTGTCTCATGATGGGTTGGAACATCTCTGCTAACATCACTGCTAATTGGGGATCTGGTTAAGCAGAGAGCTACCCGGGAATGTGTGCTCAGTGGAGTGTGTCTGACACTGACAGCCGTTTGGGGATGATAAGAAAAGTTTGCTCTCCCCGTACATGAGTGCATTCTCCTGTTCGCTTCTCCTGGTACCAAAATTGCTTCGAAGGGGAATGCGAGTGGGAGATGATACCAATGCTGTTAAATTTTCTATTTATAGATTGACTGCCCAGTAACATAAAGACAGCAGATATTAATCTTTGCAAACAGTGTGTTGAAACTCTTACTGTACTGATCTTTATAAACCACATTATGTTCCAGTTACATGTGCTGAGCTTCCAACACATTCAGTTGGTTTATTAGTCCGTATCACAGCCGGACAGGAGTAGACTTCCCTAGTGTACAGGCTAAACGTGTGCAACATACCTGGGAAATGCAGTTTCTGCCTTTGTCAGATCCCTTAAGAAGTCTCAGAAAATTAAACAAAGTTCTACGTAGTTACTGATTAAGAGCCATATTGCTACTTCAATTTTTAAATCTAAAAGGACATTTGAGCAGGACTACAAATTGCAGGAAATGTACTGTATTATCTGTTTGTGCTGTGCAAAACTTGAGGTATGTGAGAGAAACTGAGGAAAAATGTGTCTGGAAGTCTTTGTTACACTTCTGGTGCTACCAAAGAGGCCTTTCTGCCCCTGAAAAATGAACTTTTACAGTTCTTTAAAGAACAAAAAAAGTCAATCCGTAGCTCTCAAAGCACCTTGTCAGTTCTTCCTGGAAAAAGCAGTATTTAGATGAAGTGTGTATTCCACACAGCACATCTCAGTGTGTCCTCCCTGACGCATCATGCAGAGAGAAGGCAATCGGATGTGCCTTTGGTGCGGTGGCAGCGCTTGCTCAGCACCTGCTGCTGGCCTGGCCACAGGTGAGAGCTGCCCTGAAGCTCCCCAGTGTCCCAGTGAGACACCTGGGTGTGGGTTTTTTGTGTTTTGTTTTGTTTTTCCTACTTGGGCTGTCTTGTCTCTTTCTCTTCCTTCTTTGTTTTTGAGGGTAAAGAGGAAGGAGCAGAACTGAGGCTAGTTTATCAAAAAGTACCCAGAGTGCTCGACTTTTGCCACCATTGCACTATTTGCTGTGCCTGGTTACATTCCCACAGCTTAACCGAGACTGTAGGGCTTTTATTAGTAATTAGCTCGTTGTGGCTTTAGGGCTTTCGAATGCGAGTGGTTGTTTTCATTGGGGGTATTAATTATGAATCACAAACCTGTAAACAGCTATAGCCAAGAATGTGCACGTTTGCAGATATGACTGTTTTGCTGTTCAGCCCTGGGTTAGCTCTGCACTGCCTCGTTGTTGCAGAGAAGTGTATGGAAAACATGTTTTTAACCTCTTAGATGCTATTGAATTCCTGCATAGCAGTCTGTAAAACTGTGGGAAAAACGGCCTGTTCATTTGCTTTCTGAGCGATCTGTTTTAAATATGATGGTTTGAATGGGGTGAAGCAAGGACTTTGAGAGCCCACTTTTCCAAAGGCCCTGCTTTTTAAGATCTTCTTATAAATACACTTAAAAGTTATTTGATTCGTATCTTCTGGGGCAGGGTGGGAAAGAGAGTGTTTACACATGACAGTCTCACCAGCTCTGCGTCACTGATGCTGGCTTTATTTCCAGTGTTGTTTTCCTGATTTTCTGCAAACAGCAATACTTGACCAAGAAATCAAATTACATTCTCTTCCTATCAAAGTTGATAGCAAATCTTTCTTTTACTTCAGTGGAGCTTAGTTTTTCTTCTTTAATGTGGGATGAGCTTGCTCACCACTCAAAGAAATAGGTTCCTTATATAGCAGGGTCTAGGAAGACTCCTAACAGCCTCTTGTGGCTGTTGAGATCAAGAAAGATAGAGTGAATAGCAGGAACTCGTGTGAGAGAGGTAGTAGAGATGAAGAGATAACTGCATTTCTGCTCTGGAAATGTGACCCACGTGGTCAGAGACCATTTTCACAGGATCCCAAACAACCCAAAGTAGGATAACTGCTTTTTATAATTCTCTGGTCATGAATTGTGTGGTCATGAACAGCAAGAACTGTTCTAATGTTGGAGTTGTTACGTCTGACAAAAACTGCTGCTGTTTGGGGAAGAACAGTACTGCCCTTTGCTAGCTGTTCTTTTGTCATGAGAAAAGCTGTATCTTCCTGTCTTAGACCCTGCTTCATGTGTGGTCCATGAGTATCTCTGTACTAGACTTTGAGGGACACTGGAAGACAAATTGGTAGTGCTGGGCTTGCATTTTTTCCCAACAGGTTCCTTCCTCCCCTCCACTTGCTCTTCTTTAGATTTTTACTAGCAACTCTCCCAGAAGCCATCTAACTACAGATTCTTGAGGTGCTTTCATTATTGCTTTCATTATTTCTGTTCTTTAAATATGTTTTGTAGTGGGATGTAGGAGGAAACAAAGAAGATGTACGTTAGATAATTTGGGTTTTACTGCGAAGTATTTCTCTACTTTAGATTTATATAAAAGGTTAGAGGAAGGTGTTTTTATCCAGTTTTTTCTCCTCCCCGTCCAAGTTAAGAAACAGATGGTCTGACCTATGTAAGGCTTTAAGTGTTGGAATTGGCATCAGTGTCTTCTTAAGGATTATTTTTAAAAAAACAAAAGCCAGGAAGCATCATGTCATTGCTCAGTGGGAAAGCTGGTCTGTACAAAAATAGCAGGCTCACAATATGTGACTGAGATGATTCCCCTGATCTAAATAAGGAAAATGATTACCTGATATTTGGAACATGGCTTTGCTTCTAGTGTTCCGTCCTGCTGTCAGTCAGTTCTTGTACCTACCTTCTCTTCCCCTGGCCCATCAGCACACACTTCTCAGCAGTGTTGCAGCTTCAAATCTCTCTGCGTGCTTGGATGTACAAGTCTAAGACCATCTTGGTCCTGACTATTGAGTGGTAGCTTGCAAGGTTTTTGTTGGAAGTGGGGCTGGTTTGATAGTTACACATGCACCAGAAGTAATCCAATGGAGAATTGTGGATGGTGGAAGGTATGTGCCACATCTAATCTAGGTATAAAGTGTCAGCTGTGTTTGTAAATTAAGCCTAGATTTTCCATTTAAAGGTAACATTTCCTGAATATAAAGGTAAGCTTATTGCTATTCTTGATCATGAGTAGTTGATTAGTAGTTCTTCATAATATGATGGAGCCCAAGCCCAACAGAGCATAGATTTTTATTGTTTTCTGTAATGAATATTGATTTCTAAGAGGGATATTTTTGATAAGGAAGAAATGATCAAAACTGAAATCTGTTAAACACCTGTTAGGTTTTACTGGTGTTGTCTTTTCAGTTAATGAGATCTCAGAGTCAAACCTTCCCTGTGCAGTGTAGCTAAGGAGCATTTATGTTATATAATGGATGTAACTACTGTGTTTAAGAGAAAGGAGTCCATGAAAATAGATCATAAAACAGTGTACTTGGATAAAAAATGAAGATGTCAGCCCTGCTGAGCAAATCCTGGTGGAATATCTTGGGAGTGGTCCTTGTTTGCATTTGTCATTATGCTTCTTGGTAGTGTATGGATGTGTTAATGGCTTTTACTGAATGAAATTATTGTAAATCTCACCTCTAATTTTTATTAAACTTTTTTGATCTTGTTTAACCATTGCTCTCTGTATGGAGATGTTTGACTTGTGTTGGCAGGTGGCTAGACTACAACATTTTGAACCTGCATTTGCTCTTGCCGCTTGCAGTACATTACAAAACGGAACAGGAGAAATTCTGTGGGCTAATTTCTACTAATAGTCAGGCATCCCCGTGGCCTATGAAATGAGCTGCTGAGGGCTTGAGGAGCATCCTGGGGAAGGCTGCTGACTGCTTGCTGTGTGCTTCTGTTCACTTGGCATCTACTGTTGGCCCTGGGGAGAGAAGAGATTGTGGGTTGAGGGATCTTTGATCTCACTTCTTACAGCTGTTTCTACATAGAAACCACTCAGCTCTGCTGAAGCTGTGGGCATAGCTCTGCTGTGTTATTGTGGTTTAAAAGTGATGTTATGTGCTTGTTAATTAAGGGCGTGATGGTGGTGCAGGTGGAGAATAGGGGTGATTTGCTCAGTATTGCTGCCTTTCCAGAGGAAAATGTGGGAAGACTCCACAACTGGAACAGTAATAGCTGTCCTTCGGGATGCATCTTTAGCCTACTGTAATCATCATGCTCTGTTCTGAAAAAAGTCTGTCACGTCACTTCTCATGTCCTTCTGCATGCATGCCATCTGTGGACAACTGTATTGCCTGCAACTGCTTCATCTGTCGGCATTTTCTTAAAAGAGGAAGTCTATGGAAAAGCATTCATTTTGTTGCAACTTCCTTTAAAAAAGGATTATTTGCCACATCTCCAACTGAAGCCAAACAGTTGTTGAACAGGATGAAAATTGTTCCATCTCGCTTATGTTACAATATGTGCTACCCTGAGCTGTTACGCTAAGAGCAACATTGGCTTTTGTTTCTGCATGGCAGGCTTACACAGGCAGCTTGAATAGTGGATAAATAACATGGTAATTGCAACAGAGCTTGACCCTTGGGCAGAAGGTGGAGCTGGCTGCCTTGGGTGTACTGCGGGGTAAGAGTTTCCATATAGGCAGTTACTGCAGCAGAGTTAATGAGCTGTGAACACACACCTACCCCGATTGTAGTTCATTGCTTGTGTCACCACAGCTCTGTTGGTCGTGTGGGCATCCTGACTTTCTCAACTCTCTGATCTTTGGGATCACATCTGTGCCAGTATTCCACTTACATGTATGTGATCATACTTGTTTGCAAGAATCACAGATTTTGGTGTGACTTAAAGCCAGTTGTAATAATTTTTGGTTTATATATGAGAAGTCCCTCTTAGTCAAACAAGCAAACCCTTTTACCTGGACTTCTGTCATTCTGTGGGTTTAATTTTGTCTTCACGTTAGGATAGTAAGTCTTACTGAAACCAAAAATAGCTTTGCTAAAGACATTTAATGTAGATGCTACTCTAGTTCAGATGTGGTGGCGAAAAGTGGAATTCTTGCTTCTACCAATTCATATGATTCTGGTTCCTAACTTTAGAGAAACATCCACAATCATAATATATTAACTTTGAAAGGAGGAGTACAATTTAATGCAGCGTGTTTTCATGTAAAAACATTCAGGACTGTTGGGGTATAGGAGATGTTCATCTGCAATGATGCCTGGTTGCATGTGTGGAGGCTTTCAAATGATTATCAAGCTTATGTGGTATTTTGAAAACCTTTTTGTCCAGCTTTATAGACTGTGTTCCTATGTGGTGTTTTGCTTGTGCATTTCTATCCTTGGGGGCATGGGGCTTTTGCATAGTTGTTGGTTTTTGGTTTTTTTTTTTTGTTTTTTGTTTTTTTTTTTGGTTTTTTTTCGTTTTTGTGTGGGGGTTTTTTTTTTTTTGTTTTGTTTTTGGTTTTTTTTTTTTGTTTTTTGTTTTTTTTTTTGGTTTTTTTTTTGTTTGTTTGTTTGTTTTTTGTTTGTTTTTGTGTGCGGGTTTTTGTTTGTTTGTTTTGTTTTTGGTTTTTTTTTTTTTTGCAAGCAGGTTTCTCATTACTAATGAGAAAACACTTAGAGGGCTAAGGAATAGCTTTCCCAGTGGAGCTAGTGTATTCCATTGAATCTTGTTCATTAGGTGTTCTTTAGTCTCATTAGGTATAGCTAGTAGGTCTGATTTGGCAAAATTAACTATTTCACCAAGACTTTGAAGACACTAATGTTTTTTTCCCCTGTCTTAACTAACCTCATTACACTTTCTGTAGTCTCATTGTGTGTTTGGCCAGACAGCAGTACCAGGAGATCAGCCACTGTGGAAGAGCAGGACCCAGAGTCATCTAGGATCAGGAAAGGCACAGCAAAGAAACCAAGAACACTTTGGAAAAGTTGAAGGGTTTAGGAGCAGGTCCTCTCTGAAGGCTCACAAAGAGATAGAGCTTTTTGTGTCTCTGTCTTGAATTAAGCGTATGACATGAACTTTGAAGAGATGATGAAAATGAGATGAAATTGTGAGGTCTTTCATTTTACAGTTGATGTGAACTTTTTGTTGAGTCCCTTGGAGGTGGGCCAAGGAAAAACCATGAAATTTTTCAGTGGGGCAGACTCAGCTTTTCTTCTGTTTTGGTGGAGAAATGGTTCTCATGTGCAAGGCTTCTGATATGGAAGTTCACAAAGCTTTCCTGTTGGAAAAGAGCTAAGAGCGTCGCTGTCTAATTAGCTGAAACACTTTAATCCTTCTGCTAGATGACCTGCAAGATAAGCCTTCAAGCAAGGTACATGTTGAATTTCAGCAAGGAGTAGGTGTTTGGGAAAATTAAGAAGATAAAGCCAATATGGTACATTGTTCTAAGACATAGAAACCGAGTCCCTTCCTCCTCTTGCTCTCCAGACCTTTAGTTTGACTCCCACTGTTTGAATTATGGTATGTTCTTAGAGAATTACTACTTAATTCTCCAGCTGAATTTACACCACTGTGACTCTTAGGCACTTTATTGGGAGATACTGTTAACTCACCTCTACAACAGAGGAAAGATTCTCTCCCTTCAGTCCGCCCAAATATTTGCGTCCTTTTAGGAGGGCATCACAACTGTTCACATTTCATTGGGAAGCTGCAGTGCTGCCACAGCTTCTACTTAATTTCCATAGGAGCTACTTTCTAATGCTAATTTCACGCTTGATAAATACAGTCCCTTGTTGCCTAGGCAGCAAGTTAGGGCACAAGTGTTCATTACTGCACTACTGGTTAATGAGTCTCTAGTGTTCTGAAAAAATTACAGACAGTATTAGGTGGGTTTATTCACTTTAATCTTAAGTCACCCCCAACCTTACAGACCGATCTGCAAAATATTTCCAGTTAGGTGTGGTACCTGAATGCAATAGTGACAGAGTAACCAGAAGAACTTGCAGAAGTGTTTGGTACAGCACTGCCACGGTAAATGCACGTGGCTGTCTTGGTTGTTCTTTTGAAGGTCTGCTGGTTGAGAAGGATGTCTTTGCTATGAACAGCAAAATATGTAAAAGTCTACAATTGAGATATCTAGAAATACACTTCTTGTCAACATTCATAGTGTTCCTTAGTGTTGTCTAGCTTGGCCAAGTGAGCCTGACAGTCTCTAAGCAATTTCAGAGTCATGTGTTTGTGTGCTGACAGAGCTTTGCATCCTGTCGTTCCCAAATTTATTGTAAAACAAATGAGAGCATATTTGATTTGATGTCTTGAGGCAACAATAATATTTTCTAATATGAACGTGTCAAGGGACCTCTTGCCAGTGGCTGGTTTTGCACCAAGTTCTCAATTTCCCTTTTTTATAGAAAGTCTCATTTGTAAAGATTTGTTCAATTTGATTCAGTTCACATGTAATTAAGGCAAGCATTCCTTGGTGCTCAGTTGGTTGAGAGGGGGCTTTGCTTGTTGACCTTTTGTTTGGTGACTCAGCATGGAGAACTCAACACTTCCCTGCCGGGCAGAGACCATTGTTAACTTCTATCCCATTATTATTTTTCATTTAAAAGCTAATTTACTCTTTTGCCTTCAATCCCTGTCATACACATTATTCCAACCATTAAATAATATGAAAGTTTGTCTTTGGCAGGCTGCACATGTCATCTTGCCTTGGGAAATCAAAGGGGAAGATTACATAACAGCTGATAGTGAATTTGGCTCCAGAATGTCATTAAACTAATGAACGTTAAGTTTTCTTCCCCAGTCACAATATTCTTGAGTTCAAAACTAAAAAGTCTTTTAATGTGTAACCTTGAGTGCATGTAGGTGAATTGCAAAACTTCAGGAGCTTTCTGATCCTACACCATTAAACAGAATGTAATCCTTGGTTTAAAAATTGGAAATACAATCCAGAGATATGGAAGTTAGTTGTCTCTAAGTGAATTTAAAATAATTTAATTTTTAACCCCCCCCTCCCCCCAAGTTACTATTACAGTTCCCTAAATTTGATGTGGGTTGGTATTGGCCTTCTGAAGGAATCCCATGCTGCCTCTTTGAATGCAGAAAAACATTGCCTGTCCTCATTTGTACAAAGCTTTTTTAAAAAATGCACCAAAAACCTACGGAAGGGAAAAGCCAAATGCTTAGTACAACCACTTATTTATTACATGCTTTTAAAAACTCAAAAAGGCCTTAGAATGAAATTCTGTTGCTGGCATATGTGTTTTAACTGAAACACAAAGCTTTGGCCTAGAATTGCTAAATTCAGCTTTTCGTCATTGCATCTCCTTAAGGGCTTCTGTAAGATGACATAAGGCGAAATAATCACTTTCATTTCATTTAAAAGCATAGTTTTGTGTGAAGAAACCGTTTGCCACGTCTCAGAACTCCTTTTTCCATTGATAATTATTGAAAGAATGTATTTGGCTGCAGGACGTGCTGGCTTTGTGCTACAGCTACAACAGTTTAAGTTGGATGTTCACTGTGTTAGAAGCAATGTAACTGCTGTAATATCAGTACAGGTCAGAATACATTTTTGTACACAAACCTCCAAATTTCTTACTGTGCAGTGTTGACTCTTCACATGTTTACAAATCTGCAGCAGGCAGGGATTTGGGCTTTTGTTGTGTCGGGCTTTTGAGCTTTGTTGGTGGGCTGTGGAGACTTTTTTTTTAGAATCTCTTCTTTAGAGAGACCTTTACTGAAAACAGGTTTCCTAATCAGAGGATATGGTAGGATGCATGGGTGTGGACTGCTATGTTCAGGATGCTGTTTGCTATACTGCACTTGATACTCATGTCATGTTGTAATTTTTTGTTGCTGTCTGTTATGAGAAACAGAATACTCAGTGCATTTAAGGACATTTTCCCTTTTTGAATATATTGGATCAAAATTAAGATTCTAGTGCTTAAAATGAGCCTGTTCTGAAGCAAGCCACATGCACTACGTGAATAGTGATGATGCAGTGCAAGTAGCCAGTTAAACTACCAGTTTGAGTAAACTCTAGTGTAAGTGGTTTGAATCTTCATGTCTGTGCATTTTAACAACCCATATATGAACAAAGTAACTTTGTTTGAAGTGGGGCCCTTGTTACTTACCTTAAACTTTAGACTTCTGTTGCACAGCAGGGAAGTCTTTTTGCAGTCAGTATGCCAGGGCAGGTGAGATGCTTGAAATGTACATATTTACATGTGTACTGGCTAGTGTAGCCCAGATATCAAGGGCAGATGATGGAGAACGCTGAATAAAATAATGACATCAGGGGTAGCCAGATTTGTGGGGGAAAAAAACCAAACAAACCAAAAACTGGACGTTTTAATAGATCAGTTAGGGTAATAAGCCTGATGCAAAAATGTAGCCTATACATGAGTCACAACCATTCCAAGAAGCTGTGTATTTATATTTCAATTATAGGGTAATTTTCTTAAAAGCATCCAATTTTTTCTCTGAAAAATGTGGCAAACTCTCCAGGGTTCCTGTGGCCATACCTGCTTGTTGATCTCATGGTACCTTCAAATTTGAATTGAGTCTTTTTCAGCAGAACTTCCTGCTTCTCCATCAAGAAAGTGTTCTTTTGTGCAGGATCAAAGCAAATGACTAATGTTCTTTGAAAATCTATTCAGAATCTGCTTAAAATTAAGAGCAAAATAAGCACCACATGCTCCTTTTGGATAACTTGGTGCTTGCAGTCTTGTGCTTGTGCTACACAGGCAGAGTGGGTCGAGCTGGAACTGGAATTACAAGTGAAAAATATATGGTTCTATTCACTCAGTATTTGAACCTGTAGTAAATTTGATTTGCTATTCTGCTTGCTTTGTATGCACAGCCTACCATGCTCAGTATTCAGAGGCAATATTTATATATTAACACTTACATAAAATACTTCAATCTGGACATGGTGTTCAAGGTGCTGGCCAAGTGTACAAAATGTTTTGTTAGATGTTCAGACCCACTGCCTCAGGGAAAATGATTCCAAGTATTCTAAAGCAGGATGGTAAGATGTGATGAGCTCCTCTGCTTTTGGCACCCTCACCACTAGCACCAGGTTAGCAAGTCTGGGTGGCTGGATCAAACTGGGTGAGGTCAAAGTCACATCTTTGCTGTGCTGAGATGTTCCCAGTCACACTGTATGTATAGTAGTAAATTCCCACTACTCTTCGTCTGCCTCCAGGCGCCTGTGGCTGCAGGCTTTCTAGAAACACAAGCAGTGTCCTTGTTTTTAGCTGCCTTCAGCTGACTTATTTTCCTTGAATCCATCCAGTTTGTTCTTTTAACTCATTTATTTTTATCACCACAGTATCCTGAGTCAAGACATCCTCATCCATGGCTTCAGTGCATGTGGCTATTTACCTCCTTGATTGTTTTGACCTTGCTGTTGTGCCTTATTTTAAAAACATGAGAGTAATAGGAATACTTTTGGAAAAGCGTTTAGGAAGGCAGGATTTGGAGGTAATATAAAGCACTATCTTGGCTCAAGATAGCATCAGCCTGCTGCTTGTACAGTGCCTGCTTCTTTAGACTTCTGTACTGGACAGCTGGATTCCTTTGTTAATCTGTTCTATTACCACTGAATGTGGGGAAAATATTATTTTATAAATAGTTCCGAGATGTGCTTTAAACAGATATCCAGATGTGAGTAGTTCCAGTGTCTTAGGTAGACAGTGCCTGTTACTGTACTGTTTCAGTCCATGTGTAGTTATATGACCAGCCTGACTTGTCTGGCTGAATTCCTGCTCACCACTTACTAAATGTGTCTGAAAAGAAAGTGAGTACTATCTCCCTTTTTACTCATTTCCTTCCCCTTCTTTTTCCATGCCTTTAAATATCAGTGTTAGTTAATGGTGTGCATTAATTTAAAAATTCTTCTCCCTGCTTAATCATGTCTTTTCATTGTCTTCCTCGAGGACTTCATGACTTGTCTTAAAAAATGCAGACCAAGAACATAAGACCATAGTTGAAAGGAGTATGACACAACCTGTAACAAGGTTTAGCTATGAATTATTTGACAGAAGATGAGTTATTTTTATACCAACAGTTACAGAGAGAGCTGAGCTGACTTTCCTTGGGCTAGTCTTAAAAACCTAAAATGCAGGAGATCCCAGTGCAGAGATTTTCCTGACTGCCATGGGCCTGAAGCTAGCACATCCTGTCTACTTGTACTAATCTGCTGCTGTATTCAGGCTAACAAGCTGCAGGGTTTTGCAGATCTGTTCTGGGTTGAATTGTCTCTGTGCTGTAGCCTGTTTTCTGCTTTAGACATGCTCTTTGCATGTGCCTGATGGGTAATTCCAGTCCTCATGTAGGATCTGCAACTGGGAGTATGGTATTGTAGAGCTTATCTCCTGGCTGGAAGCAGATGGTGATGATGATTTCCCTTTGTCTCTTTCTCCCAAGACTTTATGTCTTTGTGTAGTTTTCTGATGAACTTCAAAGCGAGGGTGAAGTTCTCTAAGTTTAATAACTTATGGTTGTTTTCAGTCTCCAAAGGACCCTTCTCTGCCTCCCATCTTGTAGAGCTGAGGATAAACTTTCTGTGGTGGTTGTCAGGTGTATTTCTCTTGCTTTTCCTGGCATCATTCTGCATTTTGCTGGATGCTGCTTTGTAGCTTTGAAACCAAGCAAGCTTTTACTGGCGATTTCTGCTATATATTTTTACCCAGTGTGCATTATAGTCAGGGCAACTCAAATGATGTCTCATCTTTCTACCTGGAAGTACTATTCTGGTGAAAGCTGACACTGTTTAATCTAGGTTTTCTGAAGAAACACATTCCATCCGTTCTGGATGTCTCCGTATTTTTTTTTTTAAATGATACTGTGCTCTTTGTGCTTTAATTGCTCACCTTCTCCAGTGTTGTCCCTAAATAATGTGGGCAGTCCCAGGGTACTTTGACCTCTGAGCAACCTTTGCCTTCTCTGTGGATTTTGAATGTGTTCTTTGTAGTAATTCTGCTGTAGGAATGTTATTTCATCCTCTGGCAACAACTGCAACATTAAGTATGTAAACTTCTTCTAGTGTCAGAGGCACATGAAAGCAGAACAGAGAGGTCTCAGGTGCATGTAAGGGAAAGGTGATGCTTGGCTTCTGCATAAGCCAGGTTATGTTTCAGTGGGAAAACTTGCCTTGGACCTGCTAAGTTCTGCTATCTCTTGAGCTATTCCTGAGGCAGCATCAGACCACAGTACTTTTCCAACTGTATCTTGTTGTTTTCAGGCAGCTGAGAGCTCCCCTGATTTGACATGTGTACTTGTTCCGCTGCTGCTGGGTTCACTGCCTGACATCTGAGAGCCACACTGGAGGGATTGATAAAGTCAAACCACCTGTGAGGGCACCTTTGTGTTTATTACAGCAGCAAGGGTTGGTTACTCTAGAATAAAGTCTCATGCTGTAAGAGTACAGCATGCAGGGTAATGGCTTACCTTACTCCCCAGGGTATAGTCTCAGTGATTTGGGGAGAGGTCAGTAATAGTTGACACAATAGCTTTGAGGAGACTTTTTGAGCAACAGTTATCAAAAATAGAGATGATGGAGAACCAGAAAGATTGATCACATGAGAAAAGAGAGCAGACAAGCAAAGATGAGGACACTGCATTCAATTAAAGTAGAAGGAAATATGTGAAGCTGTCTGAATTGCTCAGCTGGCCTCTGGCTCCACTTAGCTCCTTTCCACAGTCTCTAATGGCTGGGAGGAGAGAAGGTCCTAGGACAGCCTGATGTCTTATATAGAGCCATAAGGTGGTTACACTTGCCCCATTCAGAGTCCAGTAATAGCTGAAGTGAGATGCACAGCCAGCCTCCTTCCCTCCTACGCACCAGTGCAGGGACACCTTGGGCATATGGCCTGTATGGGCTAAATGTGCAGTACAAGAGACAACTTTCTGTGTCAGCAAGCATCTCTGTTCTCCGTATTTTGCACACAGAGTCACAGATATATAACCTAACTAGACTCTGAACCTGAGGTGGCATCTAGCCTGGCGCCACTGTGCCTCAGATCTTACATGCATGGTGTTTTGATGAGCATATTAGACTTGAAAGTTGTGTGGAGCAGACTGGCTTTAGTGACTAGCCTTGCAAAAAAATATAGACTGGACTATGACCAAACTCCTCATTCTGGTCATTCCATTTCCAGGAGAAGTAGGCTGGGATGAATGCATGCCTTGTCCGGTTCCTCCCCTCCTCTGCAGAGAGGAACTCTGTTTGAGGGGGAGGACATGGGATTGCTGGAGTTTAATTTCGTGGGAGGAGGATCTGACCTTATTGCCAGCTCATGGGAAAAAAAAAAAATTAGCAAATTTTGTAACTGTGGTGGTTAAAAAGCTGAGACCTCATATGCTTTAGTTTTGTGATCAGTGAATTTGTTGAAGGGTCCGCAGCTGACACTGTCTGCAGGTTTGCTGCCTGTTGAGTTTCTTCTAATGCTTTTGCTATTTCTTCCTCCTCCCACCACCTTTTCTTTCCCCTCAGTATATAGGAGTTAGAAACTTTTGTGATCGAGGACTTTATCTCCTCTGATCTGGCCAGTAATTAGCATCATGGGCAGGTCCAACAAGTCTTTTGGCTTGAGCACAGGTCTGTAATTGACTTTACCTCAGGTTCTCCTAACATAACAGCTCCCTCCAAGTTCCTGATCCGTGACACCCCCTTCGCCCCCTCTCTACCCAGTGCAGCTGCAATCCAGTGGGTGAGCAAGGCTGTGTGATGCTGCATGGGAGATCTCCTGTGGTAACTGTTGTGTGGCCAGCTGCACAGCTTGGTGGGGGAGAAAAATCTGGAGATCTCGGAAGGATCACAGTCTCAGTTTGGGGGCTACAGGCATGTTCTACAGCACGAGAATTTAACAATAATGACTAGAAATCCGTATAGTATGTAATTTCTCCTATAACTGCTTGTGGTTCCTCTAGCTCTTGTTGAGAACTGCCGTTTAACAGCAGCTGCTTTACATGGCGAAGTCCTGATGTTGTATATTCAGGAGGGAGCATCTCCTGCTGCAAACTCTCTACCAGTTTGAATCATCTGAATCACCCCGGATTTCAGTGTGAAAATTATCAGGAATTGTTTGTGCTATCTGTAAGTGATCTTACGTGTACTGGAGGGGCACAGGACTCCTTGGGAGATAGAGGAATCATGGCAAGAGAGCCCATCTGTCTCAGGAGGCTGTTCACTTCTCTTCCCAGCTGCAAGGAAGCAGCCACCAAGCAGGTGCTGATACAGAACTAGTGGCCTAATGCTTCTTTCCCTTGCTCCTGTATTAATCAGCTCTAAGTTGTGGCTGCAGACCACAGCCGCTGCTCCGGTTTGATCAGTGAGCAGCTTTCAGGGAGGGACTGCTGGAAGAGAAATAAAACCAGTGTTACAGGGGAGAAGTGTGGAAAGAAATTCCTTTGCTTTCCTCTTCCCTTAATGTTTGTGCCTCCCTGGTCTGGACCCAAAAGCCACCAAATGAAAATGTACCCAGTCTGCTGAATCCCTTTTGGAGGGGAGCAAAAGAAGAGATGGCTTCTTTCCGTGGTGAATGGGTACCCATGGCTTGGGAGTGCTGCTGTGTCCCAGAGGATGCAAACCTGAGAAAGCCTGTCCAGTTTGTCTTGCCTGCTACCTGTGGGAAGGGAGCCTGGCCTGTAAGTAATAGTATTAGAGTCACTTTATTGAAAAGGAAGTT